>CM062280.1:27908528-27983528 GCA_031216635.1 Dissostichus eleginoides
GTGGAGAGGGTGGAGAGGGGTGGAGAGGGGAGGAGAGGGGTGAAGAGGGGTGGGAGATGGTGGAGAGGGGTGGAGAGGGTGGAGAGGGGAGGAGAGGGGTGGAGAGGGGTGGAGAGGGGTGGAGAGGGTGGAGAGGGGAGGGGAGGTGAGGGGTGGAGAGGGTGGAGAGGGGTGGAGAGGGGAGGAGAGGGGTGGAGAGGGGAGGAGAGGGGTGGAGAGGGGTGGAGAGGGTGGGGAGGAGAGGGGTGGAGAGGGAGGAGAGGGTGGAGAGGGGTGGAGATGGTGGAGAGGGTGGAGAGGGGTGGAGAGGGGTGGAGAGGTGGGGAGGAGAGGGGTGGAGAGGGGAGGAGAGGGTGGAGAGGGGTGGAGATGGTGGAGAGGGTGGAGAGGGGTGGAGAGGGTGGGGAGGAGAGGGGTGGAGAGGGGAGGAGGGGTGGAGAGGGGTGGAGATGGTGGAGATGGTGGAGATGGTGGAGAGGGGTGGAGATGGTGGAGAGGGGAGGAGAGGGGTGGAGAGGGGTGGAGATGGTGGAGTGGGGTGGAGAGGGGTGGAGAGGGTGGAGAGGGTGGAGAGGGGAGGAGAGGGTTGGAGAGGGTGGAGAGGGGTGGAGAGGGGTGGAGATGGTGGAGAGGGTGGAGAGGGGTGGAGAGGGTGGAGAGGGGTGGAGAGGGGTGGAGAGGGGTGGAGATGGGTGGAGAGGGTGGAGAGGGGTGGAGAGGGGTGGAGAGGGGTGGAGAGGGTGGAGAGGGGAGGAGAGGGTGGAGATGGGTGGAGAGGGTGGAGAGGGGTGGAGAGGGTGGAGAGGGTGGAGAGGGGAGGAGAGGGGTGGAGAGGGTGGAGAGGGGTGGAGAGGGTGGAGAGGGTGGAGAGGGTGGAGAGGGGAGGAGAGGGGAGGAGAGGGTGGAGAGGGTGGAGAGGGGAGGAGAGGGGAGGTGAGGGGAGGAGATGGTTTGTTCTAAACAATTGAAAATGGATGAAAATCATTGTCTTAATTGTGACCCTGTATGATTGTGCCTTTTCTTCAATAACAAAACATTGGAGAAAAAAAAGAAATGAATCTATAATATGTGTCCTCGAGTTCTACCCTAAGCTCCCTGTCGGGTCTTCAGTAAATAAACATGGCTTCAGATGTGGATTCTGCTGCTGTGAAGATTAAAGACACAAAGGATCCTGAGATGATAAACTCAAGAGAACAAAAACCCCCTGAGCTGAGATTCCACTGACATCTAGTGTCAGATGTGGGAACTGAGATAACACACTGAGTCTGACCCTGCAGGGCACACACACACACACACACACACACACACACACACACACACACACAGAGGAGAGGTCAGTGTGTGATATCCGAGAGATGGCAAAAGTACACACATCTTTTACTCAAGTAGAAGTAAAGATACTCGTGTTTAAAAATACTCTGGTAAAAGTAGAAGTACTGACTAAACTTCTTTACTCAAGTAAAAGTAAAGAGGGCTTTGAAATGTACTTCAGTAAAAAGTACCCATAACTAGCAGCTGTTTTAAAGAGTACCTGACCTCCCTTTATATTAATAGAACAATAATGTCATTGTTAGCTAATGAATGTTTCCATGCTGAACAACGGCAACATGACAACGTTTCCATTGGTCCCTCTTCTTTAGAGAAGACCAGGAAATGATGGATACACGGATCGTGTTCAAATCAATAGGCACGCAATGACTCTAAATAATAATGATCACGCCACCAAACACACATTCAAACTAAAGGAACCAGCCTGTTTGGAAAATGTAAGAAGTAGAAAGTTCAGGTATTTGGGTTCAAAATGTAAGAAGTCAAAGTAAAAAGTCGTCAGAAAAATAAGTAGTGGAGTAAAGTACTGATACCAGAAACATGTACTTAAGTACAGTAACAAAGTATTTGTACTCCACTACTTCCCACCTCTGATGACCTTGAATGATCAGACAAGTGGAAGTGCAGCGTTTTGAATGAAAGCCATCCATCGTATATGTCTGCTCTCCGCTGTAATGACTTGAGGGATGATGGGGAGGAGAAGCCGATCTTAACCATTTGTCTCTGAAGAAGTCTTATGTCCTCCAGGCACAGTCTGTTCCTGCTGAAACACCAGAAGTGGGTCAGTCTGTCTGAGATGTGAGACATGAGATAAGAGTAATACAACATATAGAGAGAGAGTTCTATACTTAGCAGGATTATGTAAGTGGATTTGTGCCTATGGGATATTGCAGCGTCACATCTGAGAGTAATTTAATTTGGCTTAATGTATATTATTTAATTTCATATTCTGTTCTTGTACATATCATATTATATTTGTTTATATATAATTAATACATTAATATTTCCGCTTCGCGTCGGGCCGAACAACGCCCCTTAGCTGTGATATAATGACCATATACCACGGCCTGTCGTGAGCTATTGCTTAAGTTTAGTATAGTCAAAATATATCCTGTTTCATGTGATCTTTGTTATCTAGAGGACAAAATGTGTATTAACCCATGGTGGTTAAATAGTCCCCATAAAATACAGAATTTACTCGTGTTTGATCAATGATACGGTGCCAAAATGAAATAAATGAGGTGACTTCTGGTCACTTTCCAAACAGTCTCAAGGAGGCAAGAGTAACCCTCTCCTAAAGAAACCCACTCTCAACCCGTCTGATGTTATAAACTACAGGCCTGTCTCTCTCCTCCCGTTCCTGTCTAAAACACTTGAACGCGCTGTCTTTAAACAACTCTCCTGTTATCTCCATCAGAACAACCTTCTGGATCCGCACCAGTCTGGTTTCAAGGCAGGTCAATCCACAGAAACTGCTCTCCTCGCTGTCTCTGAGGAACTGCACACGGCTAAAGCAGCCTCCCTCTCCTCTGTCATCATCCTATTGGACCTGTCTGCTGCATTCGACACGGTGAACCATCAGATCCTCCTTCACACTCTCCAAGAACTTGGAGTTTCAGGCTCTGCACTTTCCCTCCTCACCTCATACCTCAAAGACCGCACCTACAGGGTAACTTGGAGAGGGTCCGAGTCCGACCCTTGTCAATTAACTACAGGGGTCCCTCAGGGCTCTGTTCTTGGTCCCCTCCTCTTCTCTCTGTACACAAACTCACTCGGATCGGTCATTAGCCCGCATGGTTTTTCATACCATGCTACGCTGACGACACCCAATTAATTCTGTCCTTTCCCCGCTCAGAGACCCAGGTCGTCGCACGCATCTCTGCTTGTCTAGCTGACATCTCTCAGTGGATGTCTGCTCACCACCTCAAGCTCAACCTTGACAAGACTGAGCTGCTTTTCCTTCCGGGAAAAGATTGTCCCACTCTTGACCTAACAATCAACATCGGCCCCTCTGTTGTTTCCCCGACTCAGACTGCAAGGAATCTGGGTGTGACCCTAGATAACAACCTGTCCTTCACTGCAAACATCGCTGCTACAACCCGCTGCTGCAGATACACTCTTTACAACATCAGGAGGATACGTCCCCTCCTGACCCAGAAAGCGACGCAACTTCTGGTCCAGGCTCTCGTCATCTCACGCCTAGACTACTGCAACTCCCTCCTGGCTGGTCTACCTGCATGTGCCATCCGACCTCTGCAGCTCATCCAGAATGCAGCGGCTCGTCTGGTCTTCAACCTTCCTAAATTCTCCCACACCGCTCCTCCGCTCCTCCGCTCCCTTCACTGGCTTTCAGTAACTGCTAGAATCCACTTCAAGACACTGGTACTTGCGTACCATGCTGTGAATGGATCTGGCCCTTCCTACATCCAGGACATGGTTAAACTGTACACCCCAGCACGTGCACTCCGCTCTGCATCAGCCAAACGGCTCGCTGCACCCGCACTGCGAGGGGGACCCAAGTTCCCATCAGCAAAAACACGTCGGTTTGCTATCCTGGCTCCAAAATGGTGGAATGAGCTCCCCATTGACATCAGGACAGCAGAAAGCTTACACATCTTCCGGCGCAGACTGAAAACTCATCTCTTTCGACTCCACTTCGAGCAATAAAATTACTTACAAAGCACTTATATACTAACAAAGGACTGGCTTATCTAAAGCTAGTAATGTAATGTAATGTAATGATAAATGTGTGGTGGGAAAGTCAGAAACAAGTGAAATATTAACTAATTTATTGCTGCTTTTAGTCTTTTGTTGGAGTTGGTGACAATAGTCAAATATAAACAGCCAATGTCTTTATTCTTCAAAAATGCTGCCAACACAACAATTCATCAGGAATATGAATTCATTTTAATATCCTGTCATTCTACCTGAAGCATAACTTTATTCCTAATACTTTAAGAACACTTTGCTGATTTCGTTCTTTTCCTTTAAGTGAATGCAAGGTATTTGATTATAATGGAGTGAAAACCCACCGCCGTCCACAGAAAACAAATCAATCAAACACTTTTCAATAGAAGTAACTGTCTAAATCCTGCAGAAGTACGGACATATTGTGACAGCTTTATTTTTCACCTTATGTCTCCACCAGATTTCCACTTTCTATCAAATCTAATTATAGAGAAAGCAGCATATGCACTTCTTCAAATATTGTTTTAAAACACATTTTTCCATCCTGACAAGCACGAGTGAGAAGCACCAAGCCCAAAAGGAGAATGCATTTAAAGACTCCATATTGAGCAATAACGAGCAGACACACATCAACGCATTCACACACACACACACACACACACACACACACACACACACACACACACACACACAGTCACACTCACTCTTCATCATAGGATGTGACACCTGACGGCCCATTAGTTCCCAAAGTGCTATTCTTTTCTATGAATTGCTCTCCTTATAGAATATTTAGACGCTGTGTGTTCCCCTCCGCTTGTCAACATGCGATGCATTATTCATGTTAATGTGCCATTATTTGTGTGATGTAACGTAGCTTTTCCCTGCACCCAAAAACATATCCAGCGTGACCTTTGACCTGTGCTACGCTTCGTATATAATGCTACTGGGGGAGAGGACATTTTGTTCTTTACTGAGACGTTATTGTGCAATTAAAATGTGAGCTTACTAAAAGCAAAGCGACAGTGAAGATAACAAAAGATGTGAGGTTTGAACACAGCGTTGGCGCCTCCAACACCTGCTTCTGAGAAAGATAGAGAATTTTACCAGCTTTTAATTATGCAATTATAAAGTTATGCCTGTATTTCAGATAGAAGTGATGTATCCGGACTGAATTTAAGGGAGATATGACACAAGGGAGAAAAGAGAGGGAATGTGATTTAACATGCCTTTAGTGCAATTAAAAGATAAGTCAATGCATGCCTGCGTTTGAGACAGAATGACACACATGATTTTGAGTTTTAATAAGCCTTTTGTAAATCTGTAAGGTATGCGTGGGCTTGAGATAATTAGAATACACTTTTAACAGTTCAAAATGTACTTAATATATTGGGAATATATGCTTGTTTGCTTTCATTTCTTTGCAGATATTTAGAGGAGAATTTCAGTAGCACTTTTATAAGCTACTAAGCTAGCAGCCGCTAAGCCTAGCATTAAAGATTAGCAACAAAATAACCAGGTAGCCTAGTGTAAAATTACACACACATCTTTGCTGTTAAACTACTGTTTCTGTGCAGATTAATCCATTAAACAAATATAACATATGAGGAGTTTGAGAAGGGCTCGTAGGTTTCCAGTTTTTACGCTAAGCTAACTAGCTGCTCCGGCTATTTATCTATTTTACAGACACAAGAGTAGTATTGATCTCTCACGTAACTCTTGCTAAAGTATTGCTCAGCAAGATAAACGACCTGTTTTTATTGCCCTTTCCTGATTTACCTTCAGGGTCAATTCTCCAATATTCACCCCCGATTTATGACAAAATGTCACACTTTTTAATTTTCCTTTTCGTTATTACAACCGGCTTCAAGCTCTGTAGGTACACCCCCGAAATCATGTCCAATCCTATTCAGTCAATGAGAGATAGAGGAAGAAATTGAGGGTACTAAGAGAAAGAAATACTAAGAATAATTCATTTTCTTTCGGTTAGCTTTAAAGGAAAGTGCGTTGTGAATAAAACCAAACTGGGAGTCACAGTGACGAGGATCAGGATCAAGAGGCAGGTCACAAACTGGATAAAATGAACGGAAACTGATGAATATTAGTTCAGAGGGATGAATTACTGTGTTTTCAAGAATTAAAAGTCACATTTACGCTGAACATACATGTACCTTTTTTGCAAGATGGACTGTGCCAACTGTCACTAAGTGTTTTCCGGTGCATTCTGGGATTAGACAGGTGCAGGAAAATGTAAAAATAAAGCTGTCTTCTCAGTCATCAAATCTAAATATTGTGGCTTTCCCCTTTCTGTTTGACGAGCCAATAAACGGAAAGCTCTTCAGAACTAATTAACATGATGGCTTTGGATGTTCCCCTGGATTGACAGTGGTTTTATGGGCTGCTGTGGGTTGATGCTCAGGTTGTTTTGAAGATATCAGGCAGCACAATGCATAATTTATCACAGCAAAGGATAACCGTCCCCTCGCTGGTGAATAAAGGAAGTAATAAGGGAAGCAAGGCGTGCAGCTGAACTGACAGATCATGCTTTACAACTGCTTCTAAATAGAGTGGATAAAAAAAACCCTGTTTGCACATCATCTTAAAGGGAAGTGTAATTATCTTACAGCCAATCAACACCTAGCACTCACTTCCTGTGTGTGACCTTGCTGGACTCGTAACCATGGAAATGTCTTTCTCTCTCTGATAGAGCGCGGAAACATGCGTGTGTGTGTGTGTGTGTGTGTGTGTGTGTGTGTGTGTGTGTGTGTGTGTGTGTGTGTGTGTGTGTGTGTGTGTGTGTGTGTGGGGAGGTGATGGAAAAACAAGACCAGTTTTACATGTCTTTCTTTCACAAGGGCACCCTGGAAACAGACTTATCTCGCCTTTAATGGTTTACCATACTGTGTCCAAATTACAAATATGATGAACCACCCACACACACACACACACACACACACACACACGCTTATTCTGCCAGTTACCAAATGTCCCTTTCAGACACACAGATTGGAAATGACAGTATTTGTTTTTCGTTTCATTTGGGACGTGCTATGACAGTCTGCATGAATAAATAATGTATATTCAGGAAACACTGAAATATTTACAGAACACATATCTGACTCACGGTGTGTGTGTGTGTGTGTGTGTGTGTGTGTGTGTGTGTGTGTGTGTGTGTGTGTGTGTGGTGTGTGTGTGTGTGTGTGTGTGTGTGTGTGTACCAGTCTGTCTGTGGGCGTGTCTGCTCTGATTAGATGATGTCTCTCAGCTGTTCAGGGCCACAGTGAATTATTTCAGAGACGGACCTTTAATGAGAGTTACCGCTTACAGAGGTAGATTTTTCTCAAGTGAGGAATACTTGTATACTTCTCAGACTTACCTTTAAAATTAAAATTAAAGCTTTGTTTTTACTTCTGTCAAAGTCCAATTATCTTGCATCTGCATTTAAGTTAAAAAGAGAAATTTCTATTTAATTTAAAATGCATATACAAAGGCAATAACATCAAAAACACAAAGAAATTAACGGCAAAATAAAAAACTCATGGTAATAAATACAGTATGTAGCTAAAAAATCAAATCAAATCTGACCCCACATTCAATATCTGGATTTATAAATTACTAAAATAACCATTTTGAAACTGTGCGTCCTGGTTTCTACCAAATTGCCCATTGTTAATTAGGGCTTTTTTAATGGGAGTGTTTCCTTAGCCGCTGTAAGGCTCTGAGGACAGAGGTTGTAAATTGCTGTGGAGATTTTAAAGCTCTGAGACACATTTGTAATATTGGCCGATTTGAATAACATTTTACAAGGTGAGCTGGACACTAAGTCAAACTATACTGCAAACGTCTGTACCAAAACATGCTCAATATAGAGTGGAAAATAATATGAATATGTTTCCAATCACAAGCCAAGATAACCCTGATTGCATTAACCGCGGTAATTTCTAAATCTTCCAGAACAGAAAACATATTCAGGTGTTTTCACAAGATTAGTAGGACTCCTTATGACGAGTAAAGGAGCCTTTTATCTGCCATCCTTTCTGTAAGACTTCCACAAAACGTTGAGATGGCAAAAGTACACACATCCTTTACTCAAGTAGAAGTACAGATACTCGTGTTTAAAATGGTAAAAGTAGAAGTACTGACTAAACTTCTTTACTCAAGTAAAAGTAAAGAGGCTTTGAAATGTACTTCAGTAAAAAGTACCCATAACTACCAGCTGTTTTAAAGAGTACCTGACCTCCCTTTATATTAATAGAACAATAATGTCATTGTTAGCTAATGAATGTTTCCATGCTGAACAACGGCAACATGACAACGTTTTCATTGGTCCCTCTTCTTTAGAGAAGACCAGGAAATGATGGATACACGGATCGTGTTCAAATCAATAGGCACGCAATGACTCTAAAGAATAATGATCACGCCACCAAACACACATTCAGACTAAAGGAACCAGCCTGTTTGGAACATGGAAGAAGTAGAAAGTTCAGGTATTTGGGTTCAACATGTAAGAAGTAGAAAGTACAGGTATTTGGGTTCAAAATGTGAGAAGTAGAAAGTTCAGGTATTTGGGTTCAACATGTAAGAAGTAGAAAGTACAGGTATTTGGGTTCAACATGTAAGAAGTAGAAAGTACAGGTATTTGTGTTCAAAATGTAAGAAGTAGAAAGTACAGGTATTTGGGTTCAAAATGTAAGAAGTCAAAGTAAAAAGTCGTCAGAAAAATTGGCGTAAAGTACTGATACCAGAAAAATGTACTTAAGTACAGTAACGAAGTATTTGTACTCCACTACTTCCCACCTCTGGTTAAAACAGTACCTGAGTTGATACTTAGAGGTAGTTTGCAGAGAGAAGAGTTCAAGCAGAGGTCAGTGAAGGAAAGTTTGAACCGATCTTAAAGCACCTGTGGCCAAAAGCCCTTCAGACTAACTTCAGAAGGATAATATCTCGACAGGTGCTCAATGTGCCGGGGGGGGAGGTTTCAAACAGATCATCCCAGCTGAAAAACTGACAGTTCTAGACTATCAGAAGGTTATAAATACATAGGCAGTGCTAATCTGGCTTTCATATAATATCACTAAATATCCCTTTAGGCGGGTATAGTGACTCGAGTGACTAATGCTTTAATCTCCATATAGACACGTACTTCCCTTTGAAATATTTAATTCAATATATACATAGATACATTAACCCTAGTGACAAAAGGAAAATATATAGTTTTATATTTTACAGTTTTGGGTATACTGACTTTTTGAGAATTTTTTTATATATGTTTTTTTACTTTTGTATTGCATTGTGTATTTACATTTCATATTTTTTAACTTCTACTTATGAATATATGTATTTATTGTATGTTATATGGTGCAACCGTCATAAAACCTCATTTGCCCGTGTGATTAATAAAGTATTTTTGATTGATTGATTCATATTTCCTTTGACTGACATCCTAATGATCACACAGTAGGTGTTTTAATGATGTAAGAATTTCCCCCGATGAGTCTGTCTGTTCACATGGCCAATAAAATGACAATACATTTAAACAAATATAAATTTCTGTCCTATTTTGTAGAGGAAAAGGACGACAAACTAAGGAGTAAAGGCCATTTTGACTCAATCTGGAACCACCTATATTTGTTAATTGAATTCACTAATAGCTTCTACTACATGTCATAGGGTTAAATCATCATGAGACATTATTACTAAACTACGTACATGAACAAAACGCTTTAAATCACCTGGGGTTCCACAAGGTTCCATTCTTGGACCATTACTGTTTTCTCTGTACATTAATGACTTGCCTAATGTATGTCCTGATTTGAATGTACAAATGTATGCCGATGATGCGGTCATCTTTGTACACGGGAAAATCACTGAAATGATCTCATCCTGTCTCTCTAATGCTTTGGACAAGGTTCAACACTGGCTGAACAACATTTGCTTACAGTTAAATGCAAAAAACAGTATGCATGATGTTCAGTAAACGACCAGTCAAAATCGAAGGATCCAATGTGTTTTTAAACGTAGCAGAAATAGAACTAGTCCCCCACTTCAAGTGTCTTGGAGTCAGACTGGACTCGAACTTGACTTTTAAGAAACATATTAAGAAAGTATCCAATACCATTAAATTCATCTTGCAACATTTTAAACAAATTAGACCTTTCTTAACTGTCAGTGCTGCAAAGTCAGACCTCCACTGCATGATTCTGTCCCACATTGAATACTGTCTGACAAACTGGTCGTTTGCTTGTGCCACAAACCTGAAACCCATAGAACAGCTGTACAAGAGAGCTATCAAGGTGTTTGAAAGAAAGCCTTATTCATACCACCACCTGTACCATCCTTGAGAAACACCATTTATTGAGTTTTGACCATTTTAAGTCTTTTAAAAGTATGTGTTTTTTGTATAAATGTGTACATGGACTGGCCCCCCCCCCCCCTCCCTTAGGGGAATTCATCCACAGAAAACACACTGGACAATGCACTAGGTCAGAAACCAGAGGAGACTGTGAGGTCCACCGCAGACGGACCACTTTTGGACAAAATGTATCATCTCTTGCACTTTATATGTCATATCTGCTCGTGCTCTTCCTGCATATCATGTATTTCTTTTTGCTATGTATATAAATGTCAGGTTCTTATATGTTGTATGTGACGGGACTACGGATGGAAATTAGCTCAAAGCTAAAAATCCGGCTCATTTACACTTGTAAGCATTATTTTAGTTTTAAAGTGTTCATCAATGTGCACTGTCCCGGTTCAAATAAACGATTAAATAAATAAATAAACATTTGAGGAAGTATTTTCATTTTATACTACTTTCTTCTCCACTACATTTTGGAAAGCAAATATTGTACTTTTTACTCCATTTAACTACACATCTATTTACTTGTTACTTTATAAATTCAGATTTTGACATTTAATACTTAGGAACAACTTTTGAAATGTGATTATTTGGAATAAAAGTGTACTTTTACTCTTAAGATAAGATAAGGTAAGATAGGACTTTATTTCTCCCGAAGGAAATTGTTGTGGCAGAGTTACAAAAATACAATAAACACAGCAGAAAATAATAAAACTGGGCCGTAAAAAGAGCAATTAAATAACTACAGGAAACATAGACGGTCACATAATTAATGTAAATATTAACAGTATTTAGTAGTGCAAAAAAACGTAGTGGCAGATACGTAACTGCACGTTATTATAGAACATTATTAATAAATAGTAAAGTACATTTTCCTAATCGTACTTAAAACACTTTTATTTAAGTACCATTCTCCATGCAGTACCTATTTGTCCAGTATTAGTATATTTGTTCAGTGTTAACAGACAGATGTCATGTCTTATCTACAGGTCTTTTGTTCCGCGCATGCTCAGTGTGTCTCCGGTTGATTCCCATCAGAGCTGGAGATCAGCGGTCCGACAGCACATGGATCCCCGGGGAAAAGAGCCAGAACTCCGGCCAAGGGGTAAGACAGAGTCCGTGTAAAAGCTCCGTGGGTTTAAGTGATAAAAAGGGGGTGTTTTTAGTCAGGAAAGGGAAACAGAGAAAGTGAACCGTGTAGATAAAGCGCGCGAGGCTGCATGGCCGCGATGACTCACCTGTTAGTTCATCTGTGAGGGGAAATCAAACAGAGCTTTTTAGTTGTTGTGGTTGCTTGTGCATCAAGATGCTAAATAATAATGGTATGTAGGCAGGCAGGCAGGCAGGCAGGCAGGCAGGCAGGCAGGCAGGCAGGCAGGCAGGCAGGCAGGCAGGCAGGCAGGCAGGCAGGCAGGCAGGCAGGCAGGCAGGCAGGCAGGCAGGCAGGCAGGCAGGCAGGCAGGCAGGCAGGCAGGCAGGCAGGCAGGCAGGCAGGCAGGCAGGCAGGCAGGCAGGCAGGCAGGCAGGCCACATCTCATCCTGTCACGTTAGAGTTCTTGGCAGTAAAATGAGATTAAAAACCTGAGCAGGAAGTTCTTCTTTGCTGATTTACTTTGTCAGAGTTGTGCTTGAAACCGCAGTGAGGTTAAACTGACTGTAGCTCTATCTTGTTCTGTATTTATTTAAATATTGTTGTTATGTTTTCTTCTTATTCTGTAAACACTTCGGGCTGCTTTGTGCATGAAAGGTGCTTTACAAATAACGTGTATTATTATTATTATCTTAGATCAGGGATGTGAGCTTGCAAAGAATAAAATATGTTTATTATACGTTACATGCCGCATAAACTACATGTCCCACAATGCATCTCATTTTGTGACATGCGCAATGAAGAGATTTGCAAATATTTGCCCTATAGACTTCTGCTTTCAGACGTAGTTAATTATGAAGTTATTACCCTATCCGATAATAATCCAATGCAGAGGCAATAATGTAGTATAATACATTATTTTATATATATTATACATTTATATATGTATATAGTCGTAAAGGTACACACTGAGATCAGCCAATAAGAGAAAGCATTTGAAGGCAGAGAATGAAAGAAATCCATCAAACCTCCTCTGGAGAAACACAACATGTGTGCATGTGAGGGAGAATTCTTCTGTGTGACTCATCTGTGGGAGGAAATGGAGCCACTTCAGGGCCTTCAATCTCTCACACGCTATATAACAACAACAACAACAATAACGGGGGGAAACCTCACGACACAGGGCAGGATTTACAACCAGCGTGAGGAGCGATGGAGGTTTTTATTGAGGGGAATCCATATTCAGCAGATAAACAGTGTGTGTTCTACAGCCCAGCTCAACACACACACATCACTCATTGTGAATACTCTGAATATGTATTACCTAAAAACAGTTCATAATATCACAATAGTTCAGACTGCACCATCATTCAGTGAGGAAACCGGTTTTTTTATTCAAGCACAAAAAATAATGGTCCATTTCAGAATAATATGATATGTTTTATAATGATTGATCATGAAAGTGTTCTCAAAGCTGGTAAAGGTGCAGCTAGTATGAATGACTTTGTATACTGCAGGGTAGCTTGTGGATTTACTCCAGGTGGAACTAAAGTCTGATTTAACACTTGATTATATTTCACATCATTCATCCACATCTGTGAAGTAACTAAAGGGATTAAATACATGTAGTGGAGGAAAAGTACACCATCTACTGTAGTGGAGTAGAAGTACAAAGTAGCATAAAAGGGAGATACTCAAGTAAAGTACAAGTACCTCTAAATTATACTTTAGTACAGTACTTGAGTAAATGTACTTAGTTACTTCCCACCTCTGATTAGGGATTAGCTTGGCTGTGTGACGGACGCACAGTTTGAGGATCTGTTCAACAAGGTGAGCACTTTTATTTAAATTTTTCATGTGCCTCAGGAGCAGAGGCGGAAGAAGTACTCAGATGTTGTACTTGAGAAAAAGTAGAAGTACTCAGATCTTGTACTTGAGTAAAAGTAGAAGTACTCAGATCATGTACTTTAGTAAAAGTAGAAGTACCAGAGTGTAGGAATACTCTGTTACAAGTACAAGTCTTTCATTCAAAATGTTACTCAATTAAAAGTATAAGCATCAACATATAGTTAAAGTATCAAAAGTAAAAAAGTATTTTATAGGTTTTATAGGTTTTATTGTGTTCCTTTATTTTTCTGTGTGGGATCATTATTTATGTTATTGTATTTTATTGTTATTATCATACCTATCTTACCTCCTTGTGTCCCTTGAACTGTTATATTATGCCTTTATGCTGCATGTCTGCAAAAAGGTTTATTTTTGTTAATTTTGGAAGTTTAACCTCAGCTGTAAAAAGTCAATTTTTCACTGTTTTGGCCAAATAAAGATACTCAGAATTTTTCTTTTTCCTTTTTTTTATTAACAAAAACATGACACCAGAAAAGCCCTAACCCCAAAACCAGAATCACACTGACCTGAACACAAAATGATACGACTGATCCCTGATAAACGGAGGGAGAGAGAGAGAGCGAGAGAGAGAGCGAGCGAGAGAGAGAGAGAGAGAGAGAGAGAGAGAGCTAGGGAGAGCACACCTTTATCTATTTAATATAGATAAAGTAAGAAGTCATTCCAGTGTGTACTATAGGACAGTAAAAAAAACAAAAAACAGTTTAAAAAGGGAAGTGATTAGTAAAATATGCATAAATAGAAAGAAAGAATGCTAACTAGGTAACATAAGATAAGAATAAACAAGTTTAAATGATTTGTTATTGGTTGTGATCATATTCTAAAGATGTTTGGATTATTGAAAAGTATACAGCTCCCTTTCATCTGAGTGTTGAGAGCTGCATCCATAAATTCATGTTGTGCTCAAAGTGCTCCAGATTGATGCATTTCACTTCAACATTTTAAAAAACATCTTCCCGGGGGAGCATGCCCCCGGACCCCCTGGAGGAGGTGAGGACCCCCCTAGAGGAGGTGAGGTCCACCCCCAAATAAAGCAGGTTAAAATAATTAAATTGCAAACATGTTCTTTTAGTAAACACTGCAAACGGGTCCCACAGACCCAAACAGCACACAAAGGTTAAAGGTCAGCATATCATAATGTTAAAATGTGCTAAATATATACACTGCAAAAAACAAAAAAAAGAGGAGTAAAAGTAGCCCCCGACTTGTTTCATTTTTTGAAAGTAGCCCTCATCCTAAAAAAAGGTTGGTGACCCCTGTTCTACAGTCACAGAGACCTTCACTGGTAACACCTTAAGTGGGTCTACAAGCATATTGCCAAAATATGGAAACATCTTCTCAGTGAAAGTGTATGTGAAGGTGTGTATGGGTGGGTCTTCTGTGTCAGTGTCAGGATCAGAGAACGAAAGCTCTCCTCCTTTCCAGTCCAGATTCACTCTGATCCTCTGAGGCTTCTTCTGCAGGCTGAGAGGAGTTTCTGGATATGATGGTGACTCTGCTGAGTATTCACCTCCAATAGACTTTATTCTCCATAATCCAGACCGTATGTGTCCCTTCCTCTGGACAGACTCTGCTAACACACCCAGTCTCCAGTCTGTACTGTCTCCAACGTAGACATCCCAGCTGTGACTCCCTGAGTTAAAGCCTTCAGAGCCCAGGACAGAGTTGTAACCTTCAAGCCTCTCTGGATTATCAGGAAGTTCCTGTCTCTCTCCTGCTCCTCCCACACTGGTCAGATCTTCAGACAGGATGAGGTTTGGATCAGCAGTGTTTGGGTCCAGGATGACAGGAGAGTAGGACACCATGCCCTTCTTCTTGCTCATTTTGCTCCAGATGTCGTAGCTGAGGTTGCCCAGGTGTTTGGCCTGGTCTATCAGAGCTCCTGAGGGCAGCTGTGGATCCGCCAGCAGGGGGCGCTGCAGCCTCTCCACTGCAGCCTTGTAGTTCTGCAGGAAGGAGACGTCTTCAGCTTTCAGCTCCTTCTCTGTGGCTCTGACTATGTCTGAAAGAGCTTCTATCTCTCTGCTCACAGCCTCCATCTTCTCCTCCATCATCCTCCTCTTCTGCTCCTCTTCCTCCCTCAGTGCATCCATCCTGGCCTCCTCTTCCTCTTCTAGAAACTGGTGAAGCTTCTTAAACTGCTCCTTAATCTGCGTCTCTGTGTATCGGGCCTGGTCCTTCAGGTGTTCTGCTGTTTGATCAAACTTCACTTTAACTCGTTCAAAAGTCTCTAACTTCTCCTTAAAGGGCTGCAGAGTTTCCTGGAGCTCCTTCTTGTGTTGTCGTGCAGCTTCATCGATGGGTCTGATTGTGTGGTCGGTGTGTTCCTCTGAATCTTTGCAGACGAGACACACTGGCTGCTGATGGTCCAGACAGAAGAGTTTGAGTTTGAGTTTCTCAGAGTGCAGACTGCAGAGAGCCTCTGGAGATCTCTGATCTCTCTCCTGTAGGAAAGTCTCACACAGGTTCTTTAAAGACAAGTTAGAGATATGTTCATAATCTGAAGACTTCTTACAAAGTGGACACTCTTTGTTGACTTTCCCCGTCCACCAGTTCTGCAGACATTCTCTACAGAAGCTGTGGCTGCATGACAGGACCACAGGATCTTTAAAGAAGTCTTTGCAGACAGAACAGCAGAGATCTTCCTCTAATCTGGAAGCCATGTTGTCTGTGAGTGATGCAGTAAACTCAGCAGCAGCCTCTCCCTGTTTCCTTAAAACTCTCAGTGTGTGGATTCAGCAGCTGCTTGAAGTGGAAGGTATTCCACAGGGTGTCCGCGGGGTCTTAAAAAGTATGAAAAGTTGATAAATCAATTTAGCGAAAATTAAGGCTATTAAAAAGTATTAAACGGCATTTTCCAAGGTATTAAGAAGGTCCACAGCAACGACAACATGAAACACCCTTTAATTTACTGCAACAACATGTCGGGAAACCCCCTCAAGGCGGCCCCATGCATAGCGCGCTGTCAAATGCTGCTTCTTATTTTAAGTTTCGTTTCGTTGCCTTGCTCTGCTCTGGGGGGGGGGGGGGAAAGAGTGTTGGGGCGCCACTGATGGGGATCAGAGCTGTCCGGTCCCACATGCTAAGTGCTAGCCAGAAAGTCGCGGCGTTTAAGTCCCGACTCTCCCGATGGCCAATCCGTGCCTCCCCTGACTGCACGTCGCTGACACACACCGCTGCAGTGCAGACTCTCTGCACGGAGGAGCCGCGGAGCAGCAACGGAGTCCGGGCGATGCTGCTCCTCCAAGGAAGAGACACACGTTCACTAAGCCAGAAAAACTATATCCGGTAACAGAGATCTGCTATTTTAAAGTAAAGTCAACACATATCAACCCTAAATATAGTCTATATTAAGAACGAGAAAAGTCTTAACATATATATCGTTTTTTGTAAACATATGACAAATGTGCGAGGGTGATAACGTCAGAGCATCGTCCTATGTGCGGGGGCTAAGCCCCGGACAGCCCCGGCCCAATTTAAACCCTGGGTATTTGTGAGGGAGCTCCTATATGGCATTACCCCTCTGAAGCTCAACAAAGTTTATTATATTTCATAGTTCAAAGTTTTGTCAATTGTTTTGATTATTGGTCAAATACTGGTTTCTGAGGAGTTTGACTGGAATGAAAGAGCTCAAAGTGTGTCTACAGAAAGAGCTCAAAGTGTGTCTACAGAAAGAGCTCAAAGTGTGTCTACAGAAAGAGCTCAAAGTGTGTCTACAGAAAGAGCTCAAAGTGTGTCTACAGAAAGAGCTCAAAGTGTGTCTACAGAAAGAGCTCAAAGTGTGTCTACAGAAAGAGCACAACGTGTGTCTACAGAAAGAGCACAACGTGTGTCTACAGAAGCAGCAAAGCAGCATACTGCATTCAACCTGACCTTGACAGAGAGGTTGAAGTTCATGTGGAGAGGAGGCTTCAGTAGTCTGTCTGTTTTATCTCTTGGGAACAATGCCTAAATCAAATACTACTTTCTAATGGTTTCTTTGTCTAATAAACCTGGCATTGGGTTGGTCACACAATGAATTCTCTTGTGCTTTGTTCTATCTGAATTATGATCAGGAGTTATCACAAACTGTTTCGTTGTGCTATCTTACAATCAATACTGTATATAGTAAATGTGAGGTAAAGTGTGTCGCCAATGGGCGGCGAATAATCGATTAATATTCGCCAGGGCTGTCCGATTTTCGAATTTGATCATGGTCAGTTTCTGGCATCCCTAGTGTGTGTGTGTGTGTGTGTGTGTGTGTGTGTGTGTGTGTGTGTGTGTGTGTGTGTGTGTGTGTGTGTGTGTGTGTGTGTGTGTGTGTGTGTGTAGGTAAACACTGTTATATTTACAGAACACATATCCGTGTGTGTGTGTGTGTGTTGTAGGTGTAGGTGATGGCGCTGTGCTCTGACGCCTCGGGTGGAGAATCCTCCGGGAGTGAGGTAAGTGTCATCGAATTTATTTTATTTTATTACAGTCACTGTAAACATTCAGCAGATGTACAGACGTCTCCTACGCCTTGGTAACGATTTATATCACATATTTCAATGCAAATGATCCGTCTCTACTTAGACAACAACCAAGAAGAGGCTGCTTTATTTAGATTCAAGATTCAAAGCTTTTATTATCATGTGTAGCTACAGATATATCAATGAACATCTGAGGTCACAGGCTCCTCGTGCAACACAATACAACAGACAAAATGTAACCTTGGATTTACCTTAATGGAGCTTTTTGCCAGATTTCTATTTATTTGTCCTGGTAATAATCACTTACTTATTACTTACTTACTTATTTATATTTCTTATTCGATGGTGATCCTGTGGAAAAGGCACCAAAATCACACGTCATGTCAAACACATCAATACAAGACCATTCAAAAACAAATCCTGGAAATGTTTTCAGAGCAGCTCCAGCAGGGGTGTCCAAACTACGGCCCGGGGGCCAACTGCGGCCCGGGGGCCATTTTGAATCGGCCCTCGGCTAATTCTAAAAGTATAATGGATACTGAAACACGTGCTTTGTTATACTGTACTTCTTAAATATATATGTAAAGATATATTACACAGCAGTATTCGTGTGTTAATAAGCCCACTTTTCAAGTTGAAAACATTTTCTAACAAAACCTTATTGACAAAAAAAAAGCCCAATAACTTATAAAATATATAAAACCTTATGAAAAGCTGAGATCTAGTCTGTTATTGGTTTTCTGAAAGCATATTCAAGTATCAAGCATATGTTTATCTACATTCGATTGATTTTGCTATCTTATAACTTAATTTATAAGGCAATAGATCTCACTATAGTGAGTGGCCCAGCCTTTCGTATATTTTGATATATGAGGCTCTAATGGCGCATTTCCACCATGGCGCGGAGCGCGGTTTAAGCGTGCCGTGTCGTGCCGGGCCCGTTTTTGGTTGCGTTTCCACTAGGCCTAGTTCCGGCCCGGGGCTACTTTTTCACCTTTTTTCTGGCCCGACAAAATCGTGGTTCTATCGGGCCAACAAGCGGGCTGAATATGCTAAACTAGTGAGAGAATCGCTGGCAAGGGGGCTACAACTACAACAAGATGAACATATTTGACCGTGATTTAATTGTAATACACGTTTCAAAATGATGCCGAAGTAACAACATACTGATACCGGTTAGTAAAAACCATGAATTAATGCTTTGACAAGTCTGCAGACAGACGGCAGGAGAAACACCTTTTAAAATGCGTGTTTTCTGAATGGAGATCGGCTAAGCTAACGCAGTATATGCTCCGACCGTCCACACTCACAACAACGGCCTACAGACATAAATGAACCAGCGACTGTATTCGCCATGACACAGACAGTCTGTGGTTTGGACTTCTGTCTAGTTTCTGAACAGATATGAGGAGCTGTGAGCTTGAGTGCTAACAGCTAACGGCTGATGTTGTTTTTCTGAAGATGACGTCATGGCTCCGCCTACACTGCGTTACTATAGATACTACCCCAGTTCCTAAACTGTAATGGAAGCACAGCATTCAAGTGAGCCGGGCCTAACAAGGCCTAACAAGGCCTAACAAAACCGTACTAAGTCGAGTGAGGCCTGCGGTGGAAATGAGCCATAAGTGATAAAAGTTTGGACCCCCCTGAGCTACAGTAAGTGTTGATATTAACCAGTTCTAACACTCATCAAACCCCACTGTCACCTTTTTATATAACTTGTTACCAAGTAATATTAGTACTTGGAGTGGCGGCTCAATTCCCATTTAAATTTGAGTCGAAGAGTCTAAGCTTGGCTTCATGCTGTGACGCGATTTCAATGAGAAAGTCCTAAAATACTGAAGTTTAGAAACGGTTGATGATACTTACTAAACAAAATCAAACACACAATAACTTAGAAGGACCAAAACAGTCAACAGAAAAAATGTGACACCCAGAAATGCTCAACAAATACAAATAAAAGTGAATGAAACAAATAATAATAGGGTAGGCTCAATAATGTTGTTGTTCTTACAGATTCATTAGTGGTTACTGTAGGTACACAATGAGTTGTTTATTGATACCCCATATGTACTAAGATAAGATCAGAAGTACTTTATCGATCCAATTTGGTAAATGTTAGCATTGCAGCAGCATAAAAAGAAATGGCATTGTACATTAAAAATTAGACTAGAAATAAACACTCCATCTCAATAGAAATAAAATGACATTGAAAAAAGTAGTAACAGTTTACAGTAACAACATATAAAGCAGGATATTATATATATATATACATAAGTATGAGAGGAATGGAATATTAAATATTAGATTTGATATAAATGTGAAATGTTAGAGAGATA
The DNA here is from genome assembly GCA_031216635.1 of Dissostichus eleginoides. Lineage (NCBI taxonomy): Eukaryota > Metazoa > Chordata > Actinopteri > Perciformes > Nototheniidae > Dissostichus > Dissostichus eleginoides. The sequence continues at coordinate 27,928,686 of CM062280.1, forward strand.
GAGACACATTGATCTAAGATGTCTTGTTCTCCCGTGTAATTAGGAACCTTTGTGTATTTTAAAGAGGCCCTTTTATTCCTCTCCTCTCAGGCCAGTTCTAGCTGTCTTCAGTTTGGTGTTCGTTCCTATCTTCATCACTTCTATGAGGAGTGTTCTTCCTCCATGTGGGACAAAAACCCTGAAGACCAGGGGGTCGTTCAGAGCCAGAGGAAGAACCTGAGGTGGAGCGCAGCAGTTTTGAAGGTAGAGAAACTACGATCTGTTCACATTACTCTCTGTTAGAAAAATATCCCTCGTTCCCCGGCTTGAGCTTCAATCTCAGGATCCATGTATTTCTGATCCTCTCCAGAATGGAAGTAGTCATCACATACAGAGCATCAACTAGTTCCTGAACAGTGTCCTTCACATGCTGATATACAAGAGAGGGAGTTACACAGTCACAAGATGGAGGAATACCGGTTCTTGTATCCAATCCAATCCACTTTATTTATATAGCACATTTTAAAAACAGAGGGTTTGCCAAAGTGCTTCACAATGAACATAAAATATAATATTACACGAATAGATAAAAGGCACACATAAGAATAATTAAAAGGCACACAAAGGCTATGGACAGACAATAAAAGCATACAAATAGGCAGTGACATAGCTCAGACTGACTCGTAAGCGAGGGAAAAGAGGTGGGTCTTTAGGCGGGACTTAAAAGCTTCAAGAGTGGGCGACAATTTGACATGGGGGGGCAGGTCGTTCCAGAGCCTGGGGGCTACCGCTGCAGGTACTCATACATCCTGTCGTGTACAAAATACTGACTTTTTTCTCAAAATGTTGACTTTCTTTCTCAAAATCTCACAATTCTGACCTTTCCTCAAAATTCTGACTTTTTCCTCAAAAATGTTGACTTTTTCTCAAAATGCTGACTTTTTTCTCAAAATTCTGACTTTTTCCTAAAAAATCTGACTTTTTCCTAAAAAGTCTGACATGTGACACAAAAGAATGTTCAAATGCTTTACAATAAGTAATTAACACAATTATTTGAAACTTAAGTGGTAGGAAACTTGTCCACCCTCAATTGCTGGTATACTAAACACCAGTAGTGCAGCTGTTGTTCTGTTCTTCACAGATCCACAAATGAATTGAGCAAGTCACTAGTTTCTTGGTCATCTGTTGTCTCCCATGTCAAATGTGGGTTGTCTGGACCTTTGTGCTGACCCCCACCATAGATCCATTGGCCCTTCAGCATTGAAGTCTTGGATTGGCCAGACTAATACATTTTTAATGTTAAATAAATGAAAAACATTCACAGTTAAGAATTAGATATTAATTATTAATGCTGTAAATTTCCTTTAATATGTATAACTATATTTAAAATGTGTTACCTTTTTATAGAAGTGATTATATTTGTATGCCAATATTTTCCTATGGTAAAGTTTCGTTTTGCACTTTTATTTTGGTAGTAATAAGATCGGGACTCTTAATTTGAAGGAACTTTTACCGGAAGTGAATGGACAACGGAGCAGAATGTTTCGCCTACCCATTTCCTCTTTGCTTTTCGTTCGGGTTCACCTTGCGCTTTATCAGTTGAATGACTTTGAACATCCGTCTGAGATGTTGACGGGTTGGCCGAACTTTTTACCCCAAAGTCAAACAACTTCATTTGCTTCGCCATTTTTTGTAAAACAAACACACGGCGCACGCGAGTAAATGTGCATCGCTTTCTGGCTCCTAATCACACCAATGCACGTGCAACTTTAGTATCAGGTTCCGACTGGTCACATCAATAATTAAATATCACTCTTAATACAACAAATAATTAACATTTATCTATTTTGGGGTGCACATTTAGCTGTTTGCTGTCCTTATTTCTTTATGTTAAAAACTGGTTGCCAATGGCATCCTGGCAACCGTTACTGTCGAGCCCTGGAATTGCAGGTTTGGTGGTATTTGTAAAGGTGAGGGATTTCATGAAAGACCCCTCCTCATTTGGCAATTTGGCTTTTTTTTTGCATCACACACAACACGGAGACCTTTCCTTACGAGACGTAAAGAGCACCGAACAAATAGAGCCACCTCTAGAAGAAAGGACCAGAGCTGCACATTTATCCTCACCTGGTTCCTATCAATACACATTACTTTTGTACTGCTTCTACTAATGTTGTTTGTTTTTCGGATGTATAAACTGTGTAATTGTTGAAATAGTAGAATAAATTAAAATCTCTCTCTCCCTCCCAGGTGTCCATGGCCTTCAGTTTCCTCCTCCTGACTGCAGGCATCACTTCTCTGTCTGTCGGTTATTCAACTCCCCATAAAATGGAGTCATTCGGAGAGGGAGACTTGTTCTTCGTGGACAAACAGGCAGTCAGTTTCAACAAAAGCCTGAATATCAGCTCCACGGCCGGGATATGGCTCACCTGTCTGGGTTCAGCTCTGTTAGTGATGGGGGTTTTCGTTTGGATCCTCCAGAGGAAAGCTAACCTGAAGGAGAAGCTGTTCTATAAACAGGGGGAACGAAGAGGGGATTTGGGGTCCAAATGGAGGGGAATTAGAGACCTAAACGTGGACGTGGTCACTAATCCAACAGGTGTTGAAAAAGGGAAGATACCCGTCACATTGTCAAAAGTGGAAAAGATACAGTCCACTTCTTAAAGGTCTCCTATTATACTGTTTTTCATCAATATATCACAGGTCTCAGATATATACAGAGTCTGTCTCTGATTGGCTGAAACACCAAACAGATCTTTGCAGCATCCCATAATCCCCTCTGTTTCAGCCCTGTTTCAAAAGTGCTGATTCTCTGTCTGTTACTTTAGATGAAAATAAGGCCCCGTCCACACGGAGACGAAACGGAGACGAAACAGATTTCGAACCGAAGTCGATTTCAAAAAAGTCTTCCGTCCTCACGGAATCGGCTCAAGAAACGTGTCCGTCCACACGAGACCGCTCGAAACCGCTGGAGACGCTGTAGTACATATGCCGGGCCTGTAAGTGGTGCTGTCCTCCGCCACAAAATACACCAAAAGCAGCGAATAAGACCCCCCGAGCATGGTTGCCATGGTTGCCATGGTTGCCCTTCTGGTTATTCTCCGCGGTGGATTTAGCAACATGTAGTTCATGTAGTTCTCCATGTCCACTTGTTGCTGATGGTTGTGGTAGAGGAGCTGTAGATTTTGCACTAACATCAGTATCATGGTCAGTAGCGTCCGGGGCACGAACGCAACCCTGTGATCCGCCATTGTTGTTGTTGTTGTTGGCAAAACGCAATGACGCAGGGGTGAGCGGGAGAGGTGGGGAGAGGTGGGGCTATGGCGTCATCGATTCAGGAAAAGATTGTATATGATAAGATGGTACTTTATTGATCCCAATTTGGGAATCTTTTTGTGTTGCAGCAGCATAAAAGAGAAGGCATTTTACAATAAAACAAAACAGAAATAGAAATAAACAAGGGCGTACACACGGAGCCGCAAGCGTGTCGTCTCCAGACTTACCCACTTTGGGAGCCGGTTCCAAAGTTTATCGGCTTCGTGTGGACGAACCGTCTATACGATAAAGAACTTTAGCGGATACAACTGAAATCGTCTCCGTGTGGACGGGGCCTAAGGAGCCCCTCCCCACGCCCCTCTGAGAGATGTTTGGTTAAAAAGAACACAATGGTGCTCTAGGAGGAGATTCAGGTGATAAGGGGGGGGGGGGGGTTACCTTGGTTGGTGATTGGCTAATGGTTACACAAGCCAAAACATCGTTATGACATCACAAAGTGGCCAAAATCTGATCAGCTCATTTTCAGACAGGTTTTTATAGAAATGGATCAGGACAAAAAGAGAGAGAATCTTTGTTCCTGAAACTTTCAGAGTCTCTTTCCACAGAGGGCACACATGTTGATGTAGCAGAGACATGAAGAAGAGGGGACACATGTTGATGTAGAGGAGACATGAAGAAGAGGGGACACATGTTGATGTAGAAGAGACGGGAAGAAGAGGGGACACATGTTGATGTAGAAAAGACATGAAGAAGAGGGGACACATGTTGATGTAGAAGAGACATGAGGAAGAGGGGACACATGTTGATGTAGAAGAGACATGAGAAGAGGGACACATGTTGATGTAGAAGAAACATGAAGAAGAGGGGACACATGTTGATGTAGAAGAGACATGAAGAAGAGGGGACACATGTTGATGTAGAAGAGACATGAAGAGGGGACACATGTTGATGTAGAAGAGACATGAAGAAGAGGGGACACATGTTGATGTAGAAGAGACATGAAGAAGAGGGGACACATGTTGATGTAGAAGAGACATGAAGAAGAGGGGACACATGTTGATGTAGAAGAGACATGAAGAAGAGGGGACACATGTTGATGTAGAAGAGACATGAGGAAGAGGGGACACATGTTGATGTAGAAGAGACATGAAGAAGAGGGGACACATGTTGATGTAGAAGAGACATGAGAAGAGGGGACACACGTTGATGTAGAAGAGACATGAAGAAGAGGGGACACATGTTGATGTAGAAGAGACATGAGGAAGAGGGGACACATGTTGATGTAGAAGAGCCATGAAGAAGAGGGGACACATGTTGATGTAGAAGAGACATGAGGAAGAGGGGACACATGTTGATGTAGAAGAGACATGAAGAAGAGGGGACACATGTTGATGTAGAAGAGACATGAGGAAGAGGGGACACATGTTGATGTAGAAGAGACATGAGGAAGAGGGGACACATGTTGATGTAGAAGAGACATGAAGAAGTGGATTTTGCATAATAGGTGACCTTTAAAAAAGCTGCTGAGCTTCACAGTGTACAGTTCTAGTCCTAGGGTTTCATTTATTAAGTCTTATTGTCGTTGTTGTTGTTGTTGTTGTTGTTGTTGTTGTTGAAGGAAACAAGTAGTCTTTGCATGCAAACTGTTAAATGGAGGTTGCTTTGTGACTTGGTTATTAAAGTTAGACAAAAAGGTCTGGACACATTTATGTATTTAGACGGGAACATTTAATAATTCCCATGGAATCACAGCGATCAGTCGAGGCAACATTAGTCTGTGTAGTTTTTCCTTGAAGAGTTCGAGTTTCTTTCCAAAAGAAAGACATCTTGACAGTATGGAGAGTCAGAGAAATACTGGATTTAACACACAAGAGCTGACCTCATTTAACTTTCATATTTAACTAAAGACATGCAGTATACCAGCTACACATTTTCTATCTTTTACATTCCACGTTAACCGCGTTTTGAAACTATGACCGTAATCTGGGAGAACATTTTTTCCCATTGAAATGTAATTGAGATGCAGATCAAGTGTTTTTTCAGACGGGGTTTATATGACTGTAATCGATGGTACAAATACATCTTTTCAATAAAGGGTACCGTTAGCAACCAAGCTAAGATAATGAGCTAACTGATGGTAAGCAAACCTGTGAGCCTGTAGAGCTTTATTTTCCATTTTCAATAACTTTTTATTGAGAGAAATAATAAAATGCCTGGGAGAGCAAACCGAACAGCAGAGAGAAACTCAAGGAGCTTTTTTGATTGACTTGGCTAGCAAAAAATCCTATTTTTAATAAATTCAAATTGAAATATATACCTGAGGTCCCAATATTTTAACTAGTGTCTTACTACAGGACCAATATATCGTTGTTTAAAACATAGAGTGCGTTTGTGCAGTGCTTTGGTGTTGTATTTATTTATAGAAGTACAGTGATGTCCACCTTAACACCTACAAAGAGATAAAGTGACCGATGGGTAAAACCTCAGTTGACCAAAGTGCTGTACAGGGAGCACATACAATATAGAATAACACAATACTAATACTTTTAAATACTATAGTACAAGCTTTTTAAGATAACTGACTTTCCAAGAGATATTTCTATTCACCTACATAGAGCCTATATGCACACATACACACACACACGCACACATACACAGGTCCACAGCCTCTTTGACCAGGTGCACACATACACACACGCACACATACACAGGTCCACAGCCTCTTTGACCAGGTGCACACATACACACACACACACGCACTCACACAGGTCCACAGCCTCTTTGACCAGGTACACACATACACACACACACACAGGTCCACAGCCTCTTTGACCAGGTACACACACTCACTCACACCGAACACACACACACTCACACAGGTCCACAGCCTCTTTGACCAGGTACACACACTCACTCACACCGAACAAACACACACACACTAACACAGGTCCACAGCCTCTTTGACCAGGTACACACACTCACTCACACCGAACACACACACTCACACAGGTCCACAGCCTCTTTGACCAGGTACACACACACACACACACACACACAGGTCCACAGCCTCTTTGACCAGGTACACACACACACATTACAGGACATTCAAAGAAAGCTGCTCACATGAAGAAGAAGAAGGAGGATGAAAAAAGAAAAACATATTTACAATTCTGTGTCTACATCTCTTCAACACGTGTACAATCACATGCACTTTTTCTCACTACTCGCCCACACACTATTGACATTATCACCTATTTTCTCCCCACTGTAATTGCCTGAAATGTGTCTCTAGGCAACAGTTGAGCTTCAAGTGCTCAATTTCCAACTCTGAACAAAGGCTCTTTTCTAATTGGCTGAGCACTACCCCTATATTTATTTCCCCCCCAATCAGATGTTTTGTTTACATGCAGGAACACCTGTTTGATAAGGTCCTGTGGTTTATTAAAGTGGATAAAAGGGTTGTTTTTAAATAGAATAATGTCCTGATTGATGACTCACTGATTCCTCTCAATGTTAGGATCAATTCTTCCTCGTTTCTCTGTGTTCTTGGCTCTGATAATGTAATAGAAAGAGGATCGAGTGTCACCAGCACAAAGAAAATGGCAAAAATAAACGTGCGATTTGCATACCTAGTTGTATTAGGCTTAGTTAGCGTTTCATTGAATTTAATAAATCATTTCCAGAATAAAAATGATTAAACCTTTACAGTTGGTGATATTTTTTTTTTTTGGAATGTTCAATCAAATGGTTCTTTGACAGGTTGAAAGGGTTGAGGTATAAGATTAATTCAGCTTTTAGCGACCTGTGATTTCTGATTTCTGACAGCAGGACTCCTTTCTGATTGAATCCTGAACAAAATGAGCCTTTTAAAGCCATTTTGGGCTGCTGATTATGCTAATCTCGTGTCAAAAGATTAGCAGAATCTTACAAACGCGTATTCAAAAAGTGGCTTTCATCAAGTTTGAGAAAAGATATGTTCATGAAATCTGTTCGGAGCAGACGCTTCAGAAAAGGTAAGAAGATAAGACTAAGATAAGGGTGGGAACACTCCGAAATTCACCTTTTTAATTTGTTCTTGAGCCCCTTTAAAGAATTAGGTTTCTTGTCCAGCATGAAGGTAAAAAAAGACACTTAAAGAAAGAAGGTGAGGGAAGAAGAAGTGGAACATCTAAAGCACCAAATAATGTTCATATGAACAGACTTTAAAGGAGAATGTATATTCTACGAGTCAAGTGGTGGACATGGTCTACTCTATGATAGAGGACTCTTTAAAGTAGAGACACTACATACTGATAGACACCTGAACACCAGCAGAGAGAGCATTCTTTAAAGTAGAGACACTACATACTGATATACACCTGAACATCAGCAGGAGAGGACTCTTTAAAGTAGAGACACTACATACTGATATACACCTGAACACCAGCAGGAGAGCACTCTTTAAAGTAGAGACACTACATACTGATATACACCTGAACACCAGCAGGAGAGCACTCTTTAAAGTAGAGACACTACATACTGATATACACCTGAACATCAGCAGGGAGGACTCTTTAAAGTAGAGACACTACATACTGATATACACCTGAACATCAGCAGAGAGACTCTTTAAAGTAGAGACACTACATACTGATATACACCTGAACATCAGCAGGAGAGGACTCTTTAAAGTAGAGACACTACATACTGATATACACCTGAACATCAGCAGGAGAGGACTCTTTAAAGTAGAGACACTACATACTGATATACACCTGAACATCAGCAGGAGAGGACTCTTTAAAGTAGAGACACTACATACTGATATACACCTGAACATCAGCAGGAGAGGACTCTTTAAAGTAGAGACACTACATACTGATATACACCTGAACATCAGCAGGAGAGGACTCTTTAAAGTAGAGACACTACATACTGATATACACCTGAACATCAGCAGGAGGACTCTTTAAAGTAGAGACACTACATACTGATATACACCTGAACATCAGCAGGAGGACTCTTTAAAGTAGAGACACTACATACTGATATACACCTGAACATCAGCATGAGAGGACTCTTTAAAGTAGAGACGCTACATACTGATATACACCTGAACACCAGCAGGAGAGGACTCTTTAAAGTAGAGACACTACATACTGATATACACCTGAACATCAGCAGGAGAGGACTCTTTAAAGTAGAGACACTACATACTGATATACACCTGAACATCAGCAGGAGAGGACTCTTTAAAGTAGAGACACTACATACTGATATACACCTGAACATCAGCAGGAGAGGACTCTTTAAAGTAGAGACACTACATACTGATATACCTGAACATCAGCAGGAGAGGACTCTTTAAAGTAGAGACACTACATACTGATATACACCTGAACATCAGCAGGAGGACTCTTTAAAGTAGAGACACTACATACTGATATACACCTGAACATCAGCAGGAGAGGACTCTTTAAAGTAGAGACGCTACATACTGATATACACCTGAACACCAGCAGGAGAGGACTCTTTAAAGTAGAGACACTACATACTGATATACACCTGAACATCAGCAGGAGAGGACTCTTTAATATATATATACACGGATATGATAATATTATTATTATTATTTTGACATTAACAATGGTGAGTTATCCCCATACTCCATCTGCTGACAGAAATTGACAATACAAGAGAGGCACATTTCATAAAGAGCTAAGTGAGTACGACATGTACAGTACAAACTGTTTTCATATACGCAGGACTGTGTGTGGTGTGTGTGTGTGGTGTGTGTGTGTGTGTGTGTGTGTGTGTGTGTGTGTGGGTGTGGGTGTGTGTGTCTGTGTGTGTGTATGTGTGTGTGTGTGTGGTGTCTGTGTGTGTCTGTGTGTGTGTGTTTGGGTGTGTGTGTTTGTGTGTGTGTGTCTGTGTGTGTGTGTGTGTGTGTGTGTGTGTGTGTGTGTGTGTGTGTGTGTGTGTGTGTATGTGTATGTGGGTGTGTGTGTGTGTGTGTGTGTGTGTGTGTGTGTGTGTGTGTGTGAGAACATGGTGTTACTTAGAGGAGATGAGTCACAGCTTTGAGGGTGACTCATCGTGTCTTGTCTGACACCAGCAGGAGGGACACGTAATGTTCGTTAATTAATCTACGCACACACACTTTTGCACACTTACTCGAGGTCAGGACTCGTCCTCAGAGTTATGTTTATTCTCTAACATATGTATCTGCTGCTGTTTGTTCAACAAGTACTTTTTGATTTGAAAGAATATTGCATTTTGTGTTATTTTCCAGCTCTTTACGTAGGTTGCTGTGACTGAAAACTTTTCTGATGAATTGTAAACAACAACATTCTTATATTGGTTAAAGATGACACTCATAAAACCTCCTGAAATAGACAAAATTGTTAGAAATGCAGGATATTTTTGGTTTGCATGTCTTCCTATGGTTAAAATCCTTTCCACGTCAGGCCTGCACAGGAACTACTTTACGTATGTGGTGTCAAAATGTTCCCTCTCACTCAGAGCGTGTGTTGGCACGCCTGATTAAAGCATGCTGTGTTTATTAGCAACTGTATGTAAGTGCCTAATGAGATGAAGATGGAGGCTGACAGAGGTGGGAAGTAGTACAGTACAAATACTTTGTTACTGTACTTAAGTACATGTTTCTGGTATCAGTACTTTACTCCTTACTACTTATTTTTCTGACGACTTATTACTTTGACTTCTTACATGTTGAACCCAAATACCTGTACTTTCTACTTCTTCCATGTTGAACTCAAATACCTGTACTTTCTACTTCTTACATGTTGAACTCAAATACCTGTACTTTCTACTTCTTCCATGTTCCAAACAGGCTGGTTCCTTTAGTTTGAATGTGTGTTTGGTGGCATGATCATTATTATTTAGAGTCATTGCGTGCCTATTGATTTGAACACGATCCGTGTATCCATCATTTCCTGGTCTTCTCTAAAGAAGAGGGACCAATGAAAACGTTGTCATGTTGCCGTTGTTCAGCATGGAAACATTCATTAGCTAACAATGACATTATTGTTCTATTAATATAAAGGGAGGTCAGGTACTCTTTAAAACAGCTGCTAGTTATGGGTACTTTTTACTGAAGTACATTTCAAAGCCTCTTTACTTTTACTTGAATAAAGAAGTTTAGTCAGTACTTCTACTTTTACCAGAGTATTTTTAAACACGAGTATCTGTACTTCTACTTGAGTAAAGGATGTGTGTACTTTTGCCATCTCTGCTAACTGCAAAAGCTCCAAAGAGTGTGAGTCACACTGTTGTGGGAGAGAAACACAGTCTGTCGGCTGATTGGCAGACACATCCATCCCAGTGTGTGTATGTGTGTGTGTGTGTGTGTGTGTGTGTGTGTGTGTGTGTGTGTGTGTGTGTGTGTGTGTGTGTGTGTGTGTGTGTGTGTGTGTGTGTGTGTGTGTGTGTGTGTGTGCGCCTGTGAGACTGCTGATACTGGAACATCTCGTCTGCTGTGGAAGCAGATATGAAGCTGGAGTGTTTCTCAGTGTGTGGGGTTGGGGGCTCTTTTGGACAAAAAACGGGTCTGTTGGCAATCAAAGAACTGAGAAAAAGAGACAGGAACATCACCATTACTGTAGGCAACAGACTAAATAAAATCACCTCATGTTTTCAGCTACGATATATATGTGCCTTTCCTTTCATTTCAGTGCACTCTGATGAAGGTCGTGGAGCCAGAATCGTGTTGCCAACAGATTTTTAAGGAAAACAAAAGCTCAAAAGCTACGTAAATAACAGCTGCGTTGGCTTCATTTTTTGTTGAATGTTGCGTTTTTCCTCTCCCACAGATGGCAATATAGATGATATGTCACCATGTTGATATATATATATAAAGCAGAGCCTCAATGGAGCAGTGAAAAATAACTATCAGGTAGAAATAAAAAGATGCAATTTTGCACCAAAGTGTTTCTCAAGTACTGTACTCTACTGTAATGTACTTACTTCCCAGCTCTGACAGGCTGTGAATGTACATATATTTGATAGAAAACAAGGTATTATGCACTCTGATGAAGATGTTTTGAAGACAGAATGTCAGACAGATGCATAGGGAATATGAGCTGGAGAGAAGAGAGGCAGGGTTAAATCACTCTCATTTGTCATTGCATGCCTCCAGGCTGAAATTAGCATTCCCTTCAAAAGAGCTGAAGTGAAGCCACAGCAGGCGATCACTTTGCCAATGAACTCATCAGATTGTAGAAATGGTTATGGTTGACCATGCTGATGTACATGAGGAGATGTTATTTCTCTCCGCAGGCAATCTAAGCATTTCCAACGGCCAATTACTTATCCCTGCAGCTCAATATGTATGTAGTCCATCACCATGAAAACTGCAGCCGCATGTGTGCAGGAAGTGGAATCATATGGAGAGAGTCATATTGGTTAATGGTTATTGGTTATTTTTACTGTAAAGGTCCTTAAGTTTATGCATTGCAGTATGAAATGTACCATTTTTTTTGTATAAGCCCTCAGATGTATGCTACATGCATTTAAAATGAAGTTGGCTACGTCCCACAACCAATCAGCTTTCACCTAGTTGATGGAAAAGGCTCTGAAGATGATGTAGTGGCAGACCAACAATCTGTTTCGTCAGCCAACAGTCTCATTACTCACTATTAGAAAAATCTCACTCGTCCCCAGCTTGAGCTTCAATCTCAGGATCCATGTATTTATTATCCTCTCAAGAATGGAAGTAGTCATCACATACAGAGCATTTGGTACAACTAGTTCCTGAACAGTGCTACTCTGATATTGAAATAGTACATTCAGTATTTTCCCAACAAACAAACACACCCTCCTACAGCAACAGTTGCTACTTATGTATTTATAGCTCATATATCATCCTTTCAGATATTTTACTTAAAGGTCCCATGTCATGCTTTTCTGGTTATTACCCGTCCCCTTGTGTCTTATGTAGCTTTTTCTGCATGTAAACGGTCTGCAGAGTCCCAAACCCTCAAAGTACACCCTGTAGCGAGTAAAACTCTAACACAGAAAAGACCTGTCTATGCTGCCCCAGAACGCCTCGTTGGACATTTCTCTTTTTCCATTGTTTACTTCTTGGGTATAGTGACGTATTTCGGGTATAGTGACGTAACGTTACATTACGTCCGCGGAGCCGTTACGTTTGGACCAATCTGCGGACTTCCTCACACACACACACTCGGCGGGACGTTGCGAGGCTCGCTGCTGCGAGGAGCGGGACACTGAGCTGGCTCACTGCTGTGGGGTCGGCGAGACAGCGAGACAGCGTGGAACTCAGCCTGGGCACACACACAAACTCCCAGCCAGGCTGCGGGTGTGTGTGTTTCGGGCTGGGTTTCGCTGTGTCTCGCTGTCTCGCAGACGGCCACTGGGCTCACAGGGGGGGGCAGGAGCTCCAACAAGCCGTTTAGGACAGAGAGTGAATACACATACTATACAGAGATGCTGTATGAGAAACCAATGTGAGTTTGGAACATTGCACAATATAAATGTATTCTGGTAGACCTCAACAATGGAATTATGATCAGTAGAGATGGCCATGACATGGGACCTTTAAAACTCCCCTATTATACTGTTCTTAATCAATATATCACAGGTCTCAGATATATCCAGAGCCTGTCTCTGATTGGCTGAAACACCAAACAGATCATTGCAGCATCCCATAATCCCCTCTGTTTCAGCCCTGTTTCCAAAGTGCTGATTCTCTGTCTGTTACTTTAGATGAAAATAAGGAGCCCCTCCCCACGCCCCTCTGAGAGATATTTGGTTACAAAGAACTCAATGGTGCTCTAGGAGGAGATTCAGGTGATAAGGTTGGGGGGGGGGTTACCTTGGTTGCTGATTGGCTAATGGTTACACAAGCCAAAACATCGTTATGACATCACAAAGTGGCCAAAATCTGATCAGCTCATTTTCAGACAGGTTTTTATAGAAATGGATCAGGACAAAAAGAGAGAGAATCTTTGTTCCTGAACTTCGGAGTCTCTTTACACAGAGGGGACACATGTTGATCAAAAGTCAAAGTCAAAGTCAAAGTCAGCTTTATTGTCAAAATACTACATGTTATACATCCAGAAATCTCGAGATACCGTTTCCCGCGATCCCACAGTGTGACATATATACATAAAACAAAGAGGGCCTAATAAACGGGGTATACAATTTAAAATGTTAATAATATATTTAAAATGTTCAAAGTACAGTTTCAGTGCAGTAGCTGCGGAGTTGGGCAGAAAAGTGACTGGTGCTGGATGAGGGAAGGTTGTGTGTGTGTGTGTGGGGGGGGGGTTAAAGTCCAGGACCATTTCGGGCAGGGGGGAAAGGTGGGAGGCAGGGTGGAGAATTCAGGGGAGAGATGTCAGAGAGGGGGAGAGAGGGAGGGAGGGGGGGAGGGAGGGGAGAGAGTTCAGCATCCTGACCGCCTGGTGGAGGAAGCTGTTCCCAGCCTGTTGGTGCCCAAGCTGAGTGAGGCTGCGGAACCTTCTCCCTGAAGGCAGGAGGCTGAAGAGGCTGTTGGAGGGGTGGGTGGAGTCACCCACGATGCTGAGTGCTTTGCGGGTGAGGCGGGTGTTATATATGTCCTGTAGTGATGAGAGTGAGGCACCGATGATCCTCTGGGCAGAGTTCACAATGCGCTGCAGGCTCTTGCGGTTGGAGGCGGTGCAGCTTCCAAACCACAGCGTGATACAGCTGCTGAGGATGCTCTCAGTGGCGCCTCGGTAGAAAGACAGCATGATGGGGGGTGATGCTCCGGCTCGCTTGAGCTTCCGGATGAAGTACAGGCGCTGCTGGGCTTTCCTCGCTAGTGCGGTGGTGTTGTTGTTCCAGGTGAGGTCATCAGTGATGGTCACACCAAGGAATTTGGTGCTGGTCACCTGCTCCACAGCAGCGCCGTTAATGGTCAGGGGGAGAAGGGGTCGGTCGTGGGTTCTCCTGAAGTCAACAACTATCTCCTTAGTTTTCTCCAGGTTGAGGAAGAGGTTGTTATTTTGGCACCATGATGTAGAAGAGACATGAAGAAGTGGATTTTGTATAATAGGTGACGGTAAATGATCCTTACTAAATATCACACTAAGTTAGACTGCAGGTAAATCATCATTGTGGTTCTTGGTAAACATTTCTGAGGCAATACAATTACATTTGGTAAAAGGAACAAGCCTTACTCTAATGTGGACTCTAAGCTATCAGGTAGATATTTGTAAGTGTTTTTTTAAATGGTTTATTTAATATAGTTGTGTCTTTAAATTCAGTCAATCTATTGATTACTTAGTTATGTGTTTGTTGCGTACACATTTAAAGAACAATCTGCAACTTACATGTAAAAGACATCTAACCCATACATGATGTTTTATTAAAGAAGACAGAAAGTTAAGGGTACTAAATATAAAATATTTAAAGTTGAATTCCTTAAAAACCTTCCAGAAATCAAATGAAGCCATAAAACTCATAAAACTCCTCCGTTATATGAATATGCCCGATACACCCGCCATGAGTCAAGCAACCACTCAAAAGTCATTCATTGGAAAGCAGGAAGTCACTGAGAGAGGAGGGGAAGTGTAAAACAGAAGTAAATTAAAACACTTCATCACAAAATGACTCCAACACATTGAGCATTAGATATTGATGATGTGTAACAATGGCTATTATGAGAGAGGTGGACTTTAATTTCTATTTTAATAACTCCATTTTTAATAACTAACGTTCCAACAATTTCCTGTACGGTGTTGATCTACTTTAGTTAAGTATTTATGAGAGGAAGGTGATAAGGAAGCTACAGTTAAGGCTGCAGGTAGGCAGAGACAGATGGAGGAAGCATGGTGTACCACTTCTGTGTCTTTTCAAAGTAGAAGTACTCAGATGTTGTACTTGAGTAAAAGTAGAAGTACTCAGATCTTGTACTTGAGTAAAAGTAGAAGTACTCAGCTCTTGTTCTTGAGTAAAAGTAGAAGTACTCAGATCTTGTAGTAAAAGTAGAAGTACTCAGATCTTGTAGTAAAAGTAGAAGTATCAGAGTGTAGGAATACTCTGTTTCAGTAAAAGTCCTGCATTCAAAATGTTCCTTAAGTAAAAGTAGAAAAGTATTCTCATCAAAATATAGTTAAAGTAGCGACAGTAGAAGTAGTCATTGTGCAGATTGGTCCATTTCAGAATAATATATATGATATGTTTTATAATGATTGATCATGAAAGTGTTCTCAAAGCTGGTAAAGGAGCAGCTAGTTGACTTTGTATACTGCAGGGTAGCTTGTGAATTGAACTAAACTAAAATTATACCTAAGTCACAAATTCTGTTAAATCAAACACCAATAATGGTATTTGATGTTGTGTATGCACCCTTTGACTTATTACAGAACTATAGGCGCTGATCACTGTTTCCTCTCTCATATTACTGGTGGTTAAAATGTATCTAGAGTCACCTCTGGTCATTCTGTGTTTATATGGGACTATAGTTTGACTGTTTCCTCTACTTTAGTACATTTCAAGATGATCTCTCCTTCACAATGTCAAGTTAAAGTCAGACAGGACTAATCAAAAGTTTGCATTGTGTGAAAGTTATTTTCCTGCTCATCTCCGTCTGAAACCCATCAGGAGGTTTCTCAAACACCTCGGCATATTTGCAGTCGCCATTGGTTTGTTGAGCATTAAAAATGTTAATTGGAATTAGTATTACCATCCCACGTCCCACTTTTAAAGGAGTTTTTCTGGCATGTTATGGCTTTAAAGGTTTTAGGACATTAGGCAACTTCACATATATTGTACTCACTATCTTTCAAAAAACTAGACAATTTGTGATTATGCTGTGTTGCGATTTGCATTGTAGTCTTAATTCAGTTTTTTTAAATCTACTGTGGCTACCGGTTAATCATATGGTCATTCTTCAAGGCAATTTAATAAGTAAATGCTTTAAAATGTCATGTTTTTAAGTTTATTTCCTGCACCAGTCATGATGTAAACAAAGAATTAGCATATTGAAACCTTTGTCTAATATAAAAAGCACAACTCTTAACTCAAGATCTACCAGCTTTCCCCCTCACTAGCTCACACTGTGTTTTAAAATCACAGCAAATGGGGAATTTCTTAACTCTGGATCCTCCGTCAAAGAAATGTGAGGTGAAAGCACCACGAGATGAGGTTGTTAACGCTCAGACAAAACAATTTCCGGCCACGCTGAGTCTTTAACGTAAATATATGGGACAATAGTTTGACTGTTTCCTCTCATTTAGTACATTTCAAGATGATCTCTCCTTCACAATGTCATTTTAAAGTCAGCTGACAGCAGCCCGGACACAGGACTCGGCTAATCAAAAGTTTGCATTGTGTGAAAGTTATTTTCCTGCTCATCTCCGTCTGAAACCCATCAGGAGGTTTCTCAAACACCTCGGCATATTTGCAGTCGCCATTGGTTTGTTGAGCATTAAAAATGTTAATTGGAATTTTTTAAAAGGACAGAAAGTATCGCATTACCATCCCACCTCCTCCAGTCACAGGCTGTCAAAATGCAATATTCCAAATTAGATTGTATTTGGATAATCTTTTGAACTGTAATAGGTTTCCAGCCAGCAGGCATATTACTATTGGCACATCATTATTAAACAAAAGTGACACCGAAGCATCACTTTGCAGATAAACGCTCGACACCGTGCAAATAATATTAGTTCTGCTTCCAGAGTCGCTGCTTATCTCCGGGTTCTATATTGGGTTCATATCCCTGTCTGAAGGAAGTGTCTACATTTATGAGTAGCCCATATGTGTGCGAGGTGCATGTTTGAATACTGTGTGTGTGTGTGTAGTATGTAACGTGTGTGTCGCACATTAAAGCTTTTATATGTAAATGTTGTCGGTGTGTGTGGGGGTGGATAGATGTGCCTGCTGCTGTGTGTGTGAAGAACTGGATGCATTCATATGTAAATAGTGTGTGTGTGTGTGTGTGTGTGTGTGTGTGTGTGTGTGTGTGTGTGTGTGTGTGTGTGTGTGTGTGTGTGTGTGTGTATGCAGGGACCCATATCATGGCATAATGAGATCCGCCACTGTTGGTTACCCTCAGACACTGGTAATTATGGTGGCAGTGAAAAGGACTGATGCTGAAGGCAGGATGGACACACACACACACACACACACACACACACACACACACACACACCCGCTGCAGGCAGAATGACGACCTGTCCATTTGGCACGGTGGATTGGGAATAGGATGCCTCTAACTGGAAATGATAAATTAGACGTGCGTCCGCTTTCTAATCAGCTGTGAGGAAACGTTCGTACCTGGCGTAATGTTCGACATCCAGAGAGAAACAGGACATTCACAGCGATGAGAAGTCAATAAAACCTGATAAATAACCTTAATATAAGACACCGTGATACAAAGAGCAACCAATACAAATAGGAAATAGGAGAAAATAACAGCTTTGACTCTTAATTTAACCATAGCATGTAACTCACTCAGTTTGATGTTTTTGATTTTTGATTTGATTTATTTCGAATGTGTGAAATAATAATAATGAAATGAAACATGAGATTTTTATTATACTATACAAACTTAAAGGGGACCTATCATGCAAAATGCACTTTTTGATGTCTTTTATACATAAACATGTGTCCCCGGTGTGTCGGGGAACTCACAAAGTGTCAGAAAACAAAACCCTCTCTCTTTTCCCCCGTACCCACATCTCTAAAAAAAAAGAAAAAAAAAAGGGGGGAGCTAACAAGCAGATCCAGAATTGTCGCTCCCATAACGTCATTGGCGACATCCGGCCGACTTGACACGTCCCAACCATAGACTGTATATATAAATGGACGTAGGGTCCGTGACGTCACCCATAGGATTCTGCAGAGTTGCCGAGAAGCCCTTAGTAGGCGGAGTCGGCCACTAACGTCTCGACAGTGACGTCAGAGTCTAACTCCCGCCTGCTCCAGCCTGATCCAAATAAGGGCAAAGAGGCGGAGCCGAGGCGGAACCTGCTGGAAGTTCCAGAGCTAGCTCAGGCTAAGAAGCTAAGCTAAAGGAAACCTTTATACAAAAATACATGAAAAGTTATATGTTAGGTGTGTAGGGTTACAGACTGCTTAACAAGCAAAACATAGAACTTAAATTAGTGATGCAATGCTGAAATGTAAAAATGTGACAGTCACAAAGCATAGGTGTTTTAATGCCATATTCACTTAATAACGCATGAACAACTTTTACAAATATTTCGATATAGTCTGTGTTGGTAAATGTCATCTACATCATCTATATTCTTCCCTCCCTCACGAACATGGCGCTGTGTTCCTGATTTGCTCTGTTTGTTTCAAAACCACGTTATTTTATTAAATTACCCATTTGAACCTTTTCGAGACTACATTGTCTCTTTTTAACTTCCTCCTGGACGCGAGAACAACGATCACGATCTTCAGTTGCGATTGGCATTGGTGTCTTAATTACGTTTTCAAAAATCTACTGTGGCTACGGGTTAATCATATGATCATTCTTCAAGGCAATTTAATAAGTAAATGCTAAATGTCATGTTTTTAAGCTTATTTCCTGCACCAGTCATGATGTAAACAAAGAATTAGCATATTTAACCTTTGTCTAATATAAAAAGCACAACTCTTAACTCAAGATCTACTAGCTTTCCCCCTCACTAGCTCACACTGTGTTTTAAAATCACAGCAAATGGGGAATTTCTTAACTCTGGATCCTCCGTCAAGGAAATGTGAGGGAACTCGTTAAAGCTCAGATAAAAAACCAAATAAGTTGACCTTGATTTTCCAATTTTCCTTTTGTCAAACTACAATTTTAAATGTGAGTTGTGTGGACTGTGTTGCATCAAAAAGTAATTGATGAAAATGTCAAATTGGAAGGATTACACAACTAAAGTTCATTTAGTTTTTCATCTCAGTGGTTTTTACTACTTCTAGGATGTGAGGCTCCTTTAATCTCCTTCGATTTACTACTTTCATCACTCTTAACTTTTTTGTTTTACATTTGATTGCATCGAGGCTTTATGATATCTTCCACTAGACATTTGAACATATAAAATTGCTGATCACCACATTCATTGGATTTTTGGTGGTTTAGTCACCCATGGTGTTCCCGGTCAGAAATGACCGCCATAAGAAATGAATGGGTAACCATCCATCACACACACACACATACACGCACACACACACACACACACACACACACACCAAGTCACACACACACACACACCCAGACACACACACACAAACACACAGACACACACCCAGACACAGACACACACACACAGACACACACACACCCAGACACACACCAAGACACACACACACAGACACAAACACACACACACATACACAGACTTACACAGACTAACAAACACACACACACACACACAGTAAGACAGACAGACACACACACACAGTAAGACAGACACACACACACACACAGACAGACAGACACACACACACACACACACACAGACAGACAGACAGACACACACACAGACACACACACACAGAGAGACACAAACACAGACACACAGACTTACACAGACACACACACACAGTAAGACAGACAGACACACACACACAAAGACACAAAGACACACACACACACACACACACATACACTAATTTGATGCACTCTTATGTGCCCATCCCCCCACGTGAACCACCCCTGGGTGTTAATACACATTTCGTGATGATTAATGTTTTTTGTGTTAATGTAAGAGCATTTAAAGGTCACCTATTATGCAAAATCCACTTCTTCATGTCTCTTCTACATCAACATGTGTCCCCTCTTCTTCATGTCTCTTCTACATCAGCATGTGTCCCCTCTTCTTCATGTCTCTTCTACATCAACATGTGTCCCCTCTTCTTCATGTCTCTTCTACATCAACATGTGTCCCCTCTTCTTCATGTCTCTTCTACATCAACATGTGTCCCCTCTTCTTCATGTCTCTTCTACATCAACATGTGTCCCCTCTGTGTAAAGAGACTCTGAAAGTTTCAGGAACAAAGATTCTCTCTCTTTTTGTCCTGATCCATTTCTATAAAAACCTGTCTGAAAATGAGCTGATCAGATTTTGGCCACTTGATGATGTCATAACGATGTGTTGGCTTGTGTAACCATTAGCCAATCAGCAACCAAGGTAACCCCCCCCCCCCCACTTTATCACCTGAATCTCCTCCTAGAGCACCATTGGGTTCTTTGTAACCAAATCTCTCTCAGAGGGGCGGGGAGGGGCTCCTTTTCATCTAAAGAACGACAGATCAGCACTTTCGAAACAGGGCTGAAACAGAGGGGATTATGGATGCTGCAATGATCTTTGGTGTTCAGACAAACACTTCAGAGACATGAGGCGTACTTTTCCCAGGAATAGTTCCCGGAACTTTTATTTCCTGGAACTATCTGGTAAATAGCGTTCACGCCGGAATAAGTCCCTGAGGGAGCCGCTGACGTCACTTCTTCTGCTTTGGGTTTACTGGCAGGCCGCAAACAAACTTCACGGCGTATACTGCCACCCGAAGTCCCCGGCCGGAAGTCCCCGGAGTTGGGGACTGGCTTCAGTAGAAGCTGCTGGGACTCCCAGCAGCTTCTACTGAAGCCTTCCGAGTAAATCGCCAGAACGCCAACACCTCCTCATCTCCACCGCTCCCATGTTTTCTTTTGTGTTGCCATAAGTTAGTCTCTCTCCGTTGGTGTGTGGGGCTAATGCTAATAATGCTAATGCGAGCAAACAAAATGGCGGCTTCACAAAAACTTTTCCGAGTTTTACGGGGCGTGGTTTGCAATCCGCCCAGCCAATCAGAAATTGGAACCTTTTCCTCCCCAGGATAGTCCCACCTCTCTAGCAGGGGGTGAAAAGGTTCGCAAAAAAAAGTTCTAGTTCCAGATCTTTTTGGTGTGAACGCAAAATCCCAGGAACTATCGGAACGATTCCTGGGAAAAGTACTCCGGTGTGAAAGCGCCAATGTTTGTATATATCTGAGACCTATAATATATTGATGAAAAACAGTATAATAGGGAACCTTTAAGACAGGACTGGTCAAACCAAAGTAAGGGGGGAAACGAACACAATAGGACGGTTAAAGGTAGGACATTTATTCAAAAACTGAAATGGATGGAAACATGAAGAACGCGATGCTCTCTAAGCGCCTCACTCAGAGTGTTTTCACCTGAATGTTCCATCTCCATTCATAACATGTATCATCACTGAAACTGTCCTTGTTGGTGTTCCTCCCACAGAAACTCCATGTGAAGCGTTGACAGGCTCTACATCCTGTTTGCAACCTGACAATCGCATCGGCCCAGATCTGATTTATCTTCTTGGTACTCGCCTTGAACCTTTCCGCCACAATCTCTTCTCATCTCTCCATCTCTGAGTACAAGTGTTTCCTCGCTGCCTCTCTCAATGGCTAATGGACTCCATGCAGCACAGAGAGTCTTTTATGGTAAAGGCTCCTTGATCAAAATCATGTTTCAATGCCATATAGAGAAAAAAGACATAAAGGATGAATTATATTTTCTGTTCCCAGCAGTATTCTATTCGACCGTCGGAGCATCAATATGAAGCACTCAGGGAACACGCATGTGTTTTCAACAGCCTCTTACTTACTATACGTTTTGTATGTGAGGTTAAAGGGTTTACAGCTAAAATGTCAACATACGTCATTTTTAAACAATTTCAAACCCATATGTTGAGCATGGTTATACTCAGAGGTGGGAAGTAGTGCAGTACAAATACTTTGTTACTGTACTTAAGTACATTTTTCTGGTATCAGTACTTTATTCCACTACTTATTTTTCTGACGACTTTTTACTTTGACTTCTTACAGTTTGAACCCAAATACCTGTACTTTCTACTTCTTACATGTTGAACACAAATACCTGTACTTTCTACTTCTTACATGTTGAACCCAAATACCTGTACTTTCTACTTCTTACATGTTGAACACAAATACCTGTACTTTCTACTTCTTACATGTTGAACCCAAATACCTGTACATTCTACTTCTTACATTTTGAACACAAATACCTGTACTTTCTACTTCTTACATTTGAACCAAATACCTGTACTTCTACTTCTTACATTTGAACCAAATACCTGTACTTTCTACTTCTTCCATGTTCCAAACAGGCTGATTCCTTTAGTTTGAATGTGTGTTTGGTGGCGTGATCATTATTATTTAGAGTCATTGCGTGCCTATTGATTTGAACACGATCCGTGTATCCATCATTTCCTGGTCTTCTCTAAAGAAGAGGGACCAATGAAAACGTTGTCATGTTGCCGTTGTTCAGCATGGAAACATTCATTAGCTAACAATGACATTATTGTTCTATTATATAAAGGGAGGTCAGGTACTCTTTAAAACAGCTGGGAGTTATGGGTACTTTTTACTGAAGTACATTTCAAAGCCTCTTTACTTTTACTTGAGTAAAGAAGTTTAGTTAGTACTTCTACTTTTACACGAGTATCTGAACCTGTACTTGAGTAAAGGATGTGTGTACTTGTACTTGAGTAAAGGATGTGTGTACTTGTACTTGAGTAAAGGATGTGTGTACTTCTCTGCTGGGATTCCAGGTTTGTGTTTACTTCAGGGTTTTGTTTGGCTGGAGATGGATCCCTAAGTACTGAACAGATCCAGGCTGTGAGATGTGCTTCAGGCTCTGTTTTATTCCTGATTCCTTTGAGGCAGGAGTATCTGAGAGTCTGCAGAGAGCCGCTGCTCAATGAGCAATTTATATGTTCTCAACAAAGCTTCTTTAGCCCTGAAGGCTGGTCTTAATTGTTAGAAGTGATATCTCCACTCCCCTTCCTCTCTTTTCCTCTTTTCTTTTCACTGTCTCCCTCCTCCCACCCAGCCTCCCTCCAGCTATTAGGAATTGGATTTGGAGCAGAACGATCCATTTAGTCTCTCTCTCCTCCATCTCTATCCCTCTCTCCCAGCTTCCACACCTTCTCTGTAGCTTTTCTCTCATCAAAGCCCGGGCTTAATCTGTCTATTTTACCTGAAGGAATGAAAGGGAGGGATGAGGTAATGCTTTCCTGTCCATCAGGTAGGCAGCGGAGCATGGTGTCTCTGTGAGGAAAGCTAATGGAGATAGCACCCCCACGTGGACTCGGAGAAAATGAACCAAAGTGACAAGAGAAGAAGGGAGGAACAGTCTGAAGACATTTGATCACCTCCAGTTGTAAAAGGGTCACAGAAAAAAACAAAAAATAGCGATCAGCTGAAAAAAAAAGGTGTACAAAAATAAACAATGAGGTTTTTAAGACATTTTAGCACCAACTTCATATTGAGTCCACCTTGAAGTGAATGTGTGACAGTATAGCACCACCTAGTGGACTGGAGAACATAATAATGACACAGAACAATCTGAAGACATATAATCACCTAAAGTCATAAAGGGAAACAGAAAACAAAACAAAAAAGGAATCTACAGCTGGAAAAAAACTGTAAATAATAAATTAATGAGGTTTTTTAAGACATTTTAGCACCAACTTCATATCAATTCTTCAATTCAGTCCACCTTGAAGTGAATGTGACAGCATAGCGCCACCTAGTGGACTGGAGAAGATAATAATGACAGCAGAAGCAGGGAGAAACAGTCTGAAGACATATAATCACTTCAAGTCATGAAAGGGACCAGGGAAAACCAAACCCCGATCCACAGCTGAAAATAAGGTGTAGAAATACAATAATGAGGTTTTTATGACATTTTAGCACCAATTTCATATTAATTCTTCATTTCCTTTTGAGGTAGTCCACCTTGAAGTGAATGTGTGACAGCATAGCGCCACCTAGTGAACTTGGAGAGAATAATAATGACAGCAGAAGAAGGGAGGAACAGTCTGAAGACATATAATCACCTCAAGTCATAAAGGGAAACAGAAAAACCAAAAAAAAGCGATTTACAGCTGAAAAATAATGTTTTTTAAATATATGAGGTTCTTTTGACATTTTAGCACCAACTTCATATTAATTCTTCATTTCCTTTTGAGGTAGTCCACCTTGAAGTGAATGTGACAGCATAGCACCACCTAGTGGATAAAAGCAGTAAGTAGAAACAACACAAGCGTGATTTTTATATTTATTTTAAAAAAGCATTGATCTTTCACATCTGTTTTTCTTTCCGAGAGATTTCACATGAACATTGCAGCTTTTAAAAAGGTACAAAATGAGTCAAACCATCAGAGATTGATATTTAAACCCCACAGTATCAGGAAATCAAAGACACAGTTTGTGTAATATCTATCCGTCATTGGTTCAATGGATTCACAGCCCCAAAGACAATCCTCTTATTAAATGTTTTTCTTAGAAAAACTGGTTCGCTTTTGTATTACTTTCCATAAAGGTAGCTGGCAAATAAAAACATATGTTGAGTCCCTCAAACCCCTTCTTTATGGGATTGGCAGTGTATGGCAGATTGTTCTAGTGTTTGTCACATAGTGGTGACATGATAAATATCCCGATCCCTTTCACCTGATATTACGTTTATTTAAACATGAAGAGCAGCAGGAAATAAAGGGTCCATTTGCCTGAGATCCACCAGAATGTCTAAAAATAAACCCCTCATTTCTTAAATAGCTGTACTTCATAGATAAGAAAATACATTTCTAAATAAATAACATATCTCCAGAAATGGGCCGCAAAAAAACCCCAAAGGAATTCAGAAACCCAAAGTTAAAAAGAGAACTTTCTTCATGTTTGCTTCATCCTCACATCTTTGTTTCTCCACCTCGATTAAAGGCACCGAGGTGAAGCTGCATTATGGAGAGAAACATCAGATCAAGAAGGGAAGGGTTCGCATCAAAGGTCCCCTATTATACTTGTTTCATCAATATATCACAGCTCTCAGATATATCCAGAGCCTGTCTCTGATTGGCTGAAACACCAAACAGATCATTGCAGCATCCCATAATCCCCTCTGTTTCAGCCCTGTTTCCAAAGTGCTGATTCTCTGTCTGTTACTTTAGATGAAAATAAGGAGCCCCTCCCCACGCCCCTCTGAGAGATATTTGGTTAAAAAGAACTCAATGGTGCTCTAGGAGGAGATTCAGGTGATAAGGGGGGGGGGGGGTTACCTTGGTTGGTGATTGGCTAATGGTTACACAAGACAAAACATCGTTATGACATCATAAAGTGGCCAAAATCTGATCAGCTCATTTTCAGACAGGTTTTTATAGAAATGGATCAGGAGAAAAAGAGAGAGAATCTTTGTTCCTGAAACTTTCAGAGTCTCTTTACACAGAGGGGACACATGTAGATGTAGAAGAGACATGATGAGTGGATTTAGCATAATAGGTGACCTTTAAAGGCTTCCATCTTCCATCCTTCAGTCTTCTTTGCCGTGGTTGAGTCCGTTGCAGTTCTTAGTTTGACTGAATTTGCGCGGATGGTTTTCAAAATCGAGGTAATCCTGGACGAAGTGTGGGTGCTGCTCTATGAAGTGATGAAGTTCAGCTGGAAAAAGGAAGCAAAACATACAATACATGTGTGAAATGTTATTGCTTCTGTCAGTGGATGTCAGGTTTCGACATTATAAACACGTCTGATATGATTCTGTTTTGTAAAGAAGGGACAGGATGAATAATAGAGTCAAGGAGGCATTTTAACGTCAATACGTTTTTGTTAAAAAGCACCTCTTTTCACCCTCTGTCTGAAACCAGAGCCCAATCTGCTCTGATTGGTTAGCTGGCCAGCTCTGTGGTGATTGGTCAACCTGCTTAGAGATGTCCCGCCCCTTAGCCTATCACGTAGTATGGCTTTAAAACCACAGAGAATATTCGTGTACATTTACCACTTTAATCCGAGTGAATATCCAAATATCTTTCTATTAAATGTACAAGTTTTTACCCAGAATGAACCTTATAGGCCTTTTACTTATTAAAAAAACAAATACATCTGATTGACAGAGAGCTGTGACTCAAGCTTGCACTGACACAATATATATATATATTTGTATACACATTCAAACATATTTATTTTTACTTAAACCGATATATCCCTGCACTTTAACTGTATCCGCATATTGAAGTATGAATGCTTGTTGTTTGTATGTTGTCTTCTCCTGAATGTTGTTTGTTTTTTGTATTTGAGTTGCTCTACTCATCTCATTGTACCTGTATAATGACAATGAAGGATTCTATTATATTCTACTAGGATTGTTTGAGGTTGAAAAGAGACATGGCTTCATAGGACAGAAGAGAAAGAGAAGCTTTGAAGAGGCAGATGGATGTAAAAGATCGTGTAAAATCAACAACAGACGGTCTGGTTCCTCTTCTTTAATAAAGGCCCCTACACACCAAGCTGACCCCCAAAGAACACGTCCCGACGGACCCGACTGTTGCGTCGCCTCACGTCTCTGCGTCTTGGCCAACAGTCGCACTGGAACACACCGCAAAGACTTCAGCCGACGGCCAAGTAGCACGTACGAACTGCGCATGCGTGAGTGGCAATAACTCTCCTTACCAGCAGGCGGCGGTAGTGTGTATTCGTCATTCAAAAGAGGCAACAACCGGAAGACAGACTGCGTGATAACCGAGAGAAGAAGAACAGACTGCGTGATATAAACAAACAACAAATAGCGTGTGCGTTCCATTTTCACTCTACAGCGAGAAGCTCACGGGGCTTTCCCGAACCTGTGTGGAGAGCTGGAGTTAAAGGAAATCTCAGATTTGCCTTCTTAATAGTTTGTTTGGGTCCCTCACTTCCGTTTCGCTTCTCATGCACTGATTCGCTAAGCTGAACAGCCAATCAGAGTGATTTCTTTAGCCTTTCTACGGCCTTTTTGCCGACAGCCTCCCGATTATGTCGAATCGGCGGCGGAAGGTGTCGGCACGGACGAAAAGACACGACGGGGCAGGACACACCAAGACACACCAATCTGAGTAGGGCGACACGACGCTCATCGACGGCCAGACATCTATCGACATCTGTCGACGGCCGAAATCGGCTCGGTGTGTAAGGACCGTAAGCTGAGAAGAAATGAGATGTGACTGATAGAAGCTGTCAATCATCTCCAGAGTCGTCTCATATGAACAAAGATATGATAATTCATTTTGTACTGAAGTAGGAATAAGAGCAGGAATAAGAGCAACAGTTGTTTGTTTTTGGATCAGACAATGAAGACCACAGAAGGACATTTCATTTTAAGCATCCTTATCCAAGACTTAAATAAAGCAAATGTGTATTTCTGTGGTTGGTGTAGAGCTGTGGAATGATCTAAAGCAGCGGTTCCCAACCTGTGGGCCGCCAAATCATTTGCAAAACCTTATGATTTGTGTGGAAACATTTCATTATTAAGATTTGTTTTTATTTGAACCTCTTGTCCTTTCTCTTTCTTGATCCTCCTTAGCAACGGTCATCACAGTCCTTGACAGCAGTCTGTTCTACTGGAGTAACAACGTGTCACATGTTCTGAATTGACCAATCAGAATCGAGTAGTCAACTAAACCGTGTAATACAAATGTCTGTTTGTTACTGATGGCCAGCTCCTTTTTCTAATTAAAATAAAAAGTACTCTTGAGAACTTTTTTTAGCCTCCGTATTGTTCATGGTTGAATGTGGGCCGCGAACATTTTTTAGATCTGTAAGTGGGCCCTGAGTTGAAAAAGGTTGGGAACCGCTGCTCTAAAGAACTGTAGAGGTATTCTTCAGTTAAAGAACTTGTTTAAATGAAGAAAATGGGGCTCTGAAGCAGAAAGTGAATACGTTTATGTGCTCTGGTCCTGCATCGGTAAATATTTGTGATGTCTGTTTGGAGAAAGCGGCAGGTAATATCAGATTAGTTTCTTCTCCCTGCTCCTTTTTGGGTACGGTGTGTTTATAGAGACATGCTTTGTTAATAATTGTTATCCATTAAGTTGTGCATACCATGAACGGAACAAATACAAATGAGATGAAGTCTTACCATATGTGATTTTGGCGGTTTCAGGTCCGCTCAGCGCCGAAAAAAGACCGGAGAGATCCAGTTCTCTCACTCCCAACATTATCTCCAAAATGGCAGCGAGGTCTTCCTCCAAGACGTACCCGTTGTCCTCGCTCTCAAACATCTGCCCGAAAACACGTATGCATTGAACATAAATCTTGTTATTTATTTACTTTGTATTCATTGACTTGTTGTCCAAGATATTAACTGATTATGAACAAAAAAACATGAAACAAGACAAAGAAAATGTATCATTCTTTTGTAAAGCGTCTTTGAGCACCATGATAGCGCTTAAAAATGTAATGTATTATTATTATAAATTGACCGTCATATATAAAGTGCTGTTATGTGAGAGGAAAGCAGGGAAAACGTAATATATAATAATCATAATGAGAATGAAGGGACATGTACATAAATAATACAATAAAATAAACTGAATGTGTATATTAGCTTATTGCAAAACAGTAAAAAGAAAGGGACATGTCAATCAAATAAGTTCCTATTACACACATTCATAATAAACATACTTTAATCAGGTCAGATTGAGGTCAATGTGCTCACCTTAAAGGCCAGTTTGAGCGTCTCCATGGCCTGTGACGGTCGATGGACGGTGGACAGAGCGATGACAAAGAGTCGGATGTCGATCAGTCCGTCTCCACGCTGGAAAAAGGGATCAAAGTGAGCGGGAGAAGTAACGGACATGATGGGATCCTGCATGAAAAGGTCATTTGCTGCACATTTGCAATCATCTACAGCTTGAAATAATAATGTACTAGAGAAGGAAGCACCAAACTCACATTTCTTAACTGTTTGGCAGCTTTCTGATGAATGTCAGAGGGAGCTAATGAGCTATTGTCAGATCAGTGCTACACAGATACACAATACATATTAAAGTAATGGTACTCTGTGCATGTATATAAAGAAGTATTTAGAAGTTTTAGATCACGTGACAAAAGGAAATGTGTTTATTCAATCTTCCATTTCTTAAACTGCATATGTTTGCAGATCTTTCATTTCCAGCCGAGTTCTTCGACATCAAACCCTCCATTGAGCTCTTTGTAGTTTCTAAAGACAGCCTTCTTCGTATTGTGCTATATTTAGGAACATGTGAAAGCTGTTTTTTTCCTCAGATATAAAAATAGAAGTCCCATGAGCCCAAAGACTAAATATAGAACATCTTACCGGGGAGATTGGTTTAGAAAATGTCTTTGTATTTGCACTTAGGTAAACCAAAAGGAGACAGAAGACCTGAGAACAGTCGGCTAATCACTGTGTGTGTGTGTGTGTGTGTGTGTGTGTGTGTGTGTGTGTGTGTGTTGTGGTGTGTGTGTGTGTTGTGTGTGTGTGGTGTGTGTGTGTGTGTGTGTGTGTGGTGTGTGTGTACCTGGTCGAAGAGGCTGTGGACCTCTGTGAGTGTGTGTGTGATTGACAGGTTGAGGAACGTGGAGACTTCCTGCAGATTGACTCTCTCTCCCTGCAGATCTCTGGCTCTCTGAACCTGAACCTGCAGCAGCGAGTCCGTCCTCTCTGCTCTCAGCCTGGAAACACACAGAGAGAAAATATGAAGAAATCACATATAAGTGAGCCGTAATGTCAACCAGAGGTGGGAAGTAGTGGAGTACAAATACTTTGTTACTGTACTTAAGTACATCTTTCTGGTATGAGTACTTTACTCCACTACTCCACTCTGACGACTTTTAACTTTGACTTCTTACATTTTGAACACAAATACCTGAACTTTCTACTTCTTACATGTTGAACACAAATACCTGTACTTTCTACTTCTTACATTTTGAACCCAAATACCTGTACTTTCTACTTCTTACATTTTGAACCCAAATACCTGTACTTTCTACTTCTTACATGTTGAACACAAATACCTGTACTTTCTACTTCTTACATGTTGAACACAAATACCTGTACTTTCTACTTCTTACATGTTGAACCCAAATACCTGTACTTTCTACTTCTTCCATTTTCCAAACAGGCTGGTTCCTTTAGTCTGAATGTGTGTTTGGTGGCGTGATCATTATTATTTAGAGTCATTGCGTGCCTATTGATTTGAACACGATCCGTGTATCCATCATTTCCTGGTCTTCTCTAAAGAAGAGGGACCAATGAAAACGTTGTCATGTTGCCGTTGTTCAGCATGGAAACATTCATTAGCTAACAATGACATTATTGTTCTATTAATATAAAGGGAGGTCAGGTACTCTTTAAAACAGCTGCTAGTTATGGGTACTTTTTACTTAAGTACATTTCAAAGCCTCTTTACTTTTACTTGAGTAAAGAAGTTTAGTCAGTACTTCTACTTTCACCAGAGTATTTTTAAACACGAGTATCTGTACTTCTACTTGAGTAAAGGAGGTTTTCTTACTCACGAGTTGAGTTTACTAACTTGGACTATTTTCCCTGTGTGTGTTTCTGCTCAGCCACCACTAGGTGTCAGTGTTTCTTCCCCTTCAGAGCCTCAAAGCTTAGATCCCCAGCTTACTCCCACCTGGACAAACCAGTCTGTCTGCTTCTGTTTTATTTTTTTAAAGAAACTCACCCCAGGCAGCAGACCAGCTGGTGGAACTGGAGCAGGCTGCTGTCGTCATGGATACTCAGCGGGCCGTGTGATAGGCTGATCTCACGGTCATCAAACGACAGGTCTATGAGTGGCAGCTCCAGCGCCCTATCAGAATCAAGTTGCAAGATTCAAAGGTTTTATTGTATTTCTTCTCCGGTTGCTCTTAAACTTACAAACTCTTTAACAACTCTGTACTCTTTTCTGACAACTTTTCCCTCCTCCTCATCACATTTCTGCTCTTCTCAGACTGTCTGATAAAGCTTCAAATTCATAGGTTTTGGTCACATGCACAAAGCTACAGTGGAGAAATGCCAATGAAATTCTTCTGACCTGAGCTCCTCCAACAATGCAACATATATAATACAATACAAAATAAAAAATAGTGCAAAAAGTCTATATACATGTAAATAGAATATAATAATAATAATAATACATTTATTTTGTAAGCGCTTTTACAGAGGTAGCACATACATATAGTAAAAGTCACATTCAAATCGAGCAATAAAACAACAATCACACATTAAAGGCAGTTTGAAGAGGTGAGTTTTTGTACGTTGTTTGAACTAATATGATATGTACAAGAACAGAATATGCAATTAAATAATGTACATTAAGACGAGAAATTAAATACGGTTTGTTGCGGTGATAACTATTTATATAAATAAGGAGAGAGGGGCAGGTTTAAGAGGTTTTTCAGATGTTTCTGAGTGTGTATGAACACCAAAAACAAGTGTGCGTGCGTGTGTGCGTGCGTGCGTGCGTGCGTGCGTGCGTGCGTGCGTGATCAAAGACTCTTATGCTAACACACTAACACACATATTCTCACTTGTCCTCAGAAACAGATTCATCAGCAGGTAGGGTGACACATACGAGGAATTTGAATTGATGTTAAAGTAAAACAAACATTTAAAACACAGATAGAAAACTATAATAACAGAATATAGTCAAATATAGAAGAGAGGGACAGTTAAAGAGGTCTCACACACGTGTCTGAGTGTGTATTAACACCCAAAACAAGCATGTGTGTGTATGATCAAAGACTCTTATGCAAACACACCAACACACACTTACTTTGCCATGAGTTTTCGGACATTGCTGGCGAACAGGGCCGGGTTTTCCCTCTCCTCCTTCGATGGTGTGTAAATAGGAAGGTACTAAGAAAAGAGAGAATGTCAACACAATGAAAATGTACATTCCCAAAACTAACTTACTAACTGTGTTGTATTAATACGCTTAGTTTGGGATTCAAGATGCTCTACAGAGAGAAACATGGGGAAAAAGATACTGCTGATCAAAGTCAGTTGTGTGTCTGTATTTATGACTGAAAGAGGACATGCTATTCTCATTTTAGGGTTCATATTTGAGATTTGTACATGTTTTCATGGTTTAATGTTTGGGGTATTTTAGCCTCTGCAGACCATTTACATTCACAAAAACCTGTATAACTCTACAGGAGGGGGAACACCCCAAATAGCATAATAGGGCCTCTTTAAGAACATTTGAATCAGGAGGAGAACATTTTTGCAGAGTTACTTTTTTGGGAAACTTAACATATCTTCGGTGAGGACAAGGGAAAAGAATACGGTTTGGCAGGCATTCATTTGTTTTGTCAGGACCGTGGTTGTTGTAATACTCATTTTGGCCACAAGAGGTTAATAATAATAATAGATTCCATTTTTATGGAGCCTTTCAAGCGACACAAGGCCGCTTTACATGCTGTGAACAAACACAGACACAAACAAGTAGGGCAAGAAAGAAAGTATTCGGACA
Source organism: Dissostichus eleginoides (assembly GCA_031216635.1). Lineage (NCBI taxonomy): Eukaryota > Metazoa > Chordata > Actinopteri > Perciformes > Nototheniidae > Dissostichus > Dissostichus eleginoides. The sequence continues at coordinate 27,961,181 of CM062280.1, forward strand.
GGCTCCTACACTTTTTAAAATCCTGTCTTAAAAACCCTCTCCTCAGCATTCTGCGATTTGTAGATGATATTAAATCAAGTTGGATTGGATATGCAAGTTACGTAACATTACAATCATCTGTTTTAATGCTCGGCAAAAAAGGTTTGAAGGACCTAATGAAGATTCTGCTGATTGTCGTTTTTACATCTGTTTTGGGCAGGGGCGTGCACAGACATTTGGAGGGTCCATTGCTCTAAACTAGAAAAAGAGCCTCCCCCCGAAAAAAACCATAAGCCCTTTTGAATTTTTTTCTAAATGAAAATCAGGGACATTTTTAGTTTTGCGGTCCATATCTCATTAAAATATCTAATGTTACTAATTATTAAAGTAAAAATGGGGACAATTCTGTTTGAATGTAGTTTGACCTTTGTAACTGCTGTGCAGACATTCTGATAAAATAGGGCTTCTATAATTACCTTAAATAAACTCACTAATGAATGAAACCAGTTCAATACGCATTATTCTTATTCTTATCATTCTTTATGAGCGCAGTAACGGTAAGGTATCTAATTACTTGTGTATTTAGTATTCCATAACTTAATAACAGAGATGGTCAAACTAAAGTAGAGACATGGCAGAAATCCTACAATGAAGCGGGACAGTGAAGTGTTCTCCGTGAGAGGGCGATCAAGAGAAGAGAGCGAGCGGCGCGTTGAGGGAGTTTACAGATGGAAAGACACAGAAAGACAGAAGCACAATAACAAGTATATTTAGGTGTTTTTTTGTTGTAAATAACGGACGGTGTCAAGAGGAAGTAAAGTCCCCTGGTCTGTCCCCTATACTCTAACTGCCATGAGAACAACTCAAAATCAATATAAGCATATTTAAAAACGGGGACATTTCCGGGGACAGATTGACCCGGGGATTTGCCACCAAAGCCAGGCAGGCATTCGGTATGATCACCATAGCCATATGAGGCCGGAGGGCTGTCCTTTGCTTTCAGCTGTCAGATTGTAAACAAAGTCACGTGACTGGGGGCAGATGACAGCGCTGACAGGGTGTGTTTTATCGCAGCGAGACGCTACAATACTCATTGTGGGCTTATAGTGTTGATTCGGTCACAACAGAAAAAAAAAAACTCTCGCTCTCTCCAGAGGGGCAGGTCAGCCAAAAAGGACAAAAGGGCCGTTGCCCGGGCAACATTAGCCCGTACCTGGTTTTAGGTCTCAAACACAGGAGAGAGAATGTGAAGTTTTACAGACTTCTTGCTCATAAACCACTCACCTCTATCTCCATGGGATTGTGAAGTTGGCACAGCGTGAGCCACAGGAGTTTGAACCTGAAGACAGAAGAGTTCAGTACAAATACTTTGTTACTGTACTTAAGTACATTTTTCTGGTATCAGTACTTTACTCCACGACTTTTTACTTTGACTTCTTACATGTTGAACCCAAATACCTGTACTTTCTACTTCTTACATGTTGAACCCAAATACCTGTACTTTCTACTTCTTACATGTTGAACCCAAATACCTGCACTTTCTACTTCTTACATGTTGAACCCAAATACCTGTACTTTCTACTTCTTACATGTTGAACACAAATACCTGTACTTTCTACTTCTTACATGTTGAACACAGGCTGGTTACTTTAGTTTGAATCTGTGTTTCATTACATTTATTAGAGCACTTTTCCGAATGCTCAGAGCACTTTACATTACATATTACACATATTACACATATTACACATATTAGCAAATGATGGTGAAGTGTCTTGCCCAAGGACACAAAGTTATGGGTACTTTTTACTTAAGTACATTTCAAAGCCCATACCTCTTTACTTTTGCTTGAGTAAAGAAGTTTAGTCACTACTTCTACTTTCACCAGAGTATTTTTAAACACAAGTATCTGTACTTCTACTTGAGTGAAGGATGTGTGTACTTTTGCCATCTCTGTTGGTGTTATATTTCCATACCTAGTGTGTGTGTGTGCGTGTGTGTGCGTGCGTGCGTGCGTGCGTGCGTGCGTGCGTGCGTGCGTGCGTGCGTGCGTGCGTGCGTGCGTGCGTGTGCGTGTGTGTGTGTTGTGGGACACAAAAAGAAAACACTCACGCTCCAGGACCCTGCCACGTCCATGTAATCGTATCCTGTGGAGAGGAAGCAGAAAGAGGAAACGGTTCAGAACAAACGCACACACAGAATAAAGAGTTTCCTTTCTCAGACGTCCCCCGACTGCTCTGTTATTTTTCTAAGGTGTGTGTGTGTGTGTGTGTGTGTGTGTGTATGTGTGTGTGTGTGTGTGCGTGTGTGTGTGTGTGTGTGTGTGTGGGTTCTGAGGGTTGCTCAAGAGTCAATTACTCTTATACATAATAGTAATTACTGCTGCCATAATGATTTGTAATATAGCTGTTGCGACACTCTTCAGTCATTATCTGCAATTACACTTCCACTGTTAATGCTGCACTTCAACATCACTTTAAATCTACCTCTCCTACAGATATGTGTCCTCCTCATTGTTACACCACTTGAATATTTGACTCACCGTACACAATGATTTAAGTGTACTTTGAAAGCTGGTTTTACATCCATCTGCTGAACGGGAAAGGTCACTCCCTTTGCATTTCAGTTTGTTGGCTTTGTGACAAAACAACTAGTTAATACGCCAACCATGTTACAGTGTGGTATTTACACAAGTGTGGTGTGGACACTTGAACAACCAGGTGCTATCATTAGTGCTCTGTAAGTGCATGTGTCTTTATATTCACCTACATCCATTTCTTCATGTGTAAAAAGGCAAAAAGGGAACGAACACTATAATGCCTAAAGCTTAGCGTAAACAAAGTATTACTTTCTGCTCTTATCAGGCCTCTAGACACAGTGTGAACACAGCTTCAGAGGGATAAAACCACGCACAGATAAACCCAAAACTATTCAGATAAGCTTCCTATCAAGCTTGTTGGTGTTGCTTAAGTTGTGTTGTAGATAAAGAAAGGTTAATATGTTAGGATTTGGAGAGTAGATGTTTTGGCTGAGTCTTCTGTTTCCTTTTCCAAAGTTCCTCTACAGCTAAACGAATGGAAACAGATGGAAATGGAAACACTGGGGCAGGAATAAGGAGTCTTATTCAGGGTTTTTGGCTTCACTTAACTGAAGTCAGCACAGTGACTGAAGTCAGCACAGTGACTGGAGTCAGCACAGTGACTGGAGTCAGTACAGTGACTGGAGTCAGCACAGTGACTGGAGTCAACACAGTGACTGAGTCAGCACAGTCAGTGACTGGAGACAACACAGTGACTGGAGTCAGCACAGTGACTGGAGTCAACACAGTGACTGGAGTCAGCACAGTGACTGGAGTCAGCACAGTGACCACAGTGACTGGAGTCAACACAGTGACTGGAGTCAGCACAGTTACTGGAGTCAGTACAGTGACTGGAGTCAGAACAGTGACTGGAGTCAACACAGTGACTGAGTCAGCACAGTCAGTGACTGGAGACAACACAGTGACTGGAGTCAGCACAGTGACTGGAGTCAACACAGTGACCACAGTGACTGGAGTCAGCACAGTGACTGGAGTCAACACAGTGACTGGAGTCAACACAGTGACTGGAGTCAGCACAGTGACCACAGTGACTGGAGTCAGCACAGTGACTGGAGTCAACACAGTGACTGGAGTCAGCACAGTGACTGGAGTCAACACAGTGACTGGAGTCAGCACAGTGACTGGAGTCAGCACAGTGACTGGAGTCAACACAGTGACTGGAGTCAGCACAGTGACTGGAGTCAACAAAGTGACTGGAGTCAACATAGTGACTGGAGTCAACACAGTGACTGGAGTCAGCACAGTGACTGGAGTCAACACAGTGACTGGAGTCAACACAGTGACTGGAGTCAGCACAGTGACTGGAGTCAGCACAGTGACTGGAGTCAACAAAGTGACTGGAGTCAGCACAGTGACTGGAGTCAACACAGTGACTGGAGTCAGCACAGTGACTGGAGTCAACACAGTGACTGAGTCAACACAGTGACTGAGTCAGCACAGTCAGTGACTGGAGACAACACAGTGACTGGAGTCAGCACAGTGACTGGAGTCAGCACAGTGACTGGAGTCAACACAGTGACTGAGTCAGCACAGTCAGTGACTGGAGACAACACAGTGACTGGAGTCAACACAGTGACTGAGTCAGCACAGTGACTGGAGTCAACAAAGTGACTGGAGTCAGCACAGTGACTGGAGTCAGCACAGTGACTGGAGTCAACACAGTGACTGGAGTCAACACAGTGACTGAGTCAGCACAGTGACTGGAGTCAACACAGTGACTGGAGTCAACACAGTGACTGGAGTCAGCACAGTGACTGGAGTCAACATAGTGACTGGAGTCAACACAGTGACTGGAGTCAGCACAGTGACTGGAGTCAACACAGTGACTGGAGTCAACACAGTGACTGGAGTCAACACAGTGACTGAGTCAGCACAGTGACTGAGTCAACACAGTGACTGAGTCAACACAGTGACTGAGTCAGCACAGTCAGTGACTGGAGACAACACAGTGACTGGAGTCAGCACAGTGACTGGAGTCAGCACAGTGACTGGAGTCAACATAGTGACTGGAGTCAGCACAGTGACTGGAGTCAACACAGTGACTGGAGTCAGCACAGTGACTGGAGTCAACATAGTGACTGGAGTCAGCACAGTGACTGGAGTCAACACAGTGACTGGAGTCAGCACAGTGACTGGAGTCAACACAGTGACTGGAGTCAACACAGTGACTGGAGTCAACACAGTGACTGGAGTCAGCACAGAGGAAACAGACAAAAGCTTTATCAGGTAACAAAAACAAAAACAGCTAATAAAAAGTGCATCATTCATGACACAGTGAGAGAGAGAGGTGCTGAGAGAGAGACACGACACCTGTGTGTGTGTGTGTGTGTGTGTGTGTGTGTGTGTGTGTGTGTGTGTGTGTGTGTGTGTGTGTGTGTGTGTGTGTGAGAGAGAAAGAGAGAGAGAGAGAGAGATGGATAAAGAGAGAAAGAGGGGGATGAAATATCATCCTACTAGAACATGAAGTCATTAAACACAAGAGAAGTTCATACTGGGAAAGAGGTAATGAAACCATTACATCAGTGTGTGTAACTATGTCCAAAGTTAGAGGTATGGATCAGGTATTGGAAGGTTTTAAAAGAGTGTTTACCAGTTTGTTTGGGTAGCGTAGCACCACAGGCTGCACTGGGAGTCCTGGTATGAAAGCACCTGAGAAAGAAAGGAGAGGAAGGAGGTGAGAAGAGAGAAAGAAAATGTGATCTTCAATTACTTCTCGCATATGATAAGCAAATAGCATTGTTTTTATGTGATTTTAAGCAGAGATGGCAAAAGTACACACATCCTTTACTAGAAGTACAGATACTCGTGTTTAAAAATACTCTGTTAAAAGTAGAAGTACTGACTAAACTTCTTTACTCAAGTAAAAGTAAAGAGGGCTTTGAAATGTACTTAAGTAAAAAGTACCCATAACTAGCAGCTGTTTTAAAGAGTACCTGACCTCCCTTTATATTAATAGAACAATAATGTCATTGTTAGCTAATGAATGTTTCCATGCTGAACAACGGCAACATGACAACGTTTTCATTGGTCCCTCTTCTTTAGAGAAGACCAGGAAATGACAGATACACGGATCGTGTTCAAATCAATAGGCACGCAATGACTCTAAACCACATGTGTCAAACTCAAGGCCCGGGGGCCAAATCAGGCCCTTGGTGGATTTAATTTCGGCCCGCAGGATAATTTCTAATTACTATTAGATCTGGCCAGCCGGTATATTGCACACACACCTTCACTCAATCCTGAGGGTCTCCTCAGCTCAGAGCCTGACCCCAAACATTGATGAACTTGCACCCAAGATGAGATGCCAAGTATCTGAACTAGCATCACAGAGCAGCACACTGAGTTTCAATGTTTCCTTCTGCACTTTTTCTCTCACGACAGCAGGGCATGTTTGGTTTTTTCTTTGAGGGAAATAGTTTTTTTGAAGCTGTTGTTGGCCTGTGGAAAAATGTAATCATAAGAAATGACTCTGGAAAAGCTGCAGATAGAGCCATAAGAAATGAATGCAACTGATTATTTAATGTTTAATGTTGTTTTTATAGGCAATAATTGAAGCTTTGTTAGTTCCAGGTTTAATATGTGCAATAAGTTCATTTCAATAAGTTCTGCAATAAACATTGAACCAGTCCGGCACTCGACTAGTACCCATTTTTTTATTTTGGCCCACTGTGTATTTGAGTTTGACCCCCTGCTCTAAATAATAATGATCACGCCACGAAACACACATTCAAACTAAAGTAACCAGCCTGTTTGGAAAATGTAAGAAGTAGAAAGTTCAGGTATTTGTGTTCAAAATGTAAGAAGTCAAAGTAAAAAGTCATCAGAAAAATAAGTAGTGGAGTAAAGTACTGATACCAGAAAAATGTATTTAGGTACAGTAACGAAGTATTTGTACTGCACTACTTCCCACCACTGATTTTAGGTGTCTTTACTACAGCAAAGAGACAGAAATAGCTGAGTCATGTTCTGGTTTTGTTCTGGTCCCTCTGATGACAGAAGAGCTGACAGCAGCATTTACTACTGTGTGTGCTTTGAATGGATGATAATGGGCTTCTTTTTACTAGTGAGCTTAAACCTTAACTGTCTACCTGGGGTCAGAGCTATAAACTGTACAGTTGATACGGCTACGATGGGCTAACGGTTGCACATTTACATATTTGACTGATAGAGCAGCATAAGCTTTCATATCTAGTCGTGTTAACGCCTACCTGATGGAGGGGAGTTGAATATTAACTCTTATTCTGGCTTTGTCTTGTTCTCATTAACTCATGTGGGACAGATGTGGTTCTTAAACTGCTTAATGCATCTCTATTACCTTTGTTTTGTGCAGCTTTAATTGTCAATTTCAGATTGTGCAAATATCTAATTGCCCTGACATGTTGACTGTGATTTAGAGAAAACCTGTTCATTAATATTATGTGATTTGTAGTATTGAAAAAATCAGGTGTGCAACTACACACTACACTTTGAAAAGAAGTAATTTCAAAATGACAAGCCAAAGTTAGAGAATATACTATGCTGATGTTCAGGTGTATATCAGTATGTAGTGTCTCTTCTTTAAAGAGTCCTCTCCTGCTGATGTTCAGGTGTATATCAGTATGTAGTGTCTCTACTTTAAAGAGTCCTCTCCTGCTGATGTTCAGGTGTATATCAGTATGTAGTCTCTCTACTTTAAAGAGTCCTCTCCTGCTGATGTTCAGGTGTATATCAGTATGTAGTGTCTCTACTTTAAAGAGTCCTCTCCTGCTGATGTTCAGGTGTATATCAGTATGTAGTGTCTCTACTTTAAAGAGTCCTCTCCTGCTGATGTTCAGGTGTATATCAGTATGTAGTGTCTCTACTTTAAAGAGTCCTCTCCTGCTAATGTTCAGGTGTATATCAGTATGTAGTGTCTCTACTTTAAAGAGTCCTCTCCTGCTGATGTTCAGGTGTATATCAGTATGTAGTGTCTCTACTTTAAAGAGTCCTCTCCTGCTGATGTTCAGGTGTATATCAGTATGTAGTGTCTCTACTTTAAAGAGTCCTCTCCTGCTGATGTTCAGGTGTATATCAGTATGTAGTGTCTCTACTTTAAAGAGTCCTCTCCTGCTGATGTTCAGGTGTATATCAGTATGTAGTGTCTCTACTTTAAAGAGTCCTCTCCTGCTGATGTTCAGGTGTATATCAGTGTGTAGTGTCTCTACTTTAAAGAGTCCTCTCCTGCTGATGTTCAGGTGTATATCAGTATGTAGTGTATCTACTTTAAAGAGTCCTCTCCTGCTGATGTTCAGGTGTATATCAGTATGTAGTGTCTCTACTTTAAAGAGTCCTCTCCTGCTGATGATCAGGTGTATATCAGTATGTAGTGTCTCTACTTTAAAGAGTCCTCTCCTGCTGATGTTCAGGTGTATATCAGTATGTAGTGTATCTACTTTAAAGAGTCCTATACTGCTGATGTTCAGGTGTATATCAGTATGTAGTGTATCTACTTTAAAGAGTCCTCTCCTGTTGATGTTCAGGTGTATATCAGTATGTAGTGTCTCTACTTTAAAGAGTGCTATCCTGCTGATGTTCAGGTGTATATCAGTATGTAGTGTCTCTACTTTAAAGAGTCCTCTCCTGCTGATGTTCAGGTGTATATCAGTATGTAGTGTCTCTACTTTAAAGAGTCCTCTCCTGCTGATGTTCAGGTGTATATCAGTATGTAGTGTCTCTACTTTAAAGAGTCCTCTCCTGCTGATGTTTAGGTTTATCAGTATGTAGTGTCTCTACTCTTTAAAGAGTCCTCTCCTGCTGATGTTCAGGTGTATATCAGTATGTAGTGTCTCTACTTTAAAGAGTCCTCTCCTGCTGATGTTCAGGTGTATATCAGTAGGTAGTGTCTCTACTTTAAAGAGTCCTCTCCTGCTGATGTTCAGGTGTATATCAGTATGTAGTGTCTCTACTTTAAAGAGTCCTCTCATGCTGATGTTCAGGTGTATATCAGTATGTAGTGTCTCTACTTTAAAGAGTCCTCTCCTGCTGATGTTAGGTTTATATCAGTATGTAGTGTCTCTACTTTAAAGAGTCCTCTCCTGCTGATGTTCAGGTGTATATCAGTATGTAGTGTCTCTACTTTAAAGAGTCCTCTCCTGCTGATGTTCAGGTGTATATCAGTAGGTAGTGTCTCTACTTTAAAGAGTCCTTCCTGCTGATGTTCAGGTGTATATCAGTATGTAGTGTCTCTACTTTAAAGAGTCCTCTCATGCTGATGTTCAGGTGTATATCAGTATGTAGTGTCTCTACTTTAAAGAGTCCTCTCCTGCTGATGTTCAGGTGTATATCAGTATGTAGTGTCTCTACTTTAAAGAGTCCTCTCCTGCTGATGTTCAGATGTATATCAGTATGTAGTGTCTCTACTTTAAAGAGTCCTCTCCTGCTGATGTTCAGGTGTATATCAGTATGTAGTGTCTCTACTTTAAAGAGTCCTCTCCTGCTGATGTTCAGGTGTATATCAGTATGTAGTGTCTCTACTTTAAAGAGTCCTCTCCTGCTGATGTTCAGGTGTATATCAGTATGTAGTGTCTCTACTTTAAAGAGTCCTCTCCTGCTGATGTTCAGGTGTATATCAGTATGTAGTGTCTCTACTTTAAAGAGTCCTCTCCTGCTGATGTTCAGGTGTATATCAGTATGTAGTGTCTCTACTTTAAAGAGTCCTCTCCTGCTGATGTTCAGGTGTATATCAGTATGTAGTGTCTCTACTTTAAAGGAAGTGGAGGTAGAAAAACGTGTTAAACAGGAATAACATGAGCTCCGAGCTTTTCAAAGAGGAACCGCCATCGTCAAACATGGATACATTTGATATTCAAACAAACAATATTGGCTTCAAATATTGCTGGAGCTGCACGTGAGAACATAAGAGTGATCATGAATACAAACACGGCCACAATACTGTGACTATAGTGAGGGGTCTGCTCTATTAAAAGGCTTTTAGATTAGGCAAATCGACTGGAGGTTGCTGCACGTTATACACACACACACACACTCACACACACCCTCTTTGACCAGGTACACACACACACTCATACACACACACACACACTCATTCACACACACACCCTCTTTGACCAGGTACACACACACACTCATACACACACACCCTCTTTGACCAGGTACACACACACACACTCATTCACACACACACACCCTCTTTGACCAGGTACACACACACACACACACACACACACTCTTTCACACACACACACACACACCCTCTTTGACCAGGTACACACACACACTCATACACACACACACACACGTCCACAGCCTCTTTGACCAGGTACGTACACACACACACACACACCACACACACACACACACACACAGACACACAGAAACACACACACACACACACACGTCCACAGCCTCTTTGACCTGGTACGTACACACACACACACATACACACACACACACACAGCCTCTTTGACCAGGTGCACATACACACACACTCATTCACACGGACACACACACACGTCCACAGCCTCTTTGACCAGGTACACACACACACACACACACACACACACACACTGTTGTGCTGGGAGCCAGTGAAGAGACATAATGAGAGGAGACACATCCAGAGAGGACTGGTAACACACAACAGACAGATCAAGCTGGACAAACACACACACATACATACACACACACACACACACACACACACACAGTTAGAGCAGGACAGAGTGTGACCAACAGGGCTTACTGGGAATTACAGAATGGCAGACTGGAAGAAAGGGGATTAAACAGAGCAGGAAGGGAACAATGGCTGACGGCATCACACACACCGGATGTGAGCAGAAAGACAAAACCCCCCAAAAAGATACCAGTCCTGTTGATGTGCCTCTGAGCAAGAAACTGAACCCAACACTGCTGGGAATGAAATGATCACACAGCTATTTATTAACACACAGACACACCCTCGACTTGAAATGACAAAGAACCACAAACCAAATACTGCTGAGTGGGTCGGATTATTATGTGTCCAGCTCACATGTTTTGTTATACGAAAACAACTTGGAGTCCCGGTCAAAACTGAACTTTAAATGCTTCCTAAACGTAGTAATTAACCACAACAAGACCTTAGAGGTGCCCAACTCTGCACATTTTCAGGCGTGTATCCCAGTCTGCTCTGATTGGATAGCTGGCCGGCTCTGTTGTGATTGGTCAACCGCTTGGAAAACATAAATGCATGTTTTTAGTCAAATTTCACCCCAACAAAGTCAATCTAAATATCAAAGGAAGGACAACAAACACCATTTTCCCCGCCTTGTTAAATGATGTTGAAATCAGAAGAGGTGTGAAGTGTTGGAGTACAAATACTTAGTTACCGTACTTAAAGACCCACTGAAGTGTGCGACGGTGCATGATCTTTTATGCTAATACGTATAGTAATGACCAAAATTGTCCATTGGAACCCATATCAAAGATGTTGGAATAGCAACGAATTTGACGAGTTTGAATTTTCCGCTGGGAAATCCGCCTTCGTGGGCGTGGCTTGCGATCTACTGCGTGACGTCACAAGATGGGCCAAGCCGAAGTGTTTACATTCACCACCATTCATTTTGTCTCTATTTCAAAGTCGAATTTACCAACGTTTTTGAGCGAGTATTTGATTGGAAAGTGTTTCGCAGTCGACTGGAAGTGATTGCCAATCGAGAAAAGCTGACAATGGAGGCGACAGTGACGAAAAAGGGAGGAAAAACACACGGGAAGCGATGCATTGCCGCTGGCTGTGGTAATGTGAAGTCTGCCGAAGTGGCGATGTTTCTGTTCCCAAAAGATGAAGGTGAGTGGCTGGTGTCATTGTTTCGTAGATTCGTAGATTGTTTATGAAAAATAAACGCCACTGTGTTTGTGTTAACTAACAAGACTATCATGGCGGCGGCAGAGCTCAAGTCGAGTTTCTCCGCCTGGAGATATTCTCACTATTTCACTTTTGTCGAGCACAAAGAAAAGAACGTTTTAGTTAAATGTAAGTTGTGTCTTGGCGGGTCAAAGATCCTATCGACTGCCCAAAACAGCAATTAAAATCTGTTGAAACATCTGCAGAAAAAACATGCTGGGACGAAGCTAGTAGCGAAGCTAGTAGCTAAGACCACAGACCCAGACTCATCCGACGCCATTCCACCTCCACCTAAGCAACAGCGGCTGGATTGGCACTTTGAAACATATCTTTGTGTTTGTGTTTGTATAGACCACATTGCTCAGCAGAGTTCAGTGATGCAAATGCATGTCAAGTTGATCAACAGGTTGTATTATTCTCCGATGCAATAACAGTACTGAAATGAAGGCTACAGTATAAGGGCATTAATGGGTGCCCTTTTCTAAGTAACTAAGAAGTTACTTTTCACAGTAACGCATTACTTTTTGGTGTAAGTAGTGAAGTAACTAGTAATTGTAACTACTTACTGGTTTTCAGTAACTAGCACAACACTGCATGTGAACATGAATGTTGCATCATGCTATGAACAGATGAATGTATGATCAGGTGATGGCCAATCCTGTGTGTAGATCTACTCTAGATCTATGACAAAATATTGTCCTCAACTAAATTGACTTCCATGGCCACTTTCCTCATCTATCCTGTCCGAAAAGCTGTCAAAATCACTCATTTCTCTCGCACCAGTATCACTTTCCGAAGTCTCTGCCATGTTTACAATCACAACTGGGCCCATCTTGTGACGTCACAGCCGCTATCGTCTGCAGCAGCGGTAGGCTCAGACGGCCGTTCACGGGATGAAAAATTTGAGATGTTTATCTCGTCCCTCGCACTTCCTAAAAAATTATTTTAGCCATGAACAGGTACAATTATATGTAAGAAATGAAACTGCCATTTCATTTTGGTGCAAAAAAATGCACTTCACTGGCACTTTAAGTACATGTCTCTGGTATCAGTACTTTACTCCACTACTTATTTTTCTGACGACTTTTTACTTTGACTTCTTACATTTTGAACCCAAATACCTTTACTTTCTACTTGTTACATTTTCCAAACAGGCTGGTTACTTTAGTTTGAATGTGTGTTTGGTGGCGTGATCATTATTATTTAGAGTCATTGCGTGCCTATTGATTTGAACACGATCCGTGTATCCATCATTTCCTGGTCTTCTCTAAAGAAGAGGGACCAATGAAAACGTTGTCATGTTGCCGTTGTTCAGCATGGAAACATTCATTAGCTAACAATGACATTATTGTTCTATTCATATAAAGGGAGGTCCTCTTTAAAACAGATGAATAGAATAGAATAGAATCGGAGGGATGAAACCCTCTTTAACGGTCACACATGCAGAGCACACAGCACACACAGTGACATTTGTTCTCTGCTTTTAACCCATCCTAGTACCAGGAGTCTAGTACTAGGAGTCTAGTACCAGGAGTCTAGTACCAGGAGTCTAGCACCAGGAGTCTAGTACCAGGAGTCTAGTACCAGGAGTCTAGCACCAGGAGTCTAGTACCAGGAGTCTAGTACTAGGAGTCTAGTACTAGGAGTCTAGCACCAGGAGTCTAGTACTAGGAGTCTAGTACCAGGAGTCTAGCACCAGGAGTCTAGCACCAGGAGTCTAGTACCAGGAGCAGTGGGCAGCTATTGTACAGCGCCCGGGGAGCAATGGGAGTGAGGGGGGATGGGGGATGTCCGGTGCCTTGCTCAAGGGCACCACGGCAGGGCCCAGGAGGTGAACTGGGACCTCTCCAAGTAGCAGTCCACACTTCATATTTAGGTCTGGTCGGGGACTTGAACCGGCGACGCTACGGCTCACAGTCCAAGCCCCTACTGACTGAGCCACTGCCGGTAGATGGTAGTTATGGGTACTTTTTACTTAAGTACATTTCGAAGCCCATACTTCTTTACTTTTACTTGAGTAAAGAAGTTTAGTCAGTACTTCTACTTTTACCAGAGTATTTTTAGAATGTGTTTACTTTTGCCATCTCTTGAAATCAGAAGGGGTTTGAACACATACCAGCTTTGTATAAGATGAGCCCCGACCTGTTGGTGCACGTTCCCTCTGGGAATATCATGATCTGAAACAAGTACATGTATGTCACACATCAGGGTACATATACACAAAGAGATGCATGTTGATCTCACTCATTATTTTAAACCTGACATTAGATCAGTTTGTCTGTGTACAGTAACATGGTTGTTACCTTGGTTTTCTATTTTGTTGTGTTTTAAAATGTGTTTTAAAACACTTTTTGTCCTATCGGTTTTGTCTAAATGTATTTATGCTGCTTTCTATATATTTATCGATGTAGAGCACTTTGGTCAACTCTAAATGTGCTGTATAAATAAAGTTGGATTGATTACCTGAGGCCACTCCCCTCCAGAATTGGCTCTCCTCTTGATCTCCTCCACAGTCTTTCTTCTGGAGGCTTGATCCGAGCGAAACACAAACACTGGCCTGATGTAGCTGATCAGAGCTGGAGGAAGATGAGAGGAGGAAGATTTTAGATGTCAGAACAAGAGAGGAAACACACAGCAGAGCCAGAGACTGAAAGGAAACCTGGCTGGCTGTCAACAACAAGATCTGAGTACTTCTACTTTAACTTTTTTTTTTATGCATGCTTCTTAGTTAACATTTAGCTGTCTTTGGCTCTTTTCTGCTGTAACAAAAGTAAAGTTCCCCTCTATGGGACGAGTAGAGGTATTCTGATACTGTTGGGAAAATCCTGAATGTCCTCTTCCAATCTCAGTGTAACATGAAAGGTATCCCAACTGTAGCTGTGTACATGACAGGATGTATGATTACCTAGAAGAGCATCAGGACTGTTTTAGGCATATGATAGCTATGTGATTAACATGATGATTCAGCCTCTATGGAGATAGACATATGACAAGCAGGATCATTTCTGACGTGGAGCAAATCTGAACTAAACATTGAATACTGCTTTCTATTCCTCCATCTAGTGACTGTGTAACTCCCTCTCTTGTATATCAGCATGTGAAGGACACTGTTCAGGAACTAGTTGATGCTCTGTATGTGATGACTACTTCCATTCTGGAGAGGATCAGAAATACATGGATCCTGAGATTGAAGCTGAAGCCGGGAACCAGTGAGATTTTCTAACAGATTCTGATTCTGAAAATGGAGAATCACTCACTTCCCCAGACGGGAATGCTCCTGCTCTCCAGTTTGGTGACGATGGAGCACATGTTCATGGTGACTGGGATGGCATCAAAGTAAGAGGAGTGAGGGGCCATTGTGAGAATTGGAACTTCTGAAGGTTTCGCTCGCTCTCCTTTCACTTTTATCCAATGGAAACCTACACAAAACCACAAGGCCCGCATGATGGCTCGAAGACACACATCTACAAACCTGAGGAGCACATAATAATGTATAAAGAAAGCGTAATTAGACAGTATGAAGTTGACTTTTGATTGTGTTCTGGTTTTATGTTTAAGTATTTGTAAGCAACTGTGACTGAAAGAATATTGCTTTTATTTGACTTTTTATGGTTATTTCATTTTTAGAATATTATATGTAGCTGTGTATTGTATTTCTGTAACTCTGGCACAACAATTTCCTTCGGGATAAATAAAGTCTTATCTTATCTTATGGATGTTCTTTAAAAAGTGCAGGTATTTAATATGTCTTTAATATGTCATAGTAACATTTAAACACTTTATACACACACACACACACACACACACACACACACACACACACCTTCTCCACCACGACTGAGGCTCCATGATATAATCGGAGCGTCCCATGGAGGCTATGAAGGCGAACGGCCAGGCCAGAAACATGAGGGAGGATACTAGAAGCAGCCGAACGGGAAACACTGTGACCGACATCAGGAAAATCTGTAGAGAGAGAGACAGATACTGTTGGGAAAATCCTGAATGTCCTCTTCCAACATGAGAGTAACATGAAAGGTATCCCAACTGTAGCTGTGTACATGACAGGATGTATGATTACCTAGAAGAGCATCAGGACTGTTTTAGGCATATGATAGCTATGTGATTAACATGATGATTCAGCCTCTATGGAGATAGACATATGACAAGCATGATCATTTCTGACGTGGAGCTAATCTGAACTAAACATTGAATACTGCTTTCTATTCCTCCATCTTGTGACTGTGTAACTCCCTCTCTTGGATATCAGCATGTGAAGGACACTGTTCAGGAACTAGTTGATGCTCTGTATGTGATGACTACTTCCAGATTTTGAGGAAAAGTCAGAGTTTTGAGAAAAATTCAAGTCAGGATTCTGCGAAAAAGTCAGAATTTTGAGAAAAAGTCAGAATTTTTAGGAAAAAAGTCAGAATTCTGAGAAAAAAGTCAGAATTTTGTGATTTTGAGAGAAAGTCCGAATTTTGAGATTTTCATAAAAAAGCCAACATTTTGAGAAAAAAGTATTTTGTACATGACAGGATGTATGATTACAAGAACCGGTATTCCTCCATCTTGTGACTGTGTAACTCCCTCTCTTGTCAGCATGTGAAGGACACTGTTCAGGAAATAGTTGATGCTCTGTATGTGATGACTACTTCCATTCTTGAGAGGATCAGAAATACATGGATCCTGAGATTGAAGCTCAAGCCGGTAACGAGTGAGATTTTTCAAACAGATATTAAAGGTCTTCTATCATGAAAACTGCACTTTTTGATGTCTTTTATACATAAATATGTGTCCCCGGTGTGTCAGTAGACTCACAAAGTGTCCGAAAAGAAAACCCTCTCTCTTTTCCTCCGTACCCACATCTCTAAAAACGGGGGAACAACGGAGCTGAACCAGATTTGCGTCCGATATGACGTAATATCTGAAATGTGGGCTGGCTTTACGCCCACGGCCCTATCAGAAACGTTGCTATCGGAAACAATGCATGATATGGCGTTTCATCACGGCAGCATTTAGCTGAGTTTCTTTTCTTTTTTTTAAAGCTACTGACCCAGAATCATCACTTTAGTAACAGGGCTGAAACAGAGGGATATGAGGGATGTCTAAAATGCATTAACTGTTTGGTATTTTGAGCAAAACACTTCATAGACATGTTTTTTATATATTTGTATATATCTGAGACCTATAATCAGTGTGCGAAATACGGGGGGGTCCGGGGGAGCTCGACCCCCCCGATTAACACCTGAGCCCCCCTGAAAGCCTCAACAGCAAAATTTAGGGGGGGTCTGAAATTATAATATTTATTTGTCACTTGCAATGGTCACTAAAATGTTTTTAAGCTTACTATGTCCAGTATTCATAATTCAAAACATTTATTCACAAATATCTTCTATTTTGGCTGTCAAAAGCAGAGCCAGCCGCGTGACGCGGGTACGCTGCGTGACGCGGACACAAATTATGCAAATTAGCCACGCGCGGCAAAGAGGAGAGAAAGACGTTACATTAGAGGACTAAAATGTCTAAGAGAAAGCTAAACCAAAGTGTTTCACTCGCGCACTTTGGCTTCACATCCAAAAAAGTGACACCACGAGATGACCAAGAGACACCCAGAGATGATGCTGATGATGCAGCAGCTAGCACAGCACTCGCTACCAGAACCGTTAGCGAGTCGGGGGCTCCTGTCCCGCCCAGTCACTCCCCAGAAGGAGGTGAAGTTGAGGCGGAGCGCTCAGAAGACGCAGCAGTTGCGGAGGTAGCTGCTACTGCTGCTAGTGACTTTCCGCCGGCTGGTTGGACAACGAAGCAGGTGGGCGAATGGAAAGACCGCAACCCTTGGCTTGAAATTAAGGCTGGAAAGTTAGGATGCTTAGTGTGTAGGAAAGCAAAAACGTTGCTACTCTCAGAAAAGGGACCGGGTTTACACCTCTCGGAAGAATGGATCAATGGTGATGTTACTAGCCCTGATGCAAAACAGCTACGAAAGAAGATATACAAACACAGGGACAGCCAGGCCCACGCGAGGTCAGTGGAAATAGTACAGATGAAAGACAAAGAAACCCTCCCAAACTGTTTCATTGATGTACAGTCCGATTTACTCAAGAAAACAACAGTCTCGTTTAGAACAGCTTACACCGTAGCAAAGGAAAGGCTATCTTATAAAAAGCTCAACCCCCTCATGACAATGCAGGAGCTGAATGGAGCCGAAGTTGGGAATATCCACAAATCTGACCATGCATGCGCAGAAATAATAAGTCACATTGCAAAGGAAATGCGCCGCAAGTTCGTCTCTAATGTGAAAGAAATGGATTCAAAGTATCAATCACAATTGATGAAAGTACCGTTCACGGTCGTCCCTATCTAATCATTTACGTAAGATGTGATGTCAGTGGTAAGGGGGATGTAGATAATGTTTTCCTGGATATAGTGGAACTTACAGATGGGGTCGATGCTGAATCAATTTATAACTCGATGATGGCGAGTCTATATAAAGCTGGAATGGATGATGACTTTTTGAAGACACACCTAATAAGCATAGCCACCGATGGGGCTGCAGTGCTCACGGGAAAAGCCAGTGGGCTTGTCGTCAGACTCAAAAACAATTTTCCGAACGTGCAGTCTGTACACTGCCTGGCGCACAGACTAGAACTGTCAGTCAAAGATGCTCTTAAAGAAGTGGGTGGCACTAATCAGTTTGAGATATTTATTTCACATTTATACTCACTCTACAATCAGTCAACCAGGAATTCCAGATTGCTGAAAGAAGCAGCAGCCGAGCTCAACATGGAAATACTGAAAATAGGTCAAATTTTCACCATCAGATGGGTTGCCAGCAGCTTTAAAACAGTAAAAGCTGTATGGAAAGATTTCCCCGCACTAGCACTCCATTTTAAAACATCCAGTGAGAACGCATCACGTAATGATCTTGAGAGGCAAAAATAAAAGGGAATAACCAACTCAGGATTCGTGGAAGATTTGGCTGTCATGAAAGACATCCTGCGTGAACTCCAGAGCCTGTCTCTCAAGCTGCAGAGAAGAGAAATGACACTTGTGGACTCAAGTGTCCACATCAAACAAACCATCAATGTTTTGACCGCCATGAAGACGACCGGGGGGAGATCAACGAAGAAGGCTGAACAGGGCGTCTCATCGGGCTTTTTTAAGGATGTAGAGCTAACAGAAGGCAGGGGGAAAATAAACAAGCCTCGTTTTTATGAATCGGTGGTTGCTACTCTAACCAAGCGCTTACCGGAGTCAAGCTTGGTCCAGACGCTCAAAGCTCTTGATAAGCGCTTTTGGCCAGGAGAGCAGGAAGACTTGACTTTGTATGGCGAACAAGAAGTACACCGTCTGGCTAAATCGCTCGGAGAACCAGCCGGGGAGGCCGTGGGGCAGTTTAGAGACTGGAAATTGCAGGGCACTCCACCGGGCAAAACACTGGAACGGCTATGCATAGCAAGTCGTACTTACCTCCCCACGTCTGCTGAGTGCGAAAGAGGCTTTTCCGCCGTGAATAACACCGACAACCAGAGCCGCAACAGGTTGCGCGAGGAGAGCCTGTCTTCGCTTCTGTTTGTGGACCTAAACGGACCCCCTTTGGACAAATTCGACCCAGTGCCGTTTGTGAAAAGCTGGATTAAAGCAGGACATCGTCTCTCTTCTTCTTGGAAACCAGGACGGCAACGAGAAGAAGTCGAGCCAAGGCATCTTTGGTCTATTCTCACTTAAGGTAAAAGACAATTTTTTCAATCTTTGCTGTGCATAAGATGAGCGTGTGCGTATGTCCTGTGTGGATTCCGGGGTTAAGAAGAATAGCATAATTAGCCTTGGCGTTCAAGTTGGTGTGTGTGTGTGTGTGTTGTGTGTGTGTGTGTTTGTGTGTGTGTGTGTGTGTGTGTGTGTGCAGGCCTGCCCCTCCCTAGACGCAGATCACGCAGACTGTGTGTGTGTATGTGTGGTGTGTGTGTGTGTGTGGGTGTGTGCAGGCCCGCCCCTCCCTACACGCAGATCACGCAGACTGTGTGTGTGTGTGTGTGTGTGTGTGTGTGTGTGTGTGTGTGTGTGTCTGAGACCAGCTCTGCTCCCATTTCCTCTCATAGAATCGAAAACAGATGGCTCTTTAACGGTCGCGTATTCATTCATATGAACGTTAGAATATATAATTATTTGACAACGCCCCGGTTGAGAAACGCTGCTACTACTGATTGTCTTGGATTGCATCCATGAAATATTGTATAGGCCTACTGCATATTGACAAATCTTCGACCGGTATATTGCGCAATAAACGGGAGATGGGGACCCCCCCGATTATTGACGGGTATTTCGCACACTGCCTATAATATATGCCTAAAATGGTATAATAGGAGACCTTTAATGTACTTAGTTCTGCAGAGAGAGAGAGAGAGATATTAAAGACCACATTGTGATCATTCCACTTCACCTACAACAGACACACCATCCTTCAACATCTCTACAGCATTCAGTACATTCCTATTAGAGGAGGGGGTGTGTCCACAGGAAGTAACAGCAGGATCTAATCACACACTGGTTATACTGGTTAGGGACTTCAGCTAAACCCCTGGAGCTAACAGCCTTAAAGGTTACCTATTATACAAAATCCACTCATCATGTATTTTCTACATCAACGTGTCCCCTCTGTGTAAAGAGTGTCCCATGTGCATGTTAATGTTTGGCCGAGAGTGAATACCTTGCTGTTAAAAGGTCTTTCTTTAATGTGCAACAACTGTATTTAAAGGTCACCTATTATGCAAAATCCTCTTCTTCATGTCTCTTCTACATCAGCATGTGTCCCCTCTTCTTCATGTCTCTTCTACATCAACATGTGTCCCCTCTTCTTCATGTCTCTTCTACATCAACATGTGTCCCCTCTTCTTCATGTCTCTTCTACATAAACATGTGTCCCCTCTTCTTCATGTCTCTTCTACATCAGCATGTGTCCCCTCTTCTCCATGTCTCTTCTACATCAACATGTGTCCCCTCTGTGTAAAGAGACTCTGAAAGTTTCAGGAACAAAGATTCTCTCTCTTTTTATCCTGATCCATTTCTATAAAAACCTGTCTGAAAATGAGCTGATCAGATTGTGGCCACTTTGTGATGTCATAACGATGTGTTGGCTTGTGTAACCATTAGCCAATCACCAACCAAGGTAACCCCCCCCCCCCCCACCTTATCACCTGAATCTCCTCCTAGAGCACCATTGAGTTATTTTTAACCAAATGTCTCTCAGAGGGGCGTGGGGAGGGGCTCCTTATTTTCATCTAAAGTAACAGACAGAGAATCAGCACTTTTGAAACAGGGCTGAAACAGAGGGGATTATGGGATGCTACAATGATCTGTTTGGTGTTTCAGCCAATCAGAGACAGGCTCTGTATATATCTGAGACCTATAATACATTGATGAAAAACAGTATAATATGGGACCATTAAGAAAGTCCAATATGGAGATGTTTTCTTTATATCATTACTAGTTACCAACTGGTATAAAATGCTCAGGAAATATAGATAACATTTGGTTATTCATACTACCAGAGGTGGGAAGTAACATTTATTCAAGTACTGCACTTAAGTACATTTTGAGGTTCTTGTACACTACTTTAATTTCAATGTTGTGCTACTTTGTAGTTTTCCTCCACTACAGTTCAGAGGTAAATGGTATACTTTTACTCCACTACATTTATTTAATACCTTTAGTTACTTTACAAATGTGGATTAATTATCCGTCTTTAAATTCCAGAACAAAACTTTTGTTTACTTAATTTAATTTCACATAACACTTACAACATTTCAACAGCCTTATACCTGAAACGATTTAGTGGTATCAATTTGGCCTCTCTTGTTTCCTTAGTGTGGCTCTGGGAGGCACATTAGCATGCTGCTAACATGCTAACATGCTGATAATATTATCTGGAAACCTTAAACATCGGTACTACATTTAGACAATGGGACAGTCAAAATGTAATGACGCAATGGCATATAAAAACATCTTTCCCGTTAAGGCATCCCATTACTTGAAATCATTTGTAATTATAGATAAAATCAATACTATATTTACAATTATAAACAAGCCTTTCTTCTATTATAATCTTCCTTCTTGTGGTCCTTTTGGAACAAACGTATCTAATGGCATTGATCTCGTTTAGTTTTTAGATGTTTGTATTCCTTTCTAAGTTTTCCTGTACAGAATACATCTGTTCAGAGAATTTGGGCCGACCGTTTGCTTTTATGAGACCTGGGTTTTTGCATAACACCTTGGGGGTTTACCTGTATCAGTGGAAAGGTATAGAATAAAGATAAGGAGAGTTTGTAAACAGAGTCCAGTTCAATGTGAGGTCACACAGTTTGAGACTCGTCACTGAAATACAGTTCTGATGCAGAGAGGAGATCAGCTGACTGACTCTCACTGAGTAATGAGAGAGATGTGTGTGTGTGTGTGTGTGTGTGTGTGTGTGTGTGTGTGTGTGTGTGTGTGTGTGTGTGTGTGTGTGTGTGTGTGTGTGTGTGTGCTCCCTGGCTAAATGACGCACTGTGTGCTTATAGAACCATCCTTCGGGCAGCTGAGCGGAAATGGTGGAAATCCAAACACTCTGATAACCTCCTACTCTATCAATCTCTCCTCTCCTCTTTCTCTTCTTCGATCTCTCAGGCAAAAAGCACTTTCTTTCAAGATAAGATCCAATCTTCCTATTCCAAAACCAAAAAACTATTCTCTATCTTCTCCACCCTCCTTGACCCCCCCAGAGCCCCTTGCCCCTCCTCCCTTCTTCCAAGCGACTTTGTTAACTACTTTGAAAAAAAGGTTGATGATATTCGCTCTTCATTCTCCGACTCACCTTTACTCACCGCGGGGTCACCTGACCCCCTTTCACCCACACACTGACCTCCTTTCCCCCTCTCTCT
>CM062280.1:27988528-27991028 GCA_031216635.1 Dissostichus eleginoides
TAGAGTTATCCTTTTGGGAAAACTAACGTCTTTAAAGTTGCAAAAGTTGTTGTGATACAGTATTTCAGTCGGGACAAACGGATGTAGGAAAAAACAGCGTGACATTTTCAGTGATTTGACATAACGTCACTTTGTTTGGGATGAGTTCAGCCGTACTACGATATTTGTTTATAGTCCGCTGCAAATAGAGCGGTGCAGGGATGACGTATTTACCCGGAAGGAAGCTGCTCGTTCCCTCGACAAAAAAGCAACAGGATTTCTCCATAAGATTTAGGAAAAGAGCTCGAAATAAGATCTGTGGAAAACGAACCTGTTTGATAAATGTTTTGTTCAGCCGGATAATCTCCACATGTCTACCCTACTTTTATAATGTTCGAATCATAAATCTAATGGCCAGAAGCAAAATGCTAACGTTATGCTATAAAGGAACTACAGCCGAGTCCAGCAGCACGACTTCAACGTCACGCCGACTTAAGATCCATATTCAAACATACAGACTCTAAATGGAACAAGTTGAAGCGTTTGTTTGAACAGTTTGCAGGAGGCAGGACAGGGCCAACTAACTTAGAGGAGTGTTTACGTGTTCGGTGTAATGACGTACATCGTCCTCCACAACTTCTGTAGTCCTATTCAGCCACTTGGTAACAACCATCGTTTTTCAGACACGTCAACTCTTCAGAAATCACCAGTGGGGTCACTGCTAATGGATTTAATGTCGTAGAACAAAACGTGATCCGTCTCTTCAATGTGTCTCAACCACAGACCTTATTTCCAGATATTTCCAAAATCCTATGGAGAAATCCCATTGGCTCTGAGACCAGGGAACAGGAAGTGGTGAAATGCTGACTTACTTCCTGGTTTTAGGACTCGTCACTGCACCACTCTATGTGGTTTGACCCCAAAAACGGTATAGTTAGGCCTTGGTAGGCCAGGCTCACTTTATGCTGCGTTTCCATTACAGTTTAGTAGCTGGGGCAGTAACTATAGTAACGCAGTGTAGGCGGAGCCGTGACGTCATCTTCAATGCGAAACACAAAACCAACATCAGCCGTTAGCTGTTAGCCCTCAGAGCTCACAGCTCCTCATATCTGTTCAGAAACTAGACAAAAGTTAAACAAGTACAAACCACAGACTGTCTGTGTCATGGCGAATACAGTCGCTGCTTTATTTATGTCTGTAGGCCGTTGTTGTGAGTGTGGACGGTCGGAGCATATACTGCGTTAGCTTAGCCAATCTCCATTCAGAAAACACGCATTTTAAAAGGTGTTTCTCCTGCCGTCTGTCTGCAGACTTGTCAAAGCATTAATTCATGGTTTTTACTAACCGGTATCAGTATGTTGTTACTTCGGCATCATTTTGAAACGTGTATTACAATTAGATCACGGTCAAATATGTTCATTGTGTTGTAGTTGCCAGCGTTTCTCTCACTAGTTTAGCATACTCAGCCCGGTTGTTGGCCCGGAAAGAACCTCGATTTTGGAGAGCCAGAAAACTGTGAAAAAGTACCCGCTAGCCGGAACTACGCCTAGTGGAAACGCAACCAAAAACGGGCCGGGCACGGCACGCTTAAACCGCGCTGTAGTGGAAATGCGCCATAAGTCTACCAAAATCTGACCACTACAAAGGTCTAATTTTCACGATGGCGTCCAAGATGGCCAAAAATTCCTGAAAATACCCTAACTCCTACATAAGTTATTCTAGACAAGCAATTGTTTTGTCTAAACTTATGTTTTGGGGGCATAGAAATCCATTGGACTTGACCAAATGGCAATAATATGATTACATAATCTTTCATCTATTACAGTCGGATCAATTCCACAGACGACTGGATGCATTTAAATGTTGTTTATCCTCTTGTTCAGACCTGCTGTGATACTAACCTAGTTCCCTTACATACTTTCCCATAGAGACGTCACCACGCCCCCTGTAGAGTCCTATAAAATATTTAAGTGCTCTATACCTGCAGGGAAGGCTAATTGCCCTGTTTTAATTGTTTTAATGAGCAAAAGGAGGTGTTCTCGGATTTCAGGAAGCACTCACACAAAATAATGATTGTCATATAGCTTTAGGGTGTGTGTCAGAAAAGAGTAAAGACAAAGGTTCGGTTTTGTGTTTTTTATTAAGATGTCCAGTGCTGTGTGTTGCATGTTTTTATTTGATTGTATGTACTTGTTTATTTAATGAAATTTGTTTTAGGGTGACTTACAAAATCTGTCCAGGGACTACAGATGAAAAATAGCCTCTTGGCACATTTACAGAAATGTTGATTAATGTGCACTGTCCCTGTTAAATAAATTAAATGAATTAAATAAATTAAATGAATTAAATAAATTAAATGAATGAATGCGCTCACTTGCATACTCCAAACTACTTTGTCATGTTATTGGTGCCTTTGTGTCAAGAAGGGAGTAAAGACAAGCAGGTCACCAAGTTCTAGACAAAGGTAGAAGAACCTGTTCCACACAGGGCTCTACAGCATGAAGAAGGCAACCATTTTGAG
>CM062280.1:27993528-28086028 GCA_031216635.1 Dissostichus eleginoides
TTATATGTTTGGTTCAGTTTCGTGAGGAGAAATCAAAGAAAGGTTATGGTCTTATGTGATAATTGTTTTCGGTGCAACATCATGGTTCAATCTCTTTCTTTTGGAAGAATGACAAGCGGTCAATTGAAAATGCTTGTGAGTTTGAAAGTACAATATGTGAAATTCCTGATTTAAGATGTCTAAAAAACAACAAAACCTATGCGAATTATTTTGTTCAGTTGTGTAGAAAACAAATTGGACAAATCTGTAATTTAACAAAAGGTTATGGTCTATTTTATTTTGCCGCCTAATGGAGGCATATCACCTTTCTGAGAAACACTATATTTGACACATGACACTTCTTTATTGTTTTGCTGGTTTTAATCTCCAGCTTTTAGAGAGGAGACCTCTGAGGATCATTTGGCTTCCAGCAAAAGAAACGCCTTACTGATGAACAATCAAGAAATTCTAACAGTTGACTGTGATGACGGCAACGATGAGGAAACAACAACTCTATGATCCCATGCTACTTCAAAACGGTCTTTAGTTATGGTTCTGGATCCATGTGTTAGCAAAAACAATGATGTGCATTTAACTCCACCTTCATATTACCATGAAACAGATGAAATATCACATTCACTCGGTCCGTTGGACTCCATCATGTCAGCAGACCTCACCAATCACTAAGCATGTGAACATATTGATCCATTGCTTGATGGATGTGAGAAGCCAACCGTGAGAAACCATCGATTTCAGAGTTTGATTTAGTACGAAGCCACAGCTGTTCGTCTTAAAGCCAGCACAGTGTCGCACTTTCACCGTAATGTTTGGCCTCGAGCAAATACCTTGCTTTTAAAGGTCTTTCTTTAATGTGCAACAACTGTATTTAAAGGTGCAAAATCCACTTATTCATGTCTCTTCTACATCAACATGTGTCCCCTCTTCTTCATGTCTCTTCTACATCAACATGTGTCCCCTCTTCTTCATGTCTCTTCTACATCAACATGTGTCCCCTCTTCTTCATGTCTCTTCTACATCAACATGTGTCCCCTCTGTGTAAAGAGACTCTGAAAGTTTCAGGAACAAAGATTCTCTCTCTTTTTGTCCTGATCCATTTCTATAAAAACCTGTCTGAAAATGAGCTGATCAGATTTTGGCCACTTTGTGATGTCATAACGATGTTTTGTCTTGTGTAACCATTAGCCAATCAGCAACCAAGGTAACCCCCCCCCCCACCTTATCACCTGAATGTCCTCCTAGAGCACCATTGAGTTCTTTTGAACCAAATATCTCTCAGAGGGGCGTGGGGAGGGGCTCCTTATTTTCATCTAAAGTAACAGACAGAGAATCAGCACTTTTGAAACAGGGCTGAAACAGAGGGGATTATGGGATGCTGCAATGATCTGTTTGGTGTTTCAGCCAATCAGAGACAGGTTCTGTATATATCTGAGACCTGTGATATATTGATGAAGAACAGTCTAATAGGGGACCTTTAACGTTGACTTTAACTCACTCACTGCTGCTATGTTATCCAGGAAACTGATCCGTTGTAATGAGAGCTACTTTCTGAACACACTTGAAACGTTGTTAGCTTGTTTAGCCCTGAGCTAACACCCCAGTGTAAACAGTGTGTGTGCCGACACAGTGAAGTAGAGAGAGAGAGAGTCAAGTGCATGTTATAATGGTCAGCGTAATGGATGGGAAAAACACACAAATGTGAGTGCTTATTCTTGCATCCAATTGTCGAAATGTGGGCGGATATAAACATCAAATGCAAATGTGGTCAAATCAAGATTCCAGTAAAGCTTGGCAGATACAATCAAAAGAATGTGGGGCTGTGGCTGGCCTAATAATGACACTCAGATATAATGGAGCGTATTTATATCATATTCCTATCTGCTGCTGTATGTAGGGCAGAATGGCATCATGTGATTGAAGAGGGAAAATGAGAAAACTGATGGTTTCTCTCCTTTATCTGAGATACATGCACAGGTGTTGATGTTATCTCTGACACTAACAACTGTTCCCAAGGGCTAACAGTTAATGAATCAAACGTAAATGGTTGTTTTTAGGATTTATGAGCCACAAAGACTAAGTTAACTCTTTGGAAAAAAGGAAAAATAAGATCTGTAGTAAGTCTAACATTCATGAATCTAAATGGGTGTGTGTGTGTGTGTGTGTGTGTGTGTGTGTGTGTGTGTGTGGTGTGTGTGTGTGTGTGTGTGTTGTGTGTGTGTGTGTGTGTGTGTGTGTGTGTGTGTGTCCAAGGTGTGTTGTGCGCGTGAGGAGTTGTGTGTGTGTGTGTGTGTGTGTGTGTGTGTGTGTGTGTGTGTGTGTGTGTGTGTGTGTGTGTGTGTGTGTGTGTGTGTGTGTGTGTGTTTGTGGTGTGTGTTGTGTGTGTGTGTGTGGTGTTGTGTGTGTGTGTGTGTGTGTGTGTTGTTGTGTGTGTGTGTGTGCGTGTGTAACACATTTCGTTTCAATTTAAATAGTTAAATAGTTTCACTTTAAATAGTTTGTTGACATCCTCTAAACTAGCAATAAATAAATATCTATCACTGACTACAAGAAAAACTGGTTGAACTACATTTCCTAGAAAGACAAAAGACTGCATCTCTGTCTGTGGTCATAAACTGATCAACTGAAGCTTATTAAAGGACATTTATTATATATATTAAGTGTACAAGAAGTTTCCATCAGAGTGTAAATACCAAACAAGTGTCAGTCAGAACTCACGAGTTGACTCATTAACACATGACATAAACAATGCGCTTTGCAGTATCTCCTAAGCATGCCGTTTACCTAGCATTACAGGTCATTTCTTCATCAGTATTCACCTTTATTGTCTTACCTTTATCTTTTCTGTCATGGTGAATTTCAGCTCGTGAATGAAGGGGTTTCTGCCCACTGTGGAGGCGCGACTGTTTACTGCCTTCATTTCAGACGAGCGGAAGTTAAACCTTAAAAAGAATAAGAAATAAAAGTCCAAAATGTCCCGTAACGTTGGAAGAAGGGTTTGTAGTTCTTTTTTGCAGAACGCACGTTTCTCCTCCTCGGTTTACTCCCCTCTCTCTGCCCAGAGAGACTGATGCGGCCGGGCGGGGAGGACACGACAGAGAGAGGGAGAGAGAGAGAGAGAGGAGGAAACGTGACTTCCGGTTGGAGATTTCAAAATGAAGCTCAAATTGTGTTGAAATTGTTTTAATTTTTGTAATACTCTTTTTATTGTCATTTTTGTAAACATTCAGACACAACATACATACAACATACACCCGCATACGTACTCAAATGTGTTCAGAATAGTTACTGCACGTTGGACCATTCAGGCTCTTTCAAATGTTATTACAAAACGTGGTAATGTGTATGGAGGAGGATTAGGGCTACATGAGAAAAAACAATATCATTTTGAGATTAAAGTCAGAATTCTGAGATAAAAACAATTAATAATAATCTCAATGAAAATTATCAAAAATATTATTTGCAGAAAAAAATGTCAGATTGATTTTCTTTCAAAATAAAGCTCCAATTACGGGGAAAGGCATTTTAACCCAAATACATCTTTGTATGTTACAATAAGAAAATGTGGACATATATGTAACATTTGAACGGATTAAGGCCAATACGAGAATACAAACTAATATGTTATTTTGACAGAATTCTGAGATTTTCCACACAAAAAAAATCGCAATGGAAATTATCAAAAATAGCCTACCATTAGCTGAAAAGAAATATGTCAGATTGATTTTTTTTTTCTCACAATTTTTATTGTTCGATGAATTCTGAGATTAAAGTCAGAATCCATTTTTTTATTTGGTCACATCCTCAAAAAAAGCATAATTTGGCCCTAACCATGTGGTGAAATAAAAAAAGTAAAAACAGATAATTTGTGCCTATTTGTATACAGTCTAAAGTGCCCTAAATGTTGTTGAGCATGAATAGTAAAAACCCTTTATGTGCTTCATTTCTAAAATGGGTTATATCACTTGGAAAGGTGTTTTATTTTGAAGGTCAACTCAAGCATTTGCGAGTAGTCGTGTTTGAGCCTTTATTTTGAAGGCAAGAATGCGTGGTGGCACATGCACAGTCTCGAAGCACATGCACGTGTCATTTATGCAATTAAGGGCCCAAAACAAACAACTGTATGATGAAATTAACCTGTTCAACTCATAACATATATAACTATAAGTGTTTAAGACGTTATGGACGGACGGGTCACTGTTACAAATATGGGTAACACTTTATATTAAAGGTGTTGTAAGTAATTCACTTCAGAAACACTTGTTGTTATATTCCATGGAATGCTCTTAACATCCCGATAGCAATGAATATATTAAATGCTTTGACAATAAATACATAAAAACCATGTCATCTGTGGAAGCCGTGGCGCTGTAAAAAGCACGACCAATCATCTGAGCCGGCCCGGCTAAAGTAACTGGATGGCCTACCTGCCTGTCAGCCTTCCATCTGTGCACAAACTTATCTCGGGCCCTCATTGGTCATGTGCGCGTCCGTGTGTGTTGGAGGAGGGGCTCTGTAAGGAAGTGCTGCACAAATTCTGGCGCACTCGAGCTGGTTTCTCCATTCTTACCTACCCTACCTTTAAGGTACACAAATTCAACATCAACTAGTTGTTAATTAACATGCATATTAGCAGTATATTGGCTCTTTATTAGTCATTATAAAACACTTATTAATGCCTTATTCTACAAGATCATATTCTACAAGTAATAGGCCATTAGTTGAGAGTTTTTCCTCAATAACCCTCTCATTAGTGCTTATTTATTGCAAGTAAGGAAGTTGTTGTACATGAGTTTTGGTCAATATGGGTCTAATAAGGCAGCAGTACCACAAGAATAATAATTCTCCCATAATAACACTAAACAAATATGATCTATTCTTATATAACAAGACATTAAACTATAAGTGTTATTTGTGTCAAAATAACTCAGAATGTGGTATTTCAAACTCAGAATATGTTCCCTATTTTAAAGTGAAGTCTTGTTCATAACAAAACAAGCTAGTAGTTTGACTCTAATATGTTGTTATTTATCTTCCTTACTTGTTTGTAAAGCACTTTGAGCACCAGGAAAATAGCTATTTTAAATAACATGTATTATTACTATTATTATGTTAATTAACAACTTGATGGTGAATAAGTTTACCTTAATTTAAAGTGTTACCCAAATCGTCCTTTTTTATGAAAACATGCACATTTTGATGTAGAGTTGACATCTTGAATATTAAAACAATCTTCTAAGCTTCACTGACAAACACTCACACACTGATAACAAACAGAAGATGTGTGTGGAGTGTGTGTTTGAGATGTTCGGGTTGATCTGCCTTCTTCAGTGAGATGTAGGCCCAATCCCAAACCACGCCCTACACACTACCCCTACACACTCCCCCTCCGTGACGGAGTGAACTCCGTGGAGTGACACTCGCAGCTCAACGAGGCTCCCTCCTGTCAGATGGAGGGAGTAAATACAGCGGCAAGCTTTGGGACAAACTCCCCTCTCTCCGGCAGAAACAGGAAATGCCGTAACTGTATGTAACAACGGTTTCAAATCAGCATCTCTTAGACAAAACATTAAAATTAATAACTAAAATAAAACTCCAAACATCTTTAATTGTGTTACTTTTTTGTAATGCTCTTTTAGTTTTAAACCTGATGTTTATAAGCTTCTTAGTTTTTGCAACAGTCTATAAATATACACAACTTTCTAATAAAATGCACACATTTACCTTTTTCTAGACAAAACACAGGTAATACGATCCTAAGTTAAAAACATATGAGGTTATCATGAGGTTGTTAACATCGCAGTTTATCAGTGGATGTTTGCTGGAACTACTTGTAAACAGCGTGTTTCCTGACGGACACACACAGCGTTGAGACCGGTCAGGTAGAGACCGGTCTCCAGTCAGCACCGATGCAGACTCGCTGTTTGATGGTGTGATAGCCCACTCCCCCTCCACACCGCTCCACACTCGTTGGTTTGGAACAGCACTTAAACGGACCCTCCGCGCAAACGGAGGGGTAGTGTGTAGGGGTAGGGTGTAGGGGGTGGATTGGGATTGCATTTGAAGTGTTTTTTCCTGCTGCTTGATCCCACCCATCAGTTTCTGAACAGTGTCTTTTATTTTCAGATAACAGCAACTGTCCCATTTAAGCTCACTTTGTAGTTTCTCAGAGCTGCAGAGGGACAATGTATATTCTACGATGTAGCTGAGTGCAGAGGTGGGAAGTAGTGGAGTACAAATACTTCGTTAAGTACATGTTTCTGGTATCAGTACTTTACTCCACTACTTATTTTTCTGACGACTTTTTGCTTTGACTTCTCACATTTTGAACACAAATACCTGTACTTTCTACTTCTTACATTTTGAACCCAAATACCTGTACTTTCTACTTCTTACATGTTGAACCCAAATACCTGTACTTTCTACTTCTTACATGTTGAACCCAAATACCTGAACTTTCTACTTCTTACATTTTGAACCCAAATACCTGTACTTTCTACTTCTTACATTTTGAACACAAATACCTGTACTTTCTACTTCTTACATTTTCCAAACAGGCTGGTTCCTTTAGTTTGAATGTGTGTTTGGTGGCGTGATCATTATTATTTAGAGTCATTTCGTGCCTATTGATTTGAACACGATCCGTGTATCCAGGGACGTGCACAGGTACGGGCTAATGTTGCCCGGGCAATGGCCCTTTTGTCCTTTTTGGCTGACCTGCCCCTCTGGAGAGAGCGAGAGTTTTTTTTTTCTTTTGTGACCGAATCAACATGATAAGCCCACAATGAGTATTGTAGCGTCTCGCTGCGATAAAACACACCCTGTCAGCGCTGTCATCTGCCCCCAGTCACGTGACTTTGTTTACAATCTGACAATCTATGGTGATCATGTGCCTGCCTGGCTTTGGTGGCAAATCCCCGGGTCAATCTGTCCCCGGAAATGTCCCCGTTTTTAAATATGCTTAAATTGATTTTGAGTTGTTCTCATGGCAGTTAGAGTATAGGGGACAGACCAGGGGACTTTATTTCCTCTTGACACCGTCGGTTATTTACACAAAAAAAACACCTAAATATACTTGTTATTGTGCTTCTGTCTTTCTGTGTCTTTCCATCTGTAAACTCCCTCAACGCGCCGCTCGCTCTCTTCTCTTGATCGCCCTCTCACGGAGAACACTTCACTGTCCCGCTTCATTGTAGGATTTCTGCCATGTCTCTACTTTAGTTTGAGCATCTCTGTTATTAAGTTATGGAATACTAAATACACAAGTAATTAGATACCTTACCGTTACTGCGCTCATAAAGAATGATACGAATAAGAATAATGCGTATTGAACTGGTTTCATTCATTAGTGAGTTTATTTAAGGTAATTATAGAAGCCCTATTTTATCAGAATGTCTGCACAGCAGTTACAAAGGTCAAACTACATTAAAACAGGATTGTCCCCATTTTTACTTTAATAGTTAGTAACATTAGATATTTTAATGAGATATGGACCGCAAAACTAAAAATGTCCCTGATTTTCATTTACAAAAAAATTCAAAAGGGCTTATGGTTTTTTCGGGGGGAGGCTCTTTTTCTAGTTTAGAGCAATAGCCCCTCCAAATGTCTGTGCACGCCCCTGCGTGTATCCATCATTTCCTGGTCTTCTCTAAAGAAGAGGGACCAATGAAAACGTTGTCATGTTGCCGTTGTTCAGCATGGAAACATTCATTAGCTAACAATGACATTATTGTTCTATTAATATAAAGGGAGGTCAGGTACTCTTTAAAACAGCTGGTAGTTATGGGTACTTTTTACTTAAGTACATTTCAAAGCCCATACTTCTTTACTTTTACTTGAGTAAAGACCTTTAGTCAGTATTTTTAAACACGTGTATCTGTACTTCTACTTGAGTAAAGCATGTGTGTACTTTTGCCGTCTCTGCTCTAAAATCTAAATGCTGATATTTGGCTTTGAGGTATCATCACTCCTGTTCTGAAGTCTTTACACTGACTTCCCGTCTGTCAAATAATGTATTCCTGAATACTGCTGCTGGTCTATAAAGCATTGAATGGTTTCTGATCTCCTGCTAAATGATGAACCATCCATCTCTAGGTCTTCTGGTCTGTTAAGAGGATTAAGGCCACTCGAGAACAAAAAAGAATATATATTTGAATTTAAAGTCAGAATTCTTAGATTTTCCACCGTCCCATTTGGCCCTAATCCTCGTCTGTTCACGTGCGTTGAAATGAAAAAGTAAAAACAATTCATTTGAAAAGTTTGAGTGCCTCTTTGTACAGAGTCTAAAGGGCCTTAAATGTTGTTGAGCAGGAATAGTAAAAATCCTTTATCTGCTTAATCTCTGTTACGCCCAGGTCTAGGGGAACCTAGGCGCAGCTCAAAATTGCACTCTCCCCACTCCCAAGAAATGCTCAATGACAGAGGAAAATCAGCTTTCTGAGATTTAATGAACTCAAAAAGAGGTGAGACAAACCCAACAAAAATCTTCTTTACAGAGTTTCCTTAAACTTGCCTTACCAAAACAAATACAATAAAATACAGGCGTCTTACCGAACTCCTACCCGAAAACAGGAGAAAAAAAGGGTTCAAACCAAAAAAAGGGTTTCTCACTCAAATGTACAACAGGGTGCGGTAATCGGTAACTTTAGCAACACAGAACACCCGGCCAGATATTCGACACAGACACAGAGTTGGGAGTGAGGCCGATGAGAGAGAGGGCAGAGGAACTGCATGGCTGCAGCTTAAATGCTCCTGTCTCTTCAGGTGGACCAATCAGCATGTTGAAGGCAGCTAATCAGCTAACGGGCACCAGCTTGCTCACTCACACACACACACACACACACACACACACACACACACACACACACACACACTGAACTAAACATGGAGAAGTTCAGTTATTATGCTCCAAATATCTGGAACAAACTCCCAGAAACCTGCAGGTCCGCTGCAACTCTGACTACTTTTAAATCCAGGCTGAAGACTTTTCTTTTTGCCGCTGCTTTTAATTGAACTATTCACATCTCACACTGCTCTGTAACTTTTATTCACGTACCTGTGATTCATGTTTTATTATCAGAAGTCAAAGTCAACTTTATTGTCAATCTGTGTACAGACAGAGAGATCGAAATACTGTTTCCCACAATCCCGAATATACAAACAAATGTATATAAAAATATGTGTGCAAATATATATATATAATATATATACACAGTCAAAGACACATTTTTACATGTGCACACATTAAGACCTAAATAAAAACACAACAATCAATATATACAAAATAAGAGTCACTTCAAATAAAGTTGACTTTGATTATCTTTGCTTTTAAATGAGTGTTTTTGAATGCCATTTTATAAGATGTCTCTGCTGCACTACTTCCTAATGCTCTTAATTTCTTTCCTTTTTGTAAAGCACTTTGAATAGCAAACTTGTGTTGAAAGGTGCTATATAAATAAACTTGCCTTGCCTTTGTACACCTCTGTTGAAGACACATAAAACCGCGGTGTTCACTGACCCTCAGTCAGGCCTAGTGTTTGTTGTCAAACACCTTTCGACCCTGCCAGGTTTAAACGCCTGTAGTTTGAACGTTACAGCCTTTCAGTACCTTTGAGTGCATTGTGATTCCCCTTGTTCCTCAGTATTAATGCAATGATAGGAAAGTAGGCTACTCATTTTTGGAGTAACAACTTGTTTTGTAAACCTGATAACAGACATTTCTGACAGAAGATACTGTAGACACAATATTACAAAGATATGGGCAAAGCCTAGGAACCACAGAGTGATTCACCAGCGGTTAGAAAAAGGGAGTAAACTGTATACTGTGTAGCCTATGGTTGGATCCTGTACTCATGTATCCCTAAATCTAACCAAAGACTTTGGCTCCCTCATGTGGAGGAATGATGAAAGTTCTATTCAAGATTCAAGGGCTTTATTATCTCGTGCACACTGCACAGTAGCTACAGTAAAGTGAAGTTATGGCAATGAGAATCTTAGTCCTGAGCTCCTCCTACAATGCAACATAAGATGAAAAAAAAAACGATGATAATAATGCAAAAATAAAAATAGTGCAAATTAACAGAGTACGACACATTTGAGTAAAATAGGGCAGGTGAAAGAAACAGAATGAAAGGTTAAATATTGTACAGTGAAATACAAATAACTATTATGATTATAAATTAAATACATTCTAAACCAGATGAATGCTTTCATTTCATAAATCGAAGGAATCTGATTTAAAACAGGCTGTGAGATCAAATATGAGACCCAAGAGAACCAACAAATAATAACGATAATGGCATGAGATCATTACGGCCAAATGGTTGCCATGTAACAAAAGTACGTTTGTTTGAATTAGTAAGGCTCTTTTAAAGCTTCTTCTTCTCCGTGTCTTTTTTTAGAGTGTGTGGCATCCGGACGTTGCACTAGCGCCTACTACTGGATAATTCATACTATTGATCCCAAATTGCCCTTGAACACCATTCCAACTCACGCGATCTTCACCATTTCACCCACACACACATGCCACTTGTCATCTTGCCACACGCCACACTTCACTCTGCCATCCTGGGAGTTGAACCAGAACCACCAACCCTCTGTTAGGCATCCATTTACCCCTTCAGCCAAAGACACCGGTACATATTCCAGTAACATTTGACAGGATTGGCTTCTACGTTTATTTGGGTTACAAGCAGAGGTGGCAAAAGTATACACTCTCTTTACCTGAGTAGAAGTACAGTCTCTGAAACGTAGCCTACTCACAGTAAAAAGTAACTTTTAAACTGGCTGTTTTTGTGCAAAGCTAACTGAACCGTACATCATATTAATATAATATTAATATAAGTGAAAAGGAGCTTCATTTAAACTTGTATTACTGCCATTCTGAATGTATTCAGCGATAACAACAAAAACAGAAACCTGTATTTGCGGTCACCAACAGTGTAGATGGGTTACTTTGCCTTAATATATATATAGGCCTAAACAAATCAAACATGATGATGCCTATGATTATAGGCCTATAGTGCATTCACCACGAATCATTTTTTGTGCCCACAACTTCAAACCTCTCCCTCAAGTAAGGCCATGGATGCGGGATGTCTTGCTGGAGGTCTGATGACTCGCCTCCTCGATGTTATCTTCATTTTCAGTCCTGTCGCTGACTGTACGTTACTCTTAGACATTATGCCGTTAACAACAATAACGTCTTGAAGTATGTTTTCCTGATCATACTTGAATACGTTTTAATTAAGTACAATTTTCAATGCGGTACATTTTCTTACAATGTAGTATTCGTACTTCTACTTAAGTAAAGGATATATGAATACTTCTTCCCCCACTCACTGATTGATGTCGGACGGATTTAATATTGAGCTCATAAAGCTCTTGCTGTAAGGATCCCAGGATTTATATACAATAATGTCATTGTTAGCTAATGAATGTTTCCATGCTGAACAACGGCAACATGACAACGTTTTCATTGGTCCCTCTTCTTTAGAGAAGACCAGGAAATGATGGATACACGGATCGTGTTCAAATCAATAGGCACGCAATGACTCTAAATAATAATGATCACGCCACCAAACACACATTCAAACTAAAGGAACCAGCCTGTTTGGGAAATGGAAGAAGTAGAAAGTACAGGTATTTGGGTTCAACATGTAAGAAGTAGAAAGTACAGGTATTTGTGTTCAACATGTAAGAAGTAGAAAGTACAGGTATTTGAGTTCAACATGTAAGAAGTAGAAAGTATAGGTATTTGGGTTCAAAATGTAAGAAGTAGAAAGTACAGGTATTTGTGTTCAACATGTAAGAAGTAGAAAGTACAGGTATTTGTGTTCAACATGTAAGAAGTCAAAGTACAGATACCTGAAAAATCTACTTAAGTACAGTAACGAAGTATTTCTACTTATACTACCATCAATCTTTCACATCTGTTCCAGAAAAACCCAAAGCTATACCAAGGACGTGTGGAGCCAGGTTTCCTGAATATGTCATTTTGAAAAAACTGGACTTAAGCCTCTGTTTCTTTCTTACTTTACCAAACTTACATACTTTACACCACCAGTACCTGCCCACCTGTACACCTGACAGTATGTTTTTACAAATGTTCCAAAACCAGCACATCTGGATCCAGGTTTCCTGAATATGTCCTTCAGAAAAAACTCGAATTAAGCCTCATTATCTTTCTAACTTAACCGAACTTCCGTTTTTCCTTCTTATTTCTTTCACTTCAATTACCACAGCTTCTTTATTTCTATAAGATATGCAATGGAGTTTGCCATTTTGGGGATTTGAACCACTGACCCTCACATTGGCAGGTATCCATTTACTCCTTGCGCCAAATACACCCAGATGTTTTTCATCAACATTTTACTGCCTGTGCTCATTCGTATATTAGGGTTAGAATGGGATTTGATTAAATTACATGTCACTTGTTAGACAATTTTATCCAAAAAGCACTTTTATGCTGTGGGGATTGTCCACAATACTGTGGACAATCCCCACAGGAGCAATTTGGGGTGAAGTGTCTCAGGGACACAACGACATGCTGACTGCAGTGGGACTCGAACTTGCTATCCCCTGATTCAAAGTCCAGCACACTACCCACTGAGCCACAGCCACCTGTTCAATGATATTTTACCTTTTACATAAATGTCCGTTACAATGCAAAAATGTTCTTTGATGACATTTGAACTATTGTACACTTTGACACGAGGAGGAGAGGACTTGTCAGAGGAGATATTGTAAAAACATTTGTTCAAACTCATCACAGGAAGTCCAATTGTTTACATCTATTCAGAAAACACAAGGCTACCATCTGGAGTCAGGTTTCTTTAATATGTCCTTGAGAAACAATGGCATTAAGCCTCGGTACCTTTCCAACTTTACCAAACTTCAGGTGTTTTTCCCATTTAAAAAAACAATCCATTCAAACAACAAAACGGTTATATCTTGAATTGGACTTCATCATTTCTGAGCAACAGCCCATTACTGTCTGTGGCTGAGAGGAAGAGCTGTTGTCTTTGAGGTTGTGGGTTCAATCCCAGCAGTTATCATGTTGATTGATCCTAGTGTGAATTGTGCTGCTTGTTAAATGTGTGTGTGATCTCACTGCTATAGTGGAGAAGAGCTTCAAAACCAAAGACATCAAACCTGTTAGAAATCCCATCCATTACACTCCTTTTACTTGTTTTAGGTAGCAGCAGAACCTTTAATAGCAACATCATTTTTGACGCTAATAAACATGTATATATGTCTCTTGAGGTGTGAAGTGAAGTGTACATCTTGCGCTAAATATCGCCCAATATCATTTATCTATCTATCTATCTATCTATCTATCTATCTATCTATCTATCTATCTATCTATCTATCTATCTATCTATCTATCTATCTATCGTTGAGACTGAAAAGCTAAAGAA
Source organism: Dissostichus eleginoides (assembly GCA_031216635.1). NCBI lineage: Eukaryota > Metazoa > Chordata > Actinopteri > Perciformes > Nototheniidae > Dissostichus > Dissostichus eleginoides. Next base: position 28,006,941 of record CM062280.1, read on the forward strand.
GACTACATTTCCCATGAGCACTACAGAGGAAGTGCGTCACCGCTTTTATCATAAAGCATGCTGGGTAACCTCCCCTCTCTCTTTCCGGCTGGTACGCCATCATGTAAGCGAGTTTTTCTGAATTTCTACAAAACGTAATCCATTAAAATCATTAACAATTTAACTTCATCTGACTGTTTTGCTTAGGGTACTATGTAACAACATACTAACCATCCTTAAGCCATGATTATTTGTAGAAAAACATTGTTAAAAACACAGATTTAGCTCTGTTTTTGCTGTGCGGTGTTGCAGTCTGATAGCGGTTTACACTGCCGGCCAGCGTAGCTAAGCTAATGTGATAGCATGCTGTCTGTATATGTGTGTAATATAACTATGTCTTCGCGTTATAACCCATTTTTACACCCAACTGCTTTTGTAATGTAGTATTTGTGAGTTTACCTTAATTCATACAATCCGGTGAAGCCGTAGTGAGCTACGTGGCTAACATTAGCATACTAGCTTTCTAACAAGCATGGACTCCTTTTCCTTTATGGTTTTACACATTTTCAGTGTTTTTTAAATTGTTTTGACACCTGGGTCGCCGTACCATTTGTTATGTGTTAAAAAGCAGGTTTAAAGTGACTGTGAAAATGTGTTATTATGGCAATGTGGACACCGAGTTGTTACCACTCATGCACATAGTCTTAGTAGTGGTGGAAAAATGTCAAAATACTTTATTACAACTAAAAGTCCTGCATTCAAAACATTCAGTAATATTTATGGGTAAAAATAACTTAATGTATCCATAAGTTAAGTGCAGAAAAATTGCTTTTTTGTGTATATAATGATTATAAATGGTACATTACTAGATAATATTATCATTTTACTGTTGTAGACGAAGTTGTGATGGACATTTGTTAAATATTTAAATATTTGGACTCTTCTGTAACTGAATATGTTTGTTTTTTAGAGGTGCATTTGGTCAAAAGTAGTTAAATAAATCAAGTGGAGTTAAATTACATATTTCCCCTTTTTAAATGTGAAGTAGCATAAATTGTCCATTTGTAAATGTACTTAGTTTCGTCCCACCTGGTCTTGAACCATGTGCTGTTATGACTTGATTAACAAGTTTAAAATGTATTTAAAAAGCCCTCCTTTGTACATGAGCAAGGCATCAGCTAGTCAAAGTAGTGGCGTGCATGCTCTCATGGTACACAACTCTAAAACTTTGTAGTGTTGCTTAGCTTCAACTGATGTTATCATGGATATAACTGAAGATCCATGCTGTCCAATATTAATCCCATGCTGTGTTTCTTTTATTGCATGAAGGAAATGTCTAAATGAATAATAATACTTTATTTGTAAAGCACCTTTCGTGCACTAAGCAGCCCAAAGTGCTTTAGAGAATAATAAGAAAACACAACAACAATATTGAAATAAATGCAAAGTAAAACATCAGCAGTGATCGTAATGAAATTCCCTTGAAGTAGAGCTGACGAGAAGGTGGGCAGTGATGAAACTTCCAATGCCAACTGTATTACTTGATGATAAAGAGGCTGTTTCTGAGCTCTAACCTGGACGAATGAGATGGGTTAAAACAATTTAAAAAGTAATAACGAAGAAGTCTAACTAACACTTGTTTCTCTTCTGCAGTTAAATCAACAATCTTCTCCTCATAGATTTAGTTGAAGATGCATGCTGTCCGATATTAATCCTCTATCATGTACATCTTCTCTGCATCAAGACAAATGTGTAATGACATGCAAAGAAGTCTAACTATCACTTGTTTCTCTTCTGCAGTTAAGTCAACATGGGAGCATATAGGTATATGCAGGAGTTATGGCGCAAGAAGCAGTCCGATGTGATGCGCTTCCTGCTGCGTGTTCGCTGCTGGCAGTACCGCCAGTTGTCCAACCTGCACCGCGCGCCCCGACCCACCAGACCTGACAAGGCCCGCAGACTCGGGTACAAGGCCAAGCAGGGTGAGTGTGATATAAACCCAAATTAACCCAGAGCTTTATCTGCAGAATCCAGTATTCAAGATTCAAAGGATTCAAGGCTTTTATTTGTCATGCGAACATAGCTACAGTGTAGTTTTGTCAATGAAAGTCTGAGGTCACAGGCTCCTCCAACAGAGCAACACAAAGAAACAGATACAATAGTGCAAGAAGAGACAGACTCGGCTATAAAGCCAAGCAGGGTGAGTGTTTTAAACCCAAATTAACCCGGAGCTTTATCTGCAAAATCCAGTATGTTCACCTTTTCAGGCTGACAAATAATCAGAGGTTAATATTTTAAAAGAACATAATATCTGTCAAGAGTCTATAAACCAGGAGGTGCAATTGTATGTGAGGGAAGCTGGGGCTGAAACGCATACAAACAAAAACAATTATGCATACTACAGTTTCATGGTTTGGTTAAATGCATCTATCTGCTGCATGTCTGCAAGACTCACAGCGGTCATATGGAAAATGGCTACAGTGTAGCTTTTGGAAATGACCATTTTGATTCACAAGTTTAAAGTGTATTTAAAAGCCCTCCTTTGTACATGAGCAAGGCATCAGCTAGTCAAAGTAGTAGCATGCATGCTCTCATGGTACACAACTTTAAAACTCTAGTATCTGTAAAAAAAACTCTTCAAGTGTTGCTTAGGTTGACTGGCTCATGTTATCATGGATATAACTGAAGATGCATGCTGTCCTATATCATGTATTTCTTGATTGCAACAAGAAAATGTGTAATAATAATAATACACTTTATTCGTATAGTACCTTTCGTGCACTAAGCAGAACAAGAAGAAAACGTAACAACAATGTTAAAATAAATGCAGAATAAGATGAAACCTCACAGTGATCCTAATGAAATTCCCTTGAAGTAAAGCTGACCAGAAGGCGGGCGGTGATGAAACTTCCAATGCCAACTGTATTACTTGATGATAAAGAGGCTGTTTCTGAGCTCTAACCCGGACGAATGAAAGAAATGAAAATAAACCAGCCCTTAGAGTGCAACCTTAATGCTGATGTGACCCGCGATGAAATAGATTTGGACTCCTCTGCTCTTCACACTGTTAGCTAAGGGTTCTTTGCTCATTGTGCCTTTGTTTCATTCCCTCAGGTTACGTGGTGTATCGCGTCCGTGTGCGTCGTGGTGGTCGTAAGAAGCCCGTTCCTAAGGGAGCAACATACGGTAAACCCGTTCATCACGGAGTCAACCAGATCAAGTTCGCCCGCAGCCTGCAGTCCACCGCTGAGGTACGAACACTTTATTAAGACTGAGCCGTGTTCACTGTTTTTATAATGCTTCAGGTCACTTTAGATCCACAGTCTGTAAGTACTGCCCCATATATTCTGTTACCCGGTCGGTCTGATTGCAAGATAATAGTGAATACAGAAAGGGGCATTTTGATTAAAATGTGCACTTTTACTCGTCTGCAGTCCATGTTACCTATTTGTGTTGCCAAGTGAATGCCGAGCGTAGCATCACTTTAAAAACCTTGCCACCTGTACGTCCACTTTATTAATTACACTGCAGAAACAATGAGTGGTGTTCACTGGTTTTATAATGCCTTGGGTCACTTTAGATCTACAGTCTGTATGTACTGCCCCTTACATGATGTCGCCCATTCTGATTGCAAAGATAATACAGACATTTTCCCAGAATCAAGTTTCCTCTGACCTTTTTAATGCTATCAATCTTTGTTTTGAACTGCTAAGGGTTGAAGATGTTGACTATGGTAATTTTCTACGAGGATATATTTTACCTACATGGCACTCAAAATACTTCCCACTGATTTGAAATGCTCTCACACTCCCAAACAGAAATACCTTGCCATGTTCTGTATAAAGGGAGTGCAGTATAGAGAGGCGAAGTCCCTCCCTTTCCGGGGGAGCTCCATGGGACCTTATTTCAGAAAAATTATGTATTGAAGTCAATGGAGAGAGAAAGATTATCTTTCGATCCCGTTTGAATTGTGCCACGAATTACACATGATGTTTGTCAATTTAAAAGATAAATTCCATGTACATAAAAGTCAGTTTGTCGTAAAACTGTTGAAATATAAGACTATGAAAAATACGCAACTAGAAAGACTACAAATCCCAGAATCCCGGTCCCGCATGCTGGCTCTTACGGAACCGACTAACTCCCCTTGTGTGTATGTACAGCTCTCAACATGCCCAGACTTGGAGTGATTTTCACCTCTTTTAATACTTTCCGCCTCATTCTGAAAGAAAGAAGTGAAATGTGCCAACGTGACGGCCGTCTTGGTGTGTGGTGCGAGACGGGAGATGTAGTTCATTGAGCGGTTTCACACAAAAAAAAGTGTTACTTCACAGTTTTACGACACATTTTATTTTTTGACTATCAAAATGATCTTTTAAATTGACAAACATCATATGTGTAATTCGTGGCACAATTCAAACGGGATCGAACGATAATCTTTCTCTCCCCATTGACTTAAATACATACTTTTTCCGAAATAAGGTCTCATGGAGCTCCCCCGGAGAGGGAGGGACTTCGCCTCTCTATACCTATTTGCATATCATTGGAATAATCATAATGTTGATAGAGCTGTCTAAAAAGTGACACCAACAGTGTGGGATTTGATTTAAATAATGGGCGTCTGACACTAAAACTGAGTTTAAATTAATCTAATGTCACTGCAGCTTTTATATAGAGCTAATGACACTTTCACAAGTCGTACTCTCACATTGTTTTGACGGCTGTTTTTCAGACATTTGACATGTTGCTGTAGGAAAATCTAAGATAATCTATTGTACTGTGCGTTCCTGCTCAATGACAGGAATTACTGTGACCCTTAGCTGTGAGGGGAAGGGTCTGCTGTTTGTAACACTGCAGTGTATTAAAACGAAACAATGCAGAGAACATATTCACACACAACTCATCCGATTAGTTGAAAAGAAATTCTCGCAAAACAGTGATTGGAAGTTATTTTGTATTTTCCCAAATGAACTTGTAGTTGCTGACGACTGAAATGCACCCTCATGTTTGGAGCATCTGAGGACAAGCGGCACAAGCCTAAAAGAATAATCACTTTTATAAATAGATTTTTACCAAGATGATATTTAAAAGTGCCATTTCCCATGTATATAAACACAGCTTTCCCTTTCATGTTGGCCTACATGTTGCTACGGTACAATTTACTGCTGCGTGATATCGGGTGAAAAAAAATGATCTTGCAATATCCATTTATTTTCATTGTTTTGCAATATAGAAAAATGCATCCTACAGTTTCAGAGTTTAGTTATATACATCAATCTGCTGCATGCCAGCAAGACTACAAGCTCTGTAATGTGGAAAATGGCTAGTGTAGCTTTGAAGAGGCAAAAAAACTATTTTCTGATCTTGTGAACCCGTCTTTTTATCCTGTGTGATTTGAGACTAGGAGTTCATGTGACACTTTTTAAATGGCATTTCTGGATGTTAAAGGTTAAAGTTCTTGCTTCTCTTGGGATTTCTAGGATTCTGCCATATTACTTTGTTCTAACAAGCTTCTTTACCAATATGAAGTCCCAGGCTCCTATTAAAAAAACTAAAACACAAATTAAGAGGTAAAAGAAACTCAGTGAACTCTCTTTAAATTATATGTAATTCTAGACAAACGGTTACTGGTGACACACTTTTATGTATGCTTAAGATCACAGTTCCTACTTCCGCTGAGACTTTAAGACACTACCGTGATACCTCTTCTCATTAACTCTTACTGAGGACTGACTTTAACCCTGAGTCTCTCTTATTTCCCCAGGAGCGTGCTGGGCGTCACTGCGGAGGTCTGCGAGTCCTCAGCTCTTATTGGGTGGGAGAGGATTCCACCTTCAAGTTCTTCGAGGTGGTTCTGGTGGACATCTTCCACAAGGCCATCAGACGCAACCCCGACACCCAATGGATCACGAAGGCCGTGCACAAGCACCGCGAGATGCGTGGCCTGACCTCTGCAGGGAAGAAGAGCCGCGGCCTGGGTAAGGGCCACAAGTTCCACCTGACCATCGGAGGCTCCCGCCGTGCCGCCTGGAAGAGACGCAACACCCTGCAGCTGCACCGCTACCGATAGAGGGGCACTGCTCAGCCACAGAAATAAATAAACCCTTTTTATGGTCAAAAGAATGGTTTCTGACTGCGTTATTCAAGAGCTAAATGTTGTTCATTTGTACTGAGGATGATCGAGACTTGCTGCATACAGGGGGTCCGCGGGGTCTTAAAAAGGGTTAAAAGTGGATAAATCAATTTAGCGAAAATGAAGGCTATTAAAAAGCATTAAAGGGCATTTTCCAAGGTATTACATTTTGTAGCTTGTTCTCAATAAGTATATCAATTGTCCAAAGAGGTAGTATTCTACAGTCTGCCTGAATGTAATCATTGCGTAGGTGTGTAGTGTGATTCTGTGTAGTTTATTTATGGCATCCCGTTGGATGTGACGTCATCTGAACAGGACATCGCGCGCTCACTGCTTGATAGCGCGCGAAGGTCCGTTTACGCCGGTTGTTAAACAACATCGTTATGGGGAAATGCAAGTCTGCGTCCAAATGGTTGGAAGATAAGGAGGAAGGACAATCAATACTGAATATAGTCAATGTGAGGTAAAGTGTGTCGCCAAGGTTACCGGTTAAAACTCCAAGTGGCGATGAGGTCTTAAAATGTATGGAAAAGGTGTTAAAAGGTTTTACATGTGACTTCAGGATTCCTCCATATACCCTGCGCATAGCATCTCTAATAACAAATGTTCCCGATTAAAAGCGAGGGTTATAAAGTTTAACTAGTACCATCTTGGAAAACTGAAATGGCATGCGTGATTAAGACTTACACTATATGGTCAAAAACCGATCTTAAATGTGACTTGAATAACAGCAGCTCCATGTGTAACATCAACATAGACAATACATGAAAAACAAATGTAACATAACAGACACTACATTGTCTGTAGGACAGATGATTGGGATTTAATTACAGAACTAATAAAGTCTAAGCATCTTTATAATAACCAATCATATGTTCCTGATAAGGTCAAAGTGAGGGTTAAATAAAGTTTAACTTCATAAACACAAGTTCCACCTGGAAGAGAAGCAACACCCTGCCGTTATCAATAGAGGCGAAGTCCCTTCCTCTCCGGGGGAGCTCCATGGGACCTTATTTCGGAAAAAGTATGTATTTAAGTCAATGGGGAGAGAAAGGTTATCTTTCGATCCCGTTTGAATTGTGCCACGAATTACACACATGTTTGTCAATTTAAAAGATCATTTTGCAAGTCAAAAGAATAAAATGTGTCGTAAAACTGAAGTAACACTTTTTTTGTGTGAAACCGCTCAATGAACTACATCTCCCGTCTTGCACCACACACCAAGGCGGCCGTCACGTTGGCACATTTCACTTCTTTCTTTCAGAATGAGGTGAAAAGTATTAAAAGAGGAGAAATTCACTCCAAGTCTGGGCATGTTGAGAGCTGTACATACACACAAGGGGAGTTAGTTGGTTCCGTAAGAGCCAGCATGCGGGACCGGGATTCTGGGATTTGTAGTTGCGTATTTTTCATAGTCTTATATTTCAACAGTTTTACGACAAACTGTGACTTTTTTTGACATGGAAATTATTTTTTAAGATTGACAAACATCATATGTGTAATTCGTGGCACAATTCAAACGGGATCGAAAGATACGTTTTCTCTCCCCATTGACTTCAATACATACTTTTTCCGAAATAAGCTCCCATGGGTCGGAAGTAGATGGGCGGGACTTCGCCTCTCTAGAGATGCGCTGCACACCCACAGAAATAATAATTAAAAAAAACTTTTTATGGTCAAAATAATGGTTTCTGAGTGCTTTATTCAAGAGCTAAATGTTGTTATTTCGTGCGAAGTATGTGTACATGATTGAGACCTCGAGACACACTGAATTGTCTGGAGGAACGATTGGTTATTTAATTACAGAACTAAAAACGTTATAATTAGCATCTTTATAATAACCAATGAAATGTTCTCGATCAGGTCAAAGTGAGGGTTAAATAAAGTTTAAGAGTTCAAAAAAGCACAGGGAGAAGAGACGCAACACCCTGCAGCTGCACCGCTACCGATAGAGATACACTGCACATTCACAGAAATAAATAAACCCTTTTTATGGTCAAAAGAATAGTTTCTGACTGTTATTCAAGAGATAAACTGTCATTATTTGGTGCTAAGGATGTACGCGTGATTGAGACTTAGTAGAGACATACGATACGATAAGATAATACTTGAATGGTCAGATCAAGTCTGAAATGCTCCTTGCATCACAGCAGCTCCATGTGTAACATCAACAGACACATATCAAGACAATACATGAGAAACAACATTTAACATAACAGACACACTACATTGCCTGTAGGAACAACGATTGGGAATCTAATTACAGAACAAAAAAGCTCTAATTAGCATCTTACAAAACCAATGAAATATTCATGTTCAGGTTAAAGTGAGGGATACATAAAGTTAACTAGTACCATCTTGGAAAACTGAAATAGCGTCTAGTTTCCTGTTTGTGGAAGAGGGTCAGGGACACGTGCATTTTCTTTTCGTGAGATTGAAGTCATTTTCTGAGAAACGATACTGCTTTAATTCTGAAAATCTCAGAAACAGAAATGACATGTGCCCTAATCCTCTTCTGTGGTTTCTACTTTTTTTTGACAATCCTATCACAGGTGCACAATTACTAAACATTTAATAAAATACAAATAAGGACTCGTGGAAATATGTGAAGATGTATGAAGTATCGTTGAGCTGCAGAGACGTCCAGAGTACAAACAGTATTCTATAGACTATTAAAAGATCTTTGTTTGGTACAGATCTCCTAAATGATCATTTTTAATATATATTGTTACGACCCCTCCACACCACTAGGGGTCTCTGCCTTTATGTTCTGCTGGCTGGCTCATGTTTGTGTTCAGGTGATCAACCTGAGGAGCCACACCTGGGCCGTCGACATAAAAGGCCAACACCAACCCATACTGCCCTCTCACTCTTCTGTTGGACACGGCCGCGGCTTTGTTGCAGCCTAGGAGCCAGGCCGTAACAAAGATGGGGGACAAGTGTAAAAAAAAGCATATTTATTTACTATGACAAAACCAAAGGACTTCAAAGAAACCTAAGCAAATGTGGAAGTCAGTCATCAGTAATGATTGCGTGTATGGGTGTGAAAATGTGCAGAAACCAAAGGTGCATCTCACTTCGGTTAAATGGATTCCTTGCGTCCCTCACTTGCGTCATTTCCCTGCGACTAGTCCCTCCCACCAGGGAAGCATGGAGAGACGCAGGGAAATGAGTTTTAAGAGCAATGGGACGTGGTTTCCTCCGGAGCGTCACGTGAAGCGACGTCCGTTTGTGATGACGCCGCACAGCTGATCGTCTGACAGCAGCCAGATCAGTGCATGCGCTGCATCGTCAAATCAGTGAGCGATACACAGTAAGGGGGCGGGGCGAGTGTCTGAGGATTTCACCGGAGGATGGTCTGGTAGTTCCTCGATTATCGCTCCTCCGTTATCACTCCTCGATCCTCGGTCCTCCGGCACAAATAAGGCCACTGGGACGCTACTCAAGATGGCTCAGACAAATCAACTTCCGGTGATACCGAGGCAAGGAGCGAGGAAATGAAAGATAAGAGAAGTGAGACGCACCCCAAGACGCGGCCGTGTCCAACAGAAAAGTGAGAGGGCAGTATGGGTTGGTGTTGGCCTTTTAATGTCGACGGCCCAGGTGTGGCTCATCGGGTTGATCACCTGAAACACAAACAAGAGCCAGCCAGCAGAACACAAAGGCAGAGACCCCTAGTGGAGTGGAGGGGGTCGTAACAATATTTATATTATTCCCATGTTTAAAAAATGATTATATAAGAAAAACCTCTGATCCTTGTCAGGAGAATCCGGTCTCTTCCCAGCGACAGTAAGCGTTCAAACGAGGATAGTTGGTAGACCAAATTAAACAAAGTGACGTATAGATTCACTTTCCATATATACAGATATAAATGTTTCTGTTCCATGTATACATGTACATACAGTGCAAGTTAATGGTACATGTCCTGTCCCACAACATTGCAATATCATTCACAGATATTTCCAACTATTTATAAATAGTTTGCTCCTAATTCTTAGAATACACCGGCTTCCTTTGCTAATATCTGCTCATGTTTTACCTGCACATCCACACTGATGACTACTTTTACCTGATTAAACTTCCCCTCAGGCTTCAGCAGGTACAGAGGATGGTTCACAGTCCATTTTATGTTTAAAAAGCAGGAGAAATGATGTGTCAAAGAGGCCCTATTCTGCTATGTGTGCATGTAAATGACCCACAATGACTCCAAACCTCCTACAATCCTACAAATCATTACACTGTTATGTATTATAGTTATATATGATTTTGGATACATATTAACCAGCCAGCCGTGGCTTTACTGAACCCTTCCTGTTTTTCACGTCAGACCTGTATAAGTAAAGTCATCATGATAACGGACTGTTTCTCTGCTAACAGAAGGCTAATTGTTCACCTTAATGTAACCTGCACAGCCTCACTGGATGCACTGCACACAATAAATGTAATCATGTATCTTTTAGAATTAAAAATAGGACGAGGTTTTACACATATGTTGATTATTTCCAGGATTCCCGGGTCATTAGACGTCTTCATGCAACACAGCGTTGTTCAACTAAATGCAGATAAACGAAAATATGAATAAATCAGAAGTGCATTTTATGAATTTTCCAAAGGAGGATGGTACAAAAAAAACAATAATTATAGAGGATCATTTCAGCAGGTAATATAAACCAACATCTTAATAGTAGATTCTGCTTGAATTTTAACATTTGTGCACCGATACCATTGATTTTAAATTAATATATGTCTCCACTACTCTCATAATACTTATGTATTTGTAATTGTGTGTCCTATTACTTAACAATTAGAATATTTAAAGGTATTATTTTTATCAAATGAACAGCTACAGTGTAGTTGGCAATGATTGGTTAGCTGGCCGGCTCTGATTGGTCAACTGCTTAGAGATGTCCCGCCCCTCAGCCTATCATGTATAATGTGTTGAGCGCTAGCCAATAGGAGTGCGAGTGTTGCATAGTGATGTCACAAAAAAAGCATCATAGGGTCCCTTTAACAGTAGAGACACTATGGTCTGAAAATATTAAAAGGTACTATTTGTCATATAAACACAGCTCAAGTGTAGCTTTGGCAATGATTGGTTAGCTGGCCGGCTCTGTTGTGATTGGTCAACTGCTTAAAGATGTCCCGCCCCTTAGCTTATCATGTACAATGTGTTGGAGCGCTAGCCAATAGGAGTGCGAGTGTTACATAATGATGTCACAAATAAAGCATCATAGGGTCCCTTTAACAGTTCAATCAGGAGAGACGGTGTTGATGTAAGAATACATATTTATTGCCAGGAATACACAAATGAATGTAATGGAGTTTTGGCGATTAGGCCCCGTTGTGCAGGAGTATCATTCGGGAGAGGAGAACCGATCTGATGAAACCCCCCGGGGTCTAGACACTGGTGATGGTGAATGGATGGTTGGGTTCGGTCTGAAGGGGAGTGGCTTAGCTTGACCCTGGTGGTGGTGAATGGATGGTTGGGGTCGGTCTGAAGGGGAGGGGCTTAGCTTGACCCTGGTGGTGGTGAATGGATAGTTGGGTTCGGTCTGAAGGGGTGTGGCTTAGCTTGACCCTGGTGGTGGTGAATGGATAGTTGGGGTCGGTCTGAAGGGGAGTGGCTTAGCTTGACCCTGGTGGTGAATGGATAGTTGGGGTCGGTCTGAAGGGGAGTGGCTTAGCTAGACCCTGGCGGTGGTGAATGGATAGTTGGGGTCGGTCTGAGGGGGAGGGGCTTAGCTTGACCCTGGATTCAGAGGGACAGGAGGAGAAAAGGGGTGGAGGAGGGGGGTTGCATCGAGTCACCTGAAATGACAGCTGACAGAGGGGGGAGAGCAGATTTAAAAGGGGTTAGCAGAGCGCTATGATAGGCTTGTGAGAATAGAGCGAAGTGATTGGTTAAGCTGGGGAGTGACGCCCCCGATCACTTATTGAGAGGAGAGAGAGTAGTAACATAGCATAGTAAATGAATGAGGAAAGACAGTCTTCCTGGTTGAACTTGCGCTGAGCTTCATTAGAGACACTATGGTCTGAAAATACTCCAATACAAGGTATAAGTCCTGAATTGAAGTTATAAAAGTCAACTTTACTGTCAATCTTTCAGTTTGTGTGACAGAGAGATCGAAATACAGTTTCCCACAATCCTGAGGAATACAAAATACAAATATATACTGTATACAAATATGTATAAAGATAAATAAAGATATTACTCCGTCTCTAAGTCAGCAGAGGGTATTTTCCCAGATAAGGTTTCCTCAGGTACAATGACACCTTTTAGCAGGACCCTCCCACGCTGGGTTCCACTTTCTTTATCTGGCTTTTGGGTCTTTTTTAAAGAAAGGGTCAGAGGTCAGGGGTCACTGCTGCCTTCAGAATAAAGAGAGACAATAGAGAGGAATGTGAGAGACGTTCAGGAAACACTCATTCAGATAAACTTGTGGTTACTCTGACCCAGTGAACTTAATATAGTATTTTAACCCAAGTAAGTTAACATGTTCTTTCAAATGCCCAACGTTCTACTGTGACATCTGGTTTCAACAGTTACTTGATCACTCGTGTGAATCCTGTTTTTAACTCTATAAACGCCTGAATTTCCCCAAAGGGATAAAGTTCCATTTTATCTTATCTTAAGTACTGTGCTTAAGTACAACTATGAGGTACTTGTACTTAATCTGAGTATTTCCATTGTATGCTATTGTGTGTCAATGTTGAGACAATTTAAAAAACAAAACTACTGTTATTACTTGTAGCGAAAAAAGAGATTCTGAACAGGATTCTGCACTAAAATCTGTGTGTGCTCACAGACTCATAAATATATATTATTTTAATCAAAATTATAAAACTCTGATCCCCTGATTCTGTTTTTAGAAATCTCAGGTATTTTGGAGCTGCCTCATTTCCTTACGTAGCTGAATCACTGCAGCAGCATTTAATCTGAAAATAAGAAATGACATTTTATTTATCGTGTTGCATCTGCAGGTTCTCCTACGTCAGGAATTCACAAAACACTTTAATCAAGTTTCCTCTCATGTACTTTAATACAGATGTAAATGCTGTCCATTAAGGTTGTGCATTATGCGGAGGTGTAAAGTAACTAAGTACTTGAGTCCAATTTTGAGGTACTTATACTTTTCTTGAGCAAGATAAGATAAGATAGATAAGAAGTACTTTATTGATCTATCTTATCTTATCTTACTCAAGAAAAGTACAAGTATTACGTATTAGTAGTACGATTATTTACATTTAATGCTACTTTGTACTACTCCACTACAGTTCAGAGGTATATGGTGTACTTTTACTCCACTACATGTATTTAATCCCTTTAGTTACTTTACAGATTTGGATTAATGATGTGAAATATAATCATCTCTTAAATCAGACAAGATCTGAGTACTTCTATTTTTACTGAAGTACAAGATCTGAGTACTTCTATTTTTACTGAAGTACAAGTTCTTAGTACTTCTATTTCTACTCAAGAACAAGATCTGAGTACTTCTACTTTTACTGAAGTACAAGATCTGAGTATTTCTACTTTTACTGAAGTACCAGATCTGAGTAATTCGACTTTTACTCAAGTACAAGACCTGAGTTCAAGTACCAGTTCTGACGAGTACTTCTTATTTTACTGATGTACCAGATCGGAGTAGCGTACTTCTACTTTTACTCAAGCACAGGATCTGAGTACTTCTACTTTTACTACAAGATCTGAGTACTTTTACTTTACTAAATTACAACATCTGAGTACTTCTACTTTTACAAAAGCACCAGATATGAGTACTCCTCCCCCCTCTACCTCTAATTACACATGGATGTATAATTAGAGATTTTCCAGGCTATATAACGGGATATATAACATGATCCGGTGCCGGTTCAGAAAGTGTGTCAGTGGGTTACTTTGAGGGGAGGAGCCGCGATGTGAGGCTGATTCTGGGTCACATGGCTTCACACCAGACCAGAAACAGCATCTGAACAACCAGGAGCCGAGCTGCTTCTCTGCATTCAGCCTGTTTCTGTCAATGGGAAGCGGAATACCTCCATTTAAATATAAAAAACACAGAGAAATCTCGAGCTGCGGTTTTATTTCCTGCAGGATTTTAGCAAAAAAACAGCATCCAGGACGAGAGACCGGCCATTTTGCTGTCGTTTCAAACTTAGATTTCTAATATTGAGTCTGTCACTGACGGGGTATTTATTTCACATTGTTTATTTTAATTGCCAGGTTTAGGTGTGGTTCATTTCAATGTTATAGCGATTTTTTTCCACCGGGATAAATCAGCGACTTCCCAGTTGCTGAACACAAACACAGAAAACACGGCTTCAGGACTGAGGTAGCACAGGAGGAGGAAAACCCCCCAGAAAATAGATAAAAAAACGGATATGGAGTCGACCAAAGCTGGTAAGTGGGATTTAATTCACATTTAAATGGAAAAGGGGCTTTAAAATGGGTCATATGTGGGTATTACGGTCAATTAAAAATGTAAAACCGGCTTGTATTACATTTTTTAAAGTCTCTGTTTAAAGATTAATTATGTTAAATATTAAATAAGGTACTTGTGGTAATATATATAAAGGTTATTGCTAGTATTGTGTTGTTATTACTGGGTCAGCACTGCAGTCCTCTGTCCTCACATGGACCCAGCAGCCTAGCCATGTGCACCTGTGTTTACGCTCCCCTTACGTCGTCTCTGATTGGCTGAGAGGCGCCGTGACGTAGCCGTTGCATAATTCCATCCGTCAGATTGTGTGACGTCTCGCCGCGGGTACACGTGAGGCCCGCGCTGACCCAGTTATCCCGGGAAAAAAAACATGTATGCACCACGTGGGGGCGTGTTTGGAAAAAAGAGAACGTTCATAGTGTGTGCTGCTTTCAAGGACCATGGGGATAATGGGATACACGATGCTCGTTGTAGGTTATACAGTGTTATTCAGGGTCGTTGGTTGTAGAATATCTCTAGAAATGACATGTAACCCAGTGTTCATGTAATGATGTATAATGTGAACACTGGGGTTGATATTAACATTGTATATTTATTGAAATCAGATGTTTTCAAATACATTGTGTGTTACATTCCCTTCAAAAAACTAAAATGAATGCTTTTGAATACATTCATGACATTTACTAGAAGTTTAAGACTAATGTACTTTAAGATATAGGATTTAATTTGATCTACATGTCTCCCACTGCCTTGCGGGTGTTGAAATTGTGACATTTCCCATGGGACCTGAATGCAGCATTTCTGGATTTCTCTTTATCAAATGTCGATCAAACTAATCCGATGTTTATAATTTAAATAGTTTGTGTTAGATGTCATTTAAAAGAATGCAAATTAGTACTTCTCAGTAGAGGTCACTTTGTTTACACGAAATAAAATGATTTTATAATAATTGCTTTAATCTGACCTACACGTCTTCCATTGATTTGCGGGGGTTGAAATTGTGACATTTCCCAGGGGACTTGAACGCAGCATTTCTGGATTCAGTTTTACAGCTTTATCAAATTTGGATAAAATGAATACAAAACAAGAAGTATTATGGTTATACTAATGCCAACATATTTATTGAAATGCTATATATTAATCAACACAGGAAAATACTCTTTAAAGATTAAAAAATCAAATATTCAAAGCTTTATTGTCAAATGCAGCGACAGCTACAATGCAGTTTTTTGTCAATGGAAATCCGAAATCCCAGGCTCCTCCTACAATGCAACATACAGTATAATTAAAACATAAAGAAATACAAAAAATATGCAAAATATATACCGGTGCAAGTGCAAATGCAGGAACAAGGAACATATACTAAAAAGATTCTAAAAAATATCTAAATAATGATATAAAATAAAATAAGAAAATTATAATGATTGGTATTTTTACAAATCTTATCGACACATTTCCTATCCCACTTTTTGCAAGCACTGTTATCTATTTATGGTCAATGTGTGTCTGCAAATCGTCAAAATGCCCGTATTCAATGTCTACTGAAATGAGAGGAAGCATATATTCTGTCAGGGTAAATAAAACAGATTCAGCACTAGATTTGGCATCATTGATGGACTTCCAACGGCTGCAGGGACAGGCCTTTCCACCTGGCTCACACCCTTGTGAAGCTGACATTATATAAAGCTGTTACCTAATCTCTGTGGAAGAAATGAGGTCAGCCTGTGTGAGAGGAGGAAGCGTCTCAGTTGCTGCTGTAGTGAAGCAGATACTGGGCATTTAATGCAGGACGAGGGCCATGCAAACATACAGAGAGGAAAGCACCACCTGCAGACAGTAGAACATCGAGAGGAAATGAAAGGATTGAGATGTCAGAGTGCTGCAAACTGCATTTCAACAAAAAAATCCCCTTCCAGCTGCATGTTGTCCAGCGTTGTGTCTGCAGTCCTGTAATCCTCCTGTTCCTCTCTCCTCCACCAGGGGGCGTAATAGCCTACATCAGCTCCTCCACCTCCAGCCCAGAGTCCTGCCACAGCGACTCCTCCAACGGCAGCTTCCCCTCCTCTTCCTCACCCTCCTCTTCCTCACCCACCCCCAAAATCCTGCCTGTAACCCAGAAAACCGGACGCTCCTCCTCCTCCACTTCCACCGCGAAATGTGGCATCACAAGTACGTTTGGTCTCTCTATAATGGGCACACAGAATACAGTATACAGGAAATACTCAATGTGAGTTTATTTACCGCTAAATGCTACTGCAGTATTTTTTTGAAAGAACATTTTAATCATCCAGAATTATGTATATTGTTTATAGTGATTGATATACTATTTTTCATTTTCATTTAACTTACATTTCTAACTCTTTTCCACTTTTAAGTATCTGTATTTTAATGTTGAGCACACTGGTCCTGTAACAAAAATAATAATCTATCTATCTATCTATCTATCTATCTATCTATCTATCTATCTATCTATCTATCTCTCTTAATTACTGTGCTTAATTAAATGTACTTATGTACTGTCCTTGCAGTATTTTTTGGTTATTTTTTCTGATGTTTGATACGTTTTTGTTTGTGCATTAATCAGAAATCAACGGCCTGGTTCTGCTGTGTAAAGTCTGCGGGGACGTGGCCTCTGGTTTCCACTACGGGGTGCACGCCTGTGAGGGCTGCAAGGTACACACACACATACATACATACATACATACATACATACATACACACACACACACACACACACACGTTGCAGTGAGTCCAGTTGAAGTGGGTCACTGCAGCGCCTCCATCTGCACGGCAACAAGCAGAGACTCAGAGAAAGTAGTTCACTCGGCTCATATTAATATCTCTGCATTCTGCTGAGTGGCCTACATAACTGTGACACACACACACACACACACACACACACACACACACACACACACACACACACACACACCACAATACGGACAAACAGACAACTTTAGAGTTAGCCAATGGAGATGGAGGCGCTGCAGTGACCCACTTCAACTGGACTCACTGCAACACGTGTGTGTGTACAGTTTTACTGAAACTCAAAAATAGATGTATAGTGATGTATATATATTGATATGTTCATGCACAGCACACGGTACCTATAATATGTGCACTTTTGTACAGTTTAATTTAAACAAAAAAGTTTTGAAATGCTTCAGAATAAGTTTTAAGGTAAAATGATAGGTACATAAGGACATTGTCCTTTTAACTTTATCCAAAAACACCTCAAATAACACTCCTTTGAGTCCAGGAAACGCCTCTACCAACCCTGTTTCAAACGCCTTTAATGACCTTTAATGACCGTTACATGTTGCCTCTGTTCGCAGGGCTTCTTCCGGAGGAGCATCCAGCAGAACATCCAGTATAAGAAGTGCCTTAAGAACGAGAGCTGCCCCATCATGAGGATCAACAGGAACCGCTGCCAGCAGTGCCGCTTCAAGAAGTGCCTGATGGTGGGGATGTCCCGGGACTGTGAGTACTGAACCATAAAACATCAATACTGTGCCTTGTGCAAAATGCTTTGGCAATACTATGTTTACAATGTGGTCATGCCAATAAAGCCCCTTTGTATTGTCTTGTATTGTCTTGTAACGTACGCCCCCCACTAAAGGTGAGTCCCTCTCAAATATATTCCCTCTCTCTCCTCAGCGGTGCGTTTCGGGCGGATCCCGAAGCGAGAGAAGCAGCGGATGCTCCTGGAGATGCAGAGCGCCATGAACAACATGATGAACAACCAGAACCAGAACCAGAACCAGCTGCTCGTGGGCCAGAACCAGCTTCTTGTGGGCCAGATCCACCAAAACCAGCTGCTCGGGTGCCCCATGCTGCCCTGCCCTCTCCCAGCCAATGACGCTACCTCAGAGAACGCAGGCCCCGCCCCTTGCCCTCGCTCCAGCCAATCAGACGTGGGCGTGGCCATGGACACCAGCTCTTCCTCTCCCTGTGCGTCTGACAGCCTATCAGAGGAGGCGATTGGCTCCGTGACTCGGGCCCACCAGGAGACCTTCATGTACAACCAGGAGGCCCCGCCTACTTCAGCGGAGGTCCCGCCCCCTTCCGCTGAGGCCCCGCCCCCTCAGGACACCTGGAACCACAACAACAACAACATGGTGACCCTGCAGGACCCCCAGGAGGCCACACCTCCTCCCACCCACTGCCCCTTCAGGGGGTCCAGAGGCTCCGCCCCCTACGCACACGCGGCCTTTGTAGCTCCGCCCCCTGAGGGTCCTGTAAACACTGCCTACAGCGCCCCCCCGTGGAGAGGAGGCAACAGGATGCACCTGGTGAGAGACAGAGAGTAGTTTGTCATTTCTTCCCCATAGGGTACATCAGAACGAGCACAGTTGAATATCCTCCCTCTCTCTCTCCTCTCTCCTCAGGTGTGTCCGATGAACACTTCTCCTCACGTGGATCCTCACAAGTCGGGACACGAGGTTTGGGAGGATTTCTCTCACAGTTTCACCCCCGCCGTCAGGGAGGTGGTGGAGTTCGCTAAGAAGATCCCGGGTTTCAGAGATCTGTGTCAACACGACCAGGTCAGCCTGCTGAAGGCCGGCACCTTCGAGGTACAACAAGAATATAATAATAATAATAGGGTTATTTAGTACAGCAGCTTTCACAGGAATACACTTCACAGAGTGCTTCACAAGAAAGAGCACGAGTTAAAATGAAGACCACAGAAACATGAATACAATAAGAACATGAGGCAGACAGTAAGGTTAAGAGCACGTTGAGAGTGTGTTTGAGCTGTGTGTGTTTGAGGTGTGTGGTTGAGGTGTGTGTTTGAGGTGTGTGTTTGAGGTGTGTGTTGTTGAGGTGTGTGTTTGAGGTGTGTGTTTGAGGTGTGTGTTGTTGAGGTGTGTGTTTGAGGTGTGTGTTTGAGGTGTGTTTTGGAGGTGTGTGTTTGAGGTGTGTGTTTGAGGTGTGTTGTTGAGGTGTGTGTTTGAGGGTGTGTTGTTGAGGTGTGTGTTTGAGGTGTGTGTTTGAGGTGTGTGTTTGAGGTGTGTGTTGTTGAGGTGTGTGTTGAGGTGTGTGTTTGAGGTGTGTGGTTGAGGTGTGTGTTTGAGGTGTGTGTTTGAGGTGTGTTTTGAGGTGTGTGTTTGAGGTGTGTGTGTTGAGGTGTGTGTTTGAGGTGTGTGTTTGAGGTGTGTGGTTGAGGTGTGTGTTTGAGGTGTGTGTTTGAGGTGTGTGTTGTTGAGGTGTGTGTTTGAGGTGTGTGTTTGAGGTGTGTTTTGGAGGTGTGTGTTTGAGGTGTGTGTTGTTGAGGTGTGTGTTTGAGGTGTGTGTTGTTGAGGTGTGTGTTGTAGAGGTGTGTGTTTGAGGTGTGTGTTGTTGAGGTGTGTGTTTGAGGTGTGTGTTGTAGAGGTGTGTGTTTGAGGTGTGTGTTGTTGAGGTGTGTGTTTGAGGTGTGTGGTTGAGGTGTGTTTTGGAGGTGTGTGTTTGAGGTGTGTGTTGGTGAGGTGTGTGTTTGAGGTGTGTGTTTGAGGTGTGTGTTTGAGGTGTGTGTTTGAGGTGTGTGTTGTTGAGGTGTGTGTTTGAGGTGTGTGTTTGAGGTGTGTTTTGGAGGTGTGTGTTGTTGAGGTGTGTGTTTGAGGTGTGTGTTTGAGGTGTGTGTTGGAGGTGTGTGTTTGAGGTGTGTGGTTGAGGTGTGTGTTGAGGTGTGTGTTTGAGGTGTGTTTTGGAGGTGGTGTTTGAGGTGTGTGTGTTGAGGTGTGTGTTTGAGGTGTGTGTTTGAGGTGTGTTTTGGAGGTGTGTGTTGTTGAGGTGTGTGTTGTTGAGGTGTGTGTTTGAGGTGTGTGTTTGAGGTGTGTGTTGTTGAGGTGTGTGTTTGAGGTGTGTGTTTGAGGTGTGTTTTGGAGGTGTGTGTTTGAGGTGTGTGTTTGAGGTGTGTGTTTGAGGTGTGTGTTGTTGAGGTGTGTGTTTGAGGTGTGTGTTTGAGGTGTGTGTTTGAGGTGTGTTGTTGAGGTGTGTGTTTGAGGTGTGTGTTTGAGGTGTGTGTTGTTGAGGTGTGTGTTTGAGGTGTGTGTTTGAGGTGTGTGTTTGAGGTGTGTGTTGTTGAGGTGTGTGTTTGAGGTGTGTGTTTGAGGTGTGTGTTGTTGAGGTGTGTGTTTGAGGTGTGTGTTGTTGAGGTGTGTGTTTGAGGTGTGTGTTGGAGGTGTGTGTTTGAGGTGTGTGGTTGAGGGGTGTGTTGTTGAGGTGTGTGTTTGAGGTGTGTGTTTGAGGGGTGTGTTGTTGAGGTGTGTGTTTGAGGTGTGTGTTTGAGGGGTGTGGTTGAGGGGTGTGTTGTTGAGGTTTGTGTTTGAGGTGTGTGTTTGAGGTGTGTGTTGAGGTGTGTGTTTGAGGTGTGTGTTTGAGGGGTGTGGTTGAGGGGGTGTTGTTGAGGTTTGTGTTTGAGGTGTGTGTTTGAGGGGTGTGTTGAGGTGTGTGTTTGAGGTGTGTGTTTGAGGTGTGTGGTTGAGGTGTGTGGTTGAGGTGTGTGTTTGAGGTGTGTGTTTGAGGTGTGTGTTGTTGAGGTGTGTGTTTGAGGTGTGTGTTTGAGGTGTGTGTTGTTGAGGTGTGTGTTTGAGGTGTGTGTTTGAGGTGTGTGTTGTTGAGGTGTGTGTTTGAGGTGTGTGTTGTTGAGGTGTGTGTTTGAGGTGTGTGTTTGAGGTGTGTGTTGTTGAGGTGTGTGTTTGAGGTGTGTGTTTGAGGTGTGTGTTTGAGGTGTGTGTTTGAGGTGTGTGGTTGAGGTGTGTGTTTGAGGTGTGTGTTTGAGGTGTGTTTTGGAGGTGTGTGTTTGAGGTGTGTGTTTGAGGGGTGTGTTGTTGAGGTGTGTGTTTGAGGTGTGTGTTTGAGGGGTGTGTTGTTGAGGGGTGTGTTTGAGGGGTGTGTTGAGGTGTGTGTTTGAGGTGTGTGTTTGAGGTGTGTGTTTGAGGTGTGTGTTGTTGAGGTGTGTGTTGTTGAGGTGTGTGTTTGAGGTGTGTGTTTGAGGTGTGTGTTTGAGGGGTGTGTTGTTGAGGTGTGTGTTTGAGGTGTGTTTTGGAGGTGTGTGTTGTTGAGGTGTGTGTTTGAGGTGTGTTTTGGAGGTGTGTGTTGTTGAGGTGTGTGTTTGAGGTGTGTGTTTGAGGTGTGTGTTGGAGGTGTGTGTTGTTGAGGTGTGTGTTTGAGGTGTGTGTTGTTGAGGTGTGTGTTGTTGAGGTGTGTGTTTGAGGTGTGTGTTTGAGCTGTGTGTTGGAGGTGTGTGTTGTTGAGGTGTGTGTTGTTGAGGTGTGTGTTTGAGGTGTGTTTTGGAGTGTGGTTGTTAGGTGTGTTTTGGAGGTGTGTGTTTGAGGGGTGTGTTGTTGAGGTGTGTGTTTGAGGGGTGTGTTTGAGGTGTGTGTTTGAGGTGTGTGTTGGAGGTGTGTGTTGTTGAGGTGTGTGTTTGAGGTGTGTTTGGAGTGTGTGTTTTGAGTGTGTGTTTGAGGGGTGTGTTGGAGGTGTGTGTTGTTGAGGTGTGTTTTGGAGGTGTGTGTTTGAGGTGTGTGTTGTTGAGGTGTGTGTTTGAGGTGTGTGTTGTTGAGGTGTGTGTTGGAGGTGTGTGTTGTTGAGGTGTGTGTTGTTGAGGTGTGTGTTTGAGGTGTGTGTTTGAGGTGTGTGTTTGGGTGTGTGTTGTTGAGGTGTGTGTTTGAGGTGTGTGTTGTTGAGGTGTGTGTTTGAGGTGTGTGTTTGAGGTGTTTGAGGTGTGTGTTTGAGGTGTGTGTTGTTGAGGTGTGTTTGAGGTGTGTGTTGTTGAGGTGTGTGTTTGAGGTGTGTGTTGTTGAGGTGTGTGTTTGAGGTGTGTGTTTGAGGTGTGTGTTTGAGGTGTTGTTGAGGTGTGTGTTGTTGAGGTGTGTGTTTGAGGTGTGTGTTTGAGGTGTTTGAGGTGTGTGTGTTTGAGGTGTGGTTTGAGGTGTGTGTTGTTGAGGTGTTGTTGGAGGTGTGGTTGTTGAGGGTGTGTGTTTGAGGTGTGTGTTTGAGGTGTGTGTTGTTGAGGTGTGTGTTTGAGGTGTGTGGTTGAGGTGTGTGTTGTTGAGGTGTGTGGTTGAGGTGTGTGTTTGAGGTGTGTGTTTCTGAGGTGTGTGTTTGAGATGTGTGTTTGAGGTGTGTGTTGTTGAGGTGTGTGTTTGAGGTGTTTGAGGTGTGTGTTTGAGGTGTGTGTTTGAGGTGTGTGTTTGAGGTGTGTGTTTGAGGTGTGTTTGAGGTGTGTTTGAGGTGTGTGTTTGAGGTGTGTGTTGTTGAGGTGTGTGTTGGAGGTGTGTGTTGTTGAGGTGTGTGTTGTTGAGGTGTGTGTTGGAGGTGTGTGTTTGAGGTGTGTGTTTGAGGTGTGTGTTTCTGAGGTGTGTGTTTGAGGTGTGTGTTTCTGAGGTGTGTGTTTGAGGTGTGTGTTTGAGGTGTGTGTTTCTGAGGTGTGTGTTTGAGGTGTGTGTTTGAGGTGTGTTTCTGAGGTGTGTTTGAGGTGTGTGTTTGAGGTGTGTTTGAGGTGTGTGTTTGAGGTGTGTGTTTGAGGTGTGTGTTTGAGGTGTGTGTTTGAGGTGTTTGAGGTGTGTGTTTGAGGTGTTTGAGGTGTTTGAGGTGTGTGTTTGAGGTGTTGTTGAGGTGTGTGTTGTTGAGGTGTGTGCTTGAGGTGTGTGTTGTTGAGGTGTGTGTTTCTGGGGTGTGTGTTTTGGAGGTGTGTGTTTGAGGTGTTGTTGAGGTGTTGTTGAGGTGTGTGTTTGAGATGTGTGTTTGAGGTGTTGTTGAGGTGTGTGTGTTTGAGGTGTGTGTTGTTGAGGTGTGTGTTTGAGGTGTGTGTTTGAGGTGTGTGTTTGAGGTGTGTGTGTTGAGGTGTGTGTGTTTGAGGTGTGTGTTGTTGAGGTGTGTGTTTGAGGTGTGTGTTTGAGGTGTGTGTGTTTGAGGTGTGTGTTTGAGGTGTGTGTTTGAGGTGTGTGGTTGAGGTGTGTGTTTGAGGTGTTTGAGGTGTGTGTTTTGGAGGTGTGTGTTGTTGAGGTGTGTGTTTGAGGTGTGTTTGTTGAGGTGTGTTTCTGAGGTGGTGTGTTTGAGGTGTGTGTTTGAGGTGTTGTTGAGTGTGTGTTTCTGAGGTGTGTTTGAGGTGTGTGTTTGAGATGTGTGTTTGAGGTGTGTGTTTGAGATGTGTGTTTGAGGTGTGTGTTTTTGAGGTGTGTGTTTGAGGTGTGTGTTGTTGAGGTGTGTGTTTGAGGTGTGTGTTTGAGGTGTGTGTTTGAGGTGTGTGTTTGAGGTGTGTGTTGGAGGTGTGTGTTTGAGGTGTGTGTTGTTGAGGTGTGTGTTGGAGGTGTGTGTTTGAGTGTGTGTTGTTGAGGTGTGTGTTTGAGGTGTGTGTTTGAGGTGTGTGTTTGAGAGGTGTGTGTTTGAGGTGTGTGTTTCTGAGGTGTGTTTGAGGTGTGTGTTTGAGGTGTGTGTTTGAGGTGTGTGGTTGAGGTGTGTGTTTCTGAGGTGTGTGTTTCTGAGGTGTGTGTTTGAGGTGTGTTTCTGAGGTGTGTGTTTGAGGTGTGTGTTTGAGGTGTGTGTTTGAGGTGTGTGTTTCTGAGGTGTGTGTTTGAGGTGTGTTTCTGAGGTGTGTGTTTGAGGTGTGTTGAGGTGTGTGTTTGAGGTGTGTGGTTGAGGTGTGTGTTTGAGGTGTGTGTTTGAGGTGTGTGTTTCTGAGGTGTGTGTTTGAGGTGTGTTTCTGAGGTGTGTGTTTGAGGTGTGTTTGAGGTGTGTGGTTGAGGTGTGTTGAGGTGTGTGTTTGAGGTGTGTGTTTGAGGTGTGTGTTTGAGGTGTGTTTCTGAGGTGTGTTTCTGAGGTGTGTGTTTGAGGTGTGTGTTTGAGGTGTGTGGTTGAGGTGTGTGTTTGAGGTGTGTGTTTGAGGTGTGTGTTTGAGGTGTGTGTTTCTGAGGTGTGTGTTTGAGGTGTGTGTTTGAGGTGTGTGTTTCTGAGGTGTGTGTTTGAGGTGTGTTTGAGGTGTGTGTTTCTGAGGTGTGTGTTTGAGGTGTGTGTTTGAGGTGTGTGTTTGAGGTGTGTGTTTCTGAGGTGTGTGTTTGAGGTGTGTTTCTGAGGTGTGTGTTTGAGGTGTGTTTGAGGTGTGTGTTTGAGGTGTGTGGTTGAGGTGTGTGTTTGAGGTGTGTGTTTGAGGTGTGTGTTTGAGGTGTGTGTTTGAGGTGTGTTTCTGAGGTGTGTTTCTGAGGTGTGTGTTTGAGGTGTGTGTTTGAGGTGTGTGGTTGAGGTGTGTGTTTGAGGTGTGTGGTTGAGGTGTGTGTTTGAGGTGTGTTTCTGAGGTGTGTGTTTGAGGTGTGTGTTTGAGGTGTGTTTCTGAGGTGTGTGTTTGAGGTGTGTTTGAGGTGTGTGTTTCTGAGGTGTGTGTTTGAGGTGTGTTTGAGGTGTGTGTTTGAGGTGTGTGTTTGAGGTGTGTTTTGAGGTGTGTTTCTGAGGTGTGTGTTTGAGGTGTGTTTCTGAGGTGTGTTTCTGAGGTGTGTGTTTGAGGTGTGTTTGAGGTGTGTTTTGAGGTGTGTTCTGAGGTGTGTTTGAGGGTGTGTTTGAGGTGTGTTTCTGAGGTGTGTGGTTTGAGGTGTGTGTTTGAGGTGGGTTTGAGGTGTGTGTTTGAGGTGTGTTGTTGAGGTGTGTTTCTGAGGTGTGTTTCTGAGGTGTGTTGTTGAGGTGTGTGTTTGAGGTGTGTGTGTTGTTGAGGTGTGTTGTTGAGGTGTGTGTTGAGGTGTGTGTTTGAGGTGTGTGATGGAGGTGTGTGGTTGAGGTGTGTTTCTGAGGTGTGTTTCTGAGGTGTGTGTTTGAGGTGTGTGTTTGAGATGTGTTTCTGAGGTGTGTTTCTGAGGTGTGTGTTTGAGGTGTGTTTCTGAGGTGTGTGTTTGAGGTGTGTGCTTGAGGTGTGTGTTGTTGAGGTGTGTTTCTGAGGTGTGTTGTTGAGGTGTGTTTCTGAGGTGTGTTTCTGAGGTGTGTGTTTGAGGTGTGTTTCTGAGGTGTGTTGTTGAGGTGTGTTGTTGAGGTGTGTGTTTGAGGTGTGTGTTTGAGGTGTGTTTCTGAGGTGTGTTTCTGAGGTGTGTGTTTGAGGTGTGTGTTTGAGGTGTGTGTTTGAGGTGTGTGTTTGAGGTGTGTTTGAGGTGTGTTGTTGAGGTGTGTTTCTGAGGTGTGTTTCTGAGGTGTGTTTCTGAGGTGTGTGTTTGAGGTGTGTGTTTGAGGTGTGTTTCTGAGGTGTGTTTCTGAGGTGTGTTTCTGAGGTGTGTGTTTGAGGTGTGTTTCTGAGGTGTGTGTTTGAGGTGTGTTTGATGTGTGTTTCTGAGGTGTGTGTTTGAGGTGTGTGTTGTTGAGGTGTGTGTTTAAGGTGTGTTTCTGAGGTGTGTGTTTGAGGTGTGTGTTGTTTCTCTGCAGGTGCTCGTGGTGCGTTTTGCTTCTCTCTTCGATGTGAAGGATCACAGCGTCACCTTCCTGGGGGGAAAGAGATACGGCGTAGAGACTCTGAGAGCCATGGGGGCCGGAGACCTCCTCAACTCCATGTTCGACTTCAGTGAGAAACTCGTAAATCTGGGACTCAGCGAGGAGGAGATGAGCCTCTTCACTGCCGTGGTGCTGGTTTCTGCAGGTAGGGGGCGCTGTTTATGGATCATTTACAGTAAAGAAATACATTGTGCACAGAGGAGGGCTACAATTAGATATAAGAGATTCAATTCATCAAGATTTACACGGTTAGAAGTTTGGAATTTGATTCAATACATGACAATAAACTGAAAAATAAATACTCCGGACATACAAGAGCTACAATTGAAAATAATTGATCATTTTGTAGATATTCTTTAAATAATTTAGCCTAAAAAATGCAAAGAAATGCCAAAATTAATATAAAAATTGCTATAGGTTTAACCCTCAATCCAATGCTCCAAATCTCACGATGTATTATGCTATCAAATGCTTAAGGCTGCTTTTTAAAAGGCACACTATAGTATAACTTTTTATTATGACACACTATTTTATGATATTTCTTATAATACTTTTATCATTTTAGCATTTGACAATCTCTTTTCACCTTCTTGAGTTATTTTAACTCATAAAATCAAAGCTTTAATAAGATTTATGCTTAATACTAATTTTGTATATTTTCTACCAAGACCAAAGCAGAGTTAGTAGTGTCTATAACATTTCATAACATTAAAAACGATAGCATTTTTAATGACATTTTATGGCATTTAGTGTCATATTCTGTAGAAACTGTATTCAATCAGGAGAGACGGTTTTGATAAGAATACATATTTATTGCCAGGAATACACAAATGAATGTAATGGAGTTTTGGCGATTAGGCCCCGTTGTGCAGGAGTATCATTCGGGAGGGGAGAACCGATCCGATGAAACCCCCCCCGGGGTCTAGACCCTGGTGGTGGTGAATGGATAGTTGGGGTCGGTCTGATGGGGAGTGGCTTAGCTTGACCCTGGTGCTGGTGAATGGACAGTTGGGTTCGGTCTGAAGGGGAGGGGCTTAGCTTGACCCTGGTGGTGGTGAATGGACAGTTGGGTTCGGTCTGAAGGGGAGGGGCTTAGCTTGACCCTGGTGGTGGTGAATGGATGGTTGGGTTCGGTCTGAAGGGGAGTGGCTTAGCTTGACCCTGGTGGTGGTGAATGGATGGTTGGGTTCGGTCTGAAGGGGAGGGGCTTAGCTTGACCCTGGTGGTGGTGAATGGATGGTTGGGGTCGGTCTGAAGGGGAGTGGCTTAGCTTGACCCTGGTGGTGGTGAATGGATGGTTGGGGTCGGTCTGAAGGGGAGTGGCTTAGCTTGACCCTGGTGGTGGTGAATGGATGGTTGGGTTCGGTCTGAAGGGGAGGGGCTTAGCTTGACCCTGGTGGTGGTGAATGGATGGTTGGGGTCGGTCTGAAGGGGAGTGGCTTAGCTTGACCCTGGTGGTGGTGAATGGATGGTTGGGGTCGGTCTGAAGGGGAGTGGCTTAGCTTGACCCTGGTGGTGGTGAATAGGTAGTTGGGTTGAGTCACCTGAAATGACAGCTGACAGAGGGGGGAGAGCAGATTTAAAATGGTTAGCGGAGCGCTATGATAGGCTTGTGAGAATAGAATGAAGTGATTGGTTAAGCTGGGGAGTGACGCCCCCGATCACTTATTGAGAGGAGAGAGAGTAGTAACATAAAAATAGTAAATGGATGAGTAAAGACGGTCTTCCTGGTTGAACTTGCGCTGAGCTTCATTAGAGACACTAAGGTAAAATGTGTGATATTGGGCTCTATAAATACATTTTGATTGATTGCTTACTTTATGATGACATTTCTTCATGGTGCAATATATAACTATATCTTATGAAACCTTCATTAGTTTGGCATCCGACAACCTCTATACCCATTATAACATGATCATTGATTTTTGAGTTATTTTTAACACATAAAATGATCTCTTCCTGTCCTCCACAGATCGCTCGGGCATCGAGAACGTGAACTCTGTGGAGGCGCTTCAGGAGACTTTGATCCGAACTCTGCGCAGTTTAATCACCAAAAACCACCCCAACGAATCGGCCATTTTCACCAAGCTGCTTCTCAAACTTCCCGACCTTCGCTCGCTCAACAACATGCACTCAGAGGAGCTGCTGGCCTTCAAAGTCCATTCCTGAACCTTCCTCTAATACTTGAAGAACTGTAAAAAAGAACTCCCCCACCCAATTACACCTCTTAAAGCTGAAAAGTGACATTTAAAAGGGAGGGGGAGACCATAAAATGTACTGTACTGTAGGGCTGTGTGACGGTAAAAAGACACACTGATCGATGTGTGTGTGTTCCTGTGTTTGTGTGTAGCATCCTGTGTGTGTGGATAAACATTAGAAGCACTTTTCTGTATAGTGTAAGCTGGTATTTCTGCATTCATAGTGCAATATGTGACTGCTTTTTGATTCATAGCGAGGAGAAACTTGTGTATACTTTCAACGAACGGGAGATTTAAATGCTGTTTGATAAGCTGGAAAAAATACTGTCGAGTTAAGACTTTTAAAAGCAGACGATAATGAGAGGAATGTGGACGTAAAGCTGCTATGAATGTTTTAAATCTGAATGAATTAGGGAAGTTTAAAAAGTCTTATCTCACATGCAAGTTGTTGTCCATAGCGTGTGATTATTTCTAAATGATTTGGGCATTGTGATGAATTTAAAGCATCAGTGTCTCTAGTGCTTGCTGATTTCTGCTCGTGCATCAGTGGACTATACAGAAACACTGAATACATGGAGAGATTTAAGACACAATAAGGTATACTTGGCAGCGACCAAAACTCCCACTTGCTTGGATAAACATGTACAGACTTTAGCTGAGTGTAGTTAAAGTGAAATAGGACTGTTCCAGATGAAGAATGATTGTAACGTCACTGAAGTGATTTCTTTTGTTTCCTGTCGATGAACGCAGAACGTCTGGCCTTTAATATCCAGAGCTTCTGTCGTTGTGCTTCTGTTCTGTGAAAGGACAGCAGGATGCGTAGATTTCTATATAAATATAAATATCATACATTACTGCATAGATGAATATATCTATATAAATAAATTTTATAAATGCAGTTCCTGCTGTGAAGTGTTTTTTGTTAACTGTGTGTGTGGATGTCTTCGAGTTGTGTTTGGATTAAATGTTGTCGAAATGTTTTATTTTATACTATGTGTCATAAAAGACATGCAAACATCATAGTACAGTAAGTCATAAGAAAGTCAGAGGCCCTTTCTCATTTCACTATTTCCCCTCCTCGACTCCTCGACTCCTCGACTCCTCCGGTAGTGACCCGGAAATGGATTTCAGCGCGCCATGTTGAAGGACATCTCATTTCTCTAAATGCGAGAGACCGAGGACCGAGGACTGTGTGCGTCACTCTTTAGTGTCCCCTGGTCTCCCAGCTGTGTGCGTCACTCTTTATTTCCCCCTGGTCTCCCAGCTGTGTGCGTCACTCTTTAGTGTCCCCTGGTCTCCCAGCTGTGTTCGTCACTCTTTAGTGTCCCCTGGTCTCCCAGCTGTGTGCGTCACTCTTTAGTGTCCCCTGGTCTCCCAGCTGTGTTCGTCACTCTTTAGTGTCCCCTGGTCTCCAGCTGTGTGCGTCACTCTTTAGTGTCCCCTGGTCTCCCAGCTGTGTTCGTCACTCTTTAGTGTCCCCTGGTCTCCAGCTGTGTGCGTCACTCTTTATTTCCCCTGGTCTCCCAGCTGTGTGCGTCACTCTTTAGTGTCCCCTGGTCTCCCAGCTGTGTGCGTCACTCTTTAGTGTCCCCTGGTCTCCCAGCTGTGTGCGTCACTTTAGTGTCCCCTGGTCTCCCAGCTGGTGCGTCACTTCTAGTGTCCCCTGGTCTCCCAGCTGTGTGCGTCACTTTAGTGTCCCCTGGTCTCCCAGCTGTGTGCGTCACTCTTTAGTGTCCCCTGGTCTTCCAGCTGTGTGCGTCACTCTTTAGTGTCCCCTGGTCTCCAGCTGTGTGTGTCACTCTTTAGTGTCCCCCGGAAAAAACCCAATAGAATAGTATGTTATATAAAGTCATAGTATAGTATCACATAAAAAGTCATAAAAATGCCAGATAATATTGTTAATAAAAAGTAATAGTATAGTAAGTCGGTAAACAGTCTATAAAAATGTCAGATTATATTATATTTTATATACTAGACTCAAACTGAATTGTGATTTTAACTAAAGTAAAACAAACCAGTCACACATGTGCAACAAAAACAAACACGTCATCAAATTCTCTCAAAACCATCTTTATTCTCCACGGCTGCAGTCTCTGTGTCCTCTGAGTGCAGGACAGCAAATACAAAAAATACTTGACACTATCTTCTGTTTCTGCTGCCACAGATTTGCTCCTGAACCTAAAACACATTTCTTCTCATCCCTTTCTCTCGGTGACGGTTTTCCAGTTTGTGTTGAACAGAAGAAACAAAAAGACACTCAAACACACAAGGAGAGAATCTGTGTTTCACCATAAAGTGTTCTGTGAACAGCCTCTTTTTAAATAGTACACATTAACGCTGCACTAATAGAGTGGTGCAGTGACGAGTCCTAAAACCCGGAAGTGAGTTAGCATTTTGCCACTACGGGTCCCCTCGTCTCACCCCGGGATTCCACCGGGTCCGTCTGCGCCGCGTTACGGCTGCACCGCGGTTTTGTTCCGACCTCCTACACCGTCAAACCCTACCGGGCGCGTTTCAGAAGCGTTTCAGGAGCGGAGCGTCTTGCATGCCGGCTCGCAGTTGTTGTTGATTTGGGCATATTTCCTGGAATGGATACTTCGTACAGAAAAAGTTAGTAATAATTGTAATATTCCAGTTATAAACGACATGACTCAAAGATGTGTTGCTGTATTTTAGTGGTCAAAAAGAATTATTATTCTATATATATAATTTACACAGTGCCTGTAAACCGGAGGAGAACGCTGGCATTTCTCCTCCTACTTGAAAGACTACGCAGAGATAGGGTCTGCAAAATTAGTTTATTTTGGGGATTGACTGGATGCTCTGACCGGTCCACTTCCTGCCCGGCGCTATGCAACGCCTCGCGTCGCGTCGAAAATAGACTTGCATCCTATTTTTAGCAGAGCCCAGCGCCGAGACGCTTCTGGGACGCTTCTGGGACGCTTCTAGCCGTAACGCGGCGCGTCTGGTGGAATAGAACCCATTGACTAGAGTGGCCGCGATCGCTGTGAACGCCGCGGCGCAGCCGTAACGCGGTCGTAACGCGGCCGTAACGCGGCGCAGACGGACCCGGTGGAATCTAGGGGTCAGAGCCAATGGGATTTCTCCATAGGGTTTTGGAAAATATCTGGAAATAAGGTCTGTGGTTGACACAAATTGAAGAGACGGATCACGTTTTGTTCTACGACATTAAATCCATCAGCAGTGACCCCACTGGTGATTTCTGAAGAGTTGACGTGTCTGAAAAACGATGGTTGTTACCAAGTGGCTGAATAGGACTACAGAAGTTGTGGAGGCCGTTGTACGTCATTACGCCGAACACGTGAACACTCCTCTAAGTTAGTTTGCCCTGTTCTGCTTGAAAGCAAGTACCTGCCTCCTGCAAACTGTTCAAACAAACGCTTCAACTCGTACCCTTTAGAATCTGTATGTTTGAATATGGATCTTAAGTTGGCGTGACGTTGAAGTCGTGCTGCTGGACTCGCCTGTAGTTCCTTTATAGCATAACGTTAGCATTTTGTTTCTGGCCATTAGATTTATGATTCGAACATTATAAAAGTAGGGTAGACATGTGGAGATTATCCGGCTGAACAAAACGTGCATTTATCAAACAGCTTCGTTTTCCACAGATCTTATTTCCAGCTATTTTACTAAATCTTATGGAGAAATCCCGTTGCTTTTTTGTTGAGGGAACCAGCAGCTTCCTTCCGGGTGAATACGTCCTCCCTGCACCGCTCTATG
Source organism: Dissostichus eleginoides (assembly GCA_031216635.1). Lineage (NCBI taxonomy): Eukaryota > Metazoa > Chordata > Actinopteri > Perciformes > Nototheniidae > Dissostichus > Dissostichus eleginoides. The sequence goes on from CM062280.1 coordinate 28,038,878, forward strand.
GAAGTGTTTTTTAATGATTCATAACGTCTTGTCACTGTATTTTTTTAACACTATGCAAAAACAATATCATATTATGCGAACAACATCCGTAAAAAAAATCTGCAGTCTGAAAATATACATCCTTTTTCCTTTGTACTTTAAAATAGCTTTTCTATCATGCAACTCTTGTTATTGTTTGTAACTGAGAAAGAGTAACAACTGGTGGGAGAGAGACGAGAGGAAACATTACAACTCTTCTGGACCACGTTTACATGCACCAACATATCAATAACCTGTGTGTGACATGGACAAATAATAACATATTATCTCCATTTTGCACATTAATACAAAAATACAAGCATTTGCGATGTTATGAATGAATTATCACTATTGATGTGGGATTTGATGTCTGTGGGGTTACTTTTTGGGGTTAAAGCTGCATTAGTTGACATGAATAATGAGTCAAATCTCTACATTATCCTGAATAATCACAGGTTCTTCAGCTCTACTGTATTATAGCGTCTCTAATCTCAATATTTCATAGATGTTTTGCCTATAATGTTACTTTCAAGTTAATTAAATCTTCCGGTTTTAGCAAAAAAGTTCATTTTAATCGACTGTTGCTCCAGCAGCATGCAGAGACTTTTGATATAAGCACTTTCTTTAGGAGCTTGAGAGCCAGACGCTGGTTGCATAAAGTTATTGTAGAAGCCACATATGAAGTATTTTTCTGTGTTTGTTACGGTACATGTTTTTGAGTCACTATAGGTGGTGGGCGTGGATTGGATTTGTATGGTGACGTTTGCGGTTATATCCGGTTGCTTTTACCTGCGCACTTTGTGATAGATGGAGGGGGAGTGAGCTGGAGAAGGACAATTTTTGTTGACTTAATATTGCTGCAGTAATATTCCAAACAAAGCATATACGCATACGCATATGGATATGGACTATTGAATGTTTGCTTTGGAAATAAAAGGTCAAACGCATACTGCTGCGCGTCCACAACTCTTGTTTAGTCCCTCGCGGCACTTTGTTTGGAATATCACTGCCGCAATAGTTATGTTATGTTATTTATATACTAAGGATTTCCCCTGTGGCATTATTCTTTTCTTAGTATGGTTGCAGCTACATTGAGGTCACTTTAAAAAAACGTTGGGTTTATGGTGAGGTAACGTTTGGTTGTTAAATTTGACGCTCTTTACAAGATTCAGCTGGAAAATGGAGACTGAAGAACACTGCTGAACGATTTGATTGAAAGTTATCTTTGAAATTCTATGCATTTTATCCGGACAAGATGTGGTAAGCGAGGTCCTTAAGGTCAACCTACAAAAATACAAGCATTTGCGATGTTAGCTAGTAGTATGAATGATCACTATTGATGTGGGATTTGTTGTCTTTTGGGTTACTTTTTGGGGTTAAAGCTGCACTAGTTATTGATTTGACATGAATAATGAGTCAACATTATCATGAATAATCACAGGTTGTTCAGCTCTACCGTACTTTAGCTTCTTAAATCTCAATATTTCAAAAAGTTGGGTTTATGGATGAGGTAAATTTTGGTTGTTAAATTAAGATTAAGCTGAACAATGGTGACTGAAAACACTGCTGTAATGTCCGGCTAAAAGTTACAAGTTTATCTTTGAAATTCAATTCATTTTATCCGGACAAGATGTGGTAAGCGAGGTCCTTGAGGTCAATAGCCAGGTTATGAACTCAGACTATAAAATAAATCAGGGCTGGTTGCAACAGGATGACATTGGATCCAACGAAAAGTCAACCTCGATGTCTTTAATGTCACGAAACCATCTTATCGTGAAGGTCTTTAAGATCAGGATTATAGATTGTTTTAAATCTTCTTGGTCCCGATAATCCTCATGTCCACGGACGACCCTAAACGCCCCGCAGTGCTTGTTCCTCACCGCACGCAACTTGACTCTCAAAAGATAGAGGAACGATGAGGAAAAAGAGCATTTCAAATATGGGGCGAAGCCTGCGAGCTAGTTCAGGCAGTCCACTTGAGCACCAATGATACATTAACACGTGACGCACCTCGTCCCTCTCACAACCAACCAAACACATTCTCCTAAACATGCCGCTCTATTTAAGCTGCCAGGTCTTCCTGCCCCTGCCTCGCTATGCTGCTGCTGCTGCTGCTGTGTTCACGTGCTATTGCTGCGTTCATGTTCCTGCTGCTGTGTTTCATGTTGCTGCTGCTTGCCTGCCCCCCACCACCCCAGCTTCCACCCCAGCTCCACCCAAGCTTCCACCCCAGCTTCCACCCCAGATTCCACCCCAGATTCCACCTCAGCTTCCACCTGTAGGCTCGGGGGATAGTTATCTAATCATCACTCAATGTTCTTTGTAAATCTGTGGAGTGATGAGGCCCGAGCCTAGACGCCAAACTCAAACTATATACTGCTTATAATAAACATATTAAGAAACACGTGAGTTGTCTGACTGAAATATATATATATATCAGCGACGTGCAGTCAGGGGAGGCAGGGGAGACAGTGCCTCACCAGCCATGAACCTCACCGCACGTCATTGATATATATGTACCTGTCTGGAGATTAACAGCGGAGGATATTACGGAGTTATATGGTCAATAATAAAATGGCTTTGACGCAGCGTCCACACGGCGGCGTGCGTTGAAGCTTGCCGGCGGGCGTGTCTGAAACTCGACCAACAACCAATCAAATGAATCTCCCGCCCCGGACACACAAGCACGCGGTTTGATTGGCTAGAGCTTGAACTGGCATATGATTCGATTGGCTGACGCTTCCGCCGAAGCTTCAAAAGTTGAACATTGCTCAACTTTTGAAGCGAGCAACGCACCCACAATGCAGTTCGGCAAAGCGTGACGTCATCCCATTCAAAGTGAATGGGCAGAAGTGTTGAAGCTTCATCGCACGCCGCCGTGTGGATGGGCCGTAACTCGAGAAGCTGTGATTGCCGTACAGTTTATTTTTAGGTTTCGAACTTGGTTAATCTTTATCCGTAGCCGTATGCCAATGTTTATATCCCAACGATTAGCTAACCTCCGCAGCTCGACGGAGAATATACAGAGGTAGTTTAATGTAAAATGATAGAGTCTTTGGAGACCGAATAAGAACTAAAGAAGTCATTAAAATCGGACTTATATTTACCGGATCTTGCTTTGTTTCTACTGGATTTGCAAAAAAGGAATGAACAGAAACTGAAGAGAAAGACTCCCTGCTGTGTGCGTCACTCTTTAGTGTCCCCTGGTCTCCCAGCTGTGTGCGTCACTCTTTAGTGTCCCCTGGTCTCCCAGCTGTGTGCGTCACTCTTTAGTGTCCCCTGGTCTCCCAGCTGTGTGCGTCATTCTCTAGTGTCCCCTGGTCTCCCAGCTGTGTGCGTCACTCTTTAGTGTCCCCTGGTCTCCCAGCTGTGTGCGTTAGTTTTTAGTGTCCCCTGGTCTCCTAGCTGTGTGCGTTCGTTTTTAGTGTCTCCTGGTCTCCCAGCTGTGTGCGTCACTCTTTAGTGTCCCCTGGTCTCCGTTGTGTTTGAGCTTCTTCAGCGTTTTGTATTTGCAGCGTTTGGTTTCTGCAGCTTTTAGTAAACGCTGCGCATGTTTCCTCAAGTTGCTGAATGTTCTCTAAATGCTGCATGTGTTGTCAAGTTGCTGAAGATGTTTCTTCATGTGGAACATTTGTGTTTTTATATCTGCTTCCTTTCTGAAGCTGCACTTTCTCCTGATGGAAGAGTTTTAGGACGCTTTGTGGTCAAATAAAGTCCAGTCAAGTTGGATTTTTTTTTATTTTGTGTGATTTGTGGCCCTTTACCTGTGCAGGAACCCAGAAATATTTACAGAAACTCAGGAGCTTTAGGACCTAAGAGACTCATTCAGTCCCTGCTCCTGAGGTAGAAGGTCCAGCAGCCTTTGAAGAACAAATGATGGTTTAACACACAAACCTAAAACACACCACAGATTTCATTCAGACGGGAAGCAAGCAATAGATGTTGCTTCATGGGAAACTCTTTACATGTTGACTTTTATAAAAGTCATGCAGCCAAATTCCTAAGACTTATCTCAAAATGTGGTTTCTGCACTACAGCCGAACATCAAACCAAATGAGTGTGTGTGTGTGTGTGTCGTATCTTTAAGAAAATAGGTCTCAAGCTAAGTTTTTAATGCTTTTAAAGTAAATGTTCTCATGTTATTAGCTGCTCGAGGTTCTTAAGATGCACGAGGGGACTTTTAGGTCCTCGTTTAGTTCCTGAGTTCAGTTCCTGGGAGTATTTGGTTTTAAAAAAAGGGGCCATTAGACAAGAATAAGAGCAGAATTATGACTCTTCTTACCGTGCATGTTTGTGCAACCAGCCCTGATTTCCCCACATTTTTTGACTTTATCATGTGACTTTATCCCCGCCTGTCGTAACTGACAATATATTGGTTTAATTCATCCGTCAAGTTGAAACCAAAGTGAGTAAATCTTGATTGTTTTTGCTACCATTTATTCAGCCTCACATGAAGAAGACTACCAACAACAGGGTGCATGTAAACGTGGCAAATGTTACTTTTCCAAAATGTCTCTGGTGCTCCCCCCTCCCTCCTCTCGCCTCCATGTCTCTCCCTCTGATTGTCTGTGCATTTATTTTGAGTTTATACAGTTTTTCGAGGTGTGTGTGTGAGGTCCGGGTTCATTCAAACACTGCAGCAAATCTATTGCTCGGATAAAAAGGCAGCACTTCACAGAAAAAAGAGGAGAAAGTAAAAATCACAAGCTGCTTTTTGAGGAGTAGTGTGAAGCTGGAGGAAGCGAGATATACAGAGCAAACATGTTTTTTTGTCACATTGCAAACGACAATACCATACAGAGGCTTTCAGCGAACAGAACAGAGAAGATACCGGATCAAAGAAGAGAAAGGAAAGCTACGATTTCACAACCTCACCAGCTCTCAGTGTACCTCACTGATGATTAGTCTTACTGTTTTATAGGACACCAAATCCCACTGGCTGGTCACAGTGGGGGGTCTGACTCATTTGTTATCCATGCATATTGTGCAGGTGTGAACTGCATCTGTGCATGTTTGTGTGTTAGTGGAAATGAAAGCCACCATAAAAGCGTGGTGGACTGTTTTACAAACATTTCTGCAACTAGGGCTGCACAATTTTATAAAAGTCGCAAAGTGGATTGGTGCAATATCCAAATCGCAGGAGGTGAAGTAGTTGTTACTGGCAAAATATGTTCAATTATTATTCTGAATTATGGATTGTGGTGCTGCAGGGATTGTCCTGTTGTGTCTATCGTTCTTTCAAACCAGTTTAGATAACACCAACTTCCTCATGACGACAGTGCGGTGGCTGACTTATTAAATATAAACTGGATTAACAATAGACGCTTCCCAGCCTTCAAAGCGTACTCTGCTGACCCAATAAAATATCTTCATTTGGTACAGATGCTCTTAAAAACCACACAATGATCACATGTCTCAGAATAATGACACAAATATATCCAACATCTCTAATATCGTGGTTGCAATATCAGTCAAAATGAATGCTAAAATTGTGCAACCCTAAATCTGCAGCCCACCTTAGCACCACGACGATTCACTGATTTAACGTATGTTTGCAGCAGAGGTGATTTCTAGTGAGATGAAACACACAGGTTTTGTTTTCAAGATTGTTTTGAAGCTGCTGACGAGGACTAAAACACGAGTGTGTGAGCGGATTCAATATGGAGGGCATCGTTCACTTGATTTTGGCACAGCATGTGGCATCGTTACACAAAAACAAAGTACTGTGTGATTGTCTCTTCCTGACTTCAGGGTCAGTATGTGCTTGAGTTTTTGGCCGGAGCGACCTCTGGCAATGACGATCTGCTTTTAAAACGCTGCGTTCCTTTCCATGTTGGAGATCTGAATCACTGAGGGTCAGTTTGTGGTTTTAAACTTTGTGCGTTTGCAGGGTGGCTTATAAAAGAAAAATGGACACAAGGAAGATTTTATTTCCCAAGATACAGCTCTGACAGAGTCTTAGGGCCATGCTCACAAGTGCTTTCCAATAAATAATGCCGTTTTTTAAGAGTGCAACCCCTTCTAATTGTCCTTATTGATTAATCTCCTGATTATTTGGACAGAAAATAAGGAAACATGTAATTGACCGAGGGTTAAGACGATGCTTATTTGCTCAAACCTATGCTACAAAGTCAGATGGTATAACATTTAATATAACATTTAACAAATATTAAATAAATCCTAAAAATGTAAAAGCTGGAATAAGGGGATTTTTTTCAATATTTATCCTGTTGATAAACTAATTCAATCATAGAAATAAGATCCCCTTTAAAATAGCAGCAAAAGCCTTAATATGCCGTCATAAATAAATCCCTATTCTTCAAAAAGAAAACTTATTTTTAACAAATATATATATATTTTTGCATGGCCCATTTGCTGTCATAGTGCACCTGCTGAGTCCATTATATTTAGCATCGTTTGCTACAGAAGTTGCAGCAGAGCAGAGGTAATGTTGAGCTTCCTGCAGTAAAGACAGGAGTAGTGTGAGGTGTATCAATACTGTGGTGTTAAAGGCTTGCTGCACCTTTTAATACTGTTGTATATGAGAGAAGCAAGGGTTTTTGATGCAGATTCAGATTCCTCCGACATTTCTGGAACGCCGCTTTGTGATGTTTGGAGACTTATAAAGCCGGCGAGTGTGTGTTAACGGTCACAGTATGACGGTGAGACACTGACTCTCACCGGAGGGACGACTGACGGTTAATACGATCGATCGCAGACTTTGTGCATCAGGTGAGCAGCCATTTCTCCAACATAAAAAAAGGAAAGAAAATACGACATTTTTGCATGTTCTTTCTAACGAAGTGTTGATTAAGTTATGCCAACTGTTCAATCAATCAAAAAAGTAAAATCCGAGGTGAGAGGTTATATCCACAACAATAATAACAACAAAAAAACAAAATGCTATTCACATGTACCCGCACTGTAAGGAATGGATCATCCGAAACTAGACCAGTGAGCTAAAAACGATGGAATGAAGTGACACTCAGTAGTGCTAATAGAGAGTTCATTGTGACGGGCCTTCTGCTGGCGCTCACACACACATGCATTCACACACACACACACACACACATACATTAAAATCCATTGGTCAGTCCTCAAAGACCTCCAGGAAGAGGGGAGGGAATAGCTCGGTGGGACACTCCACTTTCATGTGCAGGAAGCGGCTGGCGTGGCACGCTCCGATCATCCTCAGATCGGTGACTTTCATCAGCAGCTTGGGCCAGAAGTGAGACACCTTGTGCTTCCGGTAGTGGATGTAATGTTCGAAGGCCAGCAGGAACTCCTCTTGGCAACGCTCGATCCGATCCACGCTGCTCAGGCCCGGACGATCTGTGGAGGAAAAAGAGGTACAGGAAGTTAGACGTGGTTTAGAGATTTGTGATCAACACAGAGATGGCAAAAGTACACACATCCTTTACTCAAGTAGAAGTACAGATACTCGTGTTTAGAAATACTCAGGTAAAAGTAGAAGTACTGACTAAACTTCTTTACTCAAGTAAAAGTAAAGAGGGCTTTGAAATGTACTTAAGTAAAAAGTACCCATAACTAGCAGCTGTTTTAAAGAGTACCTGACCTCCCTTTATATTAATAGAACAATAATGTCATTGTTAGCTAATGAATGTTTCCATGCTGAAAAACGGCAACATGACAACGTTTTCATTGGTCCCTCTTCTTTAGAGAAGACCAGGAAATGATGGATACACGGATCGTGTTCAAATCAATAGGCACGCAATGACTCTAAATAATAATGATCACGCCACCAAACACATATTCAAACTAAAGGAACCAGCCTGTTTGGAACATGTGAGAAGTAGAAAGTTCAGGTATTTGTGTTCAAAATGTAAGAAGTAGAAAGTACAGGTATTTGGTTCAATGTAAGAAGTAGAAAGTACAGGTATTTGTTCAAAATGTAAGAAGTAGAAAGTACAGGTATTTGGGTTCAACATGTAAGAAGTAGAAAGTTCAGGTATTTGTGTTCAACATGTAAGAAGTAGAAAGTACAGGTATTTGGGTTCAACATGTAAGAAGTAGAAAGTACAGGTATTTGGGTTCAACATGTAAGAAGTAGAAAGTACAGGTATTTGGGTTCAAGATGTAAGAAGTCAAAGTAAAAAGTCGTCAGAAAAATAAGTAGTGGAGTAAAGTACTGATACCAGAAACATGTACTTAAGTACAGTAACAAAGTATTTGTACTCTGTAGTTCTCAAAACTGGTTGCATTATTTTGGCAGTAAGAGTACAACATTGATATGTTTAGATCACACGTTCACCAATAGTGCTGAACCCTAACCCTGACCCTTTTTTAGGACTATAATTGTTCCCTGGCTCTACCCATGTAACTTATGTCTATTTCAACATTTACTTTCCCCTAGAAAAATTGCTAAAAAGTATTTCTTAAGATTTATAACATTTTCTTTTTTATCTGTTTTTCCTAAAACTATTACTTTGGTTATAAAGTACAATATCTGAGTACCTTTACTACTTTTACACAAAGATCTGAGTACTTCTACTTTTACACAAAGACCTGAGTACTTCTACTTTTACTCAAGAACAAGATCTGAGTACTTCTACTTTCACTCAAGAACCAGACCTGAGTACTTCTACTTTGACTGAAACACAGGTTGTGAGTACTTCTCCCTCCTCTGTCAGTCAGAAAAGTAAAGGTTCCTGAGATGGTTTATAGTCGGTAGTTTTTCTAGTTTTCCTGTAATCTGCTGACATACAAACTTAATTGAAGTCTTAACCTCCCTGTTGAAGACAAAGCAAGTTAACCAGTCGGCGGAGAATGGCCGATCAAGTTAATCCCACGGAGATAAACAGTTCACTAAATAAATCCACAATACAAACAATTAGCAAAGCTCCTCTGCTGCAAACGGAAGAAAGCTGTACGTTTTTTTACTTTCCACCAAAAAGAGTCAAGTAAAAAGTATTATGAGTACCGTGTATTGTATTGTGCTGTTTTTGTAATATTATTATAATTCTTTATTAAATCATAATTACAGGATTATGTGTAGGTACAGTTTGTGTCAATGTAATAACTATAAATAACAAGCTATTACCCTATATTATTGATTTCTGTATTTTGGCCTGGGTCGAGGTATTTGACCAAAAACCAGAAAAAGAGAGCACACTTGAGCTGCACTACATAGGCTGCCAGTGTCTTTTAGAATTGATTTGACATTATTTTACTGGTTACTTAATTGTTTGGCACTAAAGGACCCTGAACCCATGTTATTGGGGTATTGATTGACAGATGGGCGGGTCACGTCTTCATGTTTTCGGCACACAGCAGAACATTATTGATCTTGAATCAGATGCAGAGCAACAGCTGCACGAAGCTCCTCACAATGGTGACGGTGAATCATTGATTTTACTGCAGTTTGGTATGGATTTCATGTCAAGAAAATATTGTATTCACAAGCTGAGGGAACGAAGCTTTACTGAGGAAAAGACCGTGCGTTTGAGGACAAATGACCCTAGTGATTATTTACGTTTTTGTGTGGGAAATCCTGGTTTAAATGACTTTAATTGTCTTTAAAATGCACCGTTTTCACTCTACGAACGGGATTGCTCTTGAAAATGTCTGGAAGTCAATTAAAGAATAAGTTAAAGTGATAGTTTGGATGTTTAGAAGTGGGGTTGTATGAGCTACTTATCCACATTACAGCATTACAGTAGTACTACGGACAGGAAGCCAAGCTACAAATAAATGAATCCATCTTAAAAATCAATATCAGTTTAAGTATATGCTATATTTAGAACATTTTAACCACTTTAACTCGGTGCCTTTCTGACAGGAGCTGAAGATATTCATGCTTTCTTCAAAGACCATTAAAAAAACCTGTAATTTTCCTGCTTAATAAAGGAGTTACTGGTGTACTGCTGCCAGTAGTCATTGTGTGATTGGGGCTTTTAAATGGTTAGTTAAGTTACAAAACTAACACCCAATACCTAACAGGTTGAGACCAGAAATCCCCCTATTCTGCCAAAGGTAAAATGACCGTTTTTGTTAAGGGGAGTCTGGTAGATTTCGCATAAGCAATTTAAAAGTTCCCTGTGAGAAAGGGCTGCCAGGTTCAGCGTTAACCTATCCATATTTCAGCATTACAGTAGCACTACGGACAGGAAGCTAACCTAAAAAGGAACGAATCCATCTTAAAAATGAATGTCAGTTTGAGTGTTTGCAATATTTAGAACATTTTAACCATTTTGACTTGCTGACGGGAGCTGAAGATATTCATGCTTTCTTTAAAGACCATTACAAACAACTGTGATTTGTCTAGCTGAATTAAGGAGTTGCTGGTCTACGACTAGGGATGGGTACCGAGCCCCGGTATTAAACGGGCCCCGGGAGTGAATTATTAAAGACCGTGGTACCGTTAAGCTCCAACTCCGTTTCTAATATGAAAAAAGACTGCAAAATGCGTCTATGATTTTCGATCTTTCCAATCCAGACGAGAGATCTCTCTCGCCCGCCTGCTTGCGAGGGGGCAGTTCACACACACACGCGGCTGCTACATGCATGCAACACACACACACACACAGAGGAGATGGCGGAGAGAACGCGCTCCGAGGTGTTGGTTAAACTTTACCCGTCTCGCTGTGGACAATGCTCGTTGCCAAAAGTGCAATAAGAGTTTAGCATGTAAGGGCGGTAACACGAGCAATTTGTCTAAACATTTAGCAAAAGTGCACCACATCCAGACGGAGGAATGCACCGGGTTCGACTGTCTTCCTAGTGGCTCTGTAGCCCCATCCACGAGTCACGTTTCCACGTCAGGTGTTATGTATGCTAGCAGCAACACACGGAGCTAACTCAATGATACAAACATGGGTTAATGATTAGAGGTAACTGAGTTATTTATTTTGTTAACGTTTCATCTATTCTGTTTACAGTTCTGTCATCACATTATTTAATAGGATTTGTTAAAACATTGTTGTTTCTTTTGATGTGAAATATTATTTATTTAATTTAAATAAAAAGCAATGTTAGTTTTGTTCACAATTTGTTTAGTTAGTTTACCTTATTTTTTTCTCCAAAAGAACCGATAAAAGTACCGTTAAAGGACCGGATCGATAAGCGGTATCGATAAAGGTAGTAGTACCGTTAAAACCTTAACGATACCCATCCCTATCTACGACTGCCAGTAGTTATTGTGTGATTTGGGGTTTTAAATGGTTAGTCAAATTCATTAAAGTCCCAAAAATATCACAAAAAATCAAACAGATTGAGGCAGCGGGAGGCCAGACATTCCCATGGTTTTCAAAAGGTAAAAGGACCGTTTTTGTTAAGGGGAGTCTGGTAGATTTGGCCAAAGCAATATAACAGTTCCCTGTGAGAAAGGGCTGTCTGAAAGCCAGGTGAAGCGTTTGTAAACTATTCTAAATATAGTGTTTTGCTAGTGCTTTTTCCACAACTAAGTCATCTTTAAATACCTCACGCAACACGACCTAAAGACGCCCCGAAAAGACGCCCCGAAAAGACGCCCCGAAATGCCCCTTTAATGTTAAGTAAGCTCAAAATAAAAGCTGGTGCTGTTTCCACAACAGTACCTCACTAAGCTGTCATCTTTAAATACCTCACACAACACGACCTAAAGACGCCCCGAAAAGACGCCCCGAAAAGACGCCCCGAAAAGACGCCCCGAAATGCCCCTTTAATGTTAAGTAAGCTCAAAATAAAAGCTGGTGCTGTTTCCACAACAGTACCTCACTAAGCTGTCATCTTTAAATACCTCACGCAACACGACCTAATGACGCCCCGAAAAGACGCCCCGAAAAGACGCCCCGAAAAGACGCCCCGAAATGCCCCTTTAATGTTAAGTAAGCTCAAAATAAAAGCTGGTGCTGTTTCCACAACAGTACCTCACTAAGCTGTCATCTTTAAATACCTCACGCAACACGACCTAAAGACGCCCCGAAAAGACGCCCCGAAAAGACGCCCCGAAATGCCCCTTTAATGTTAAGTAAGCTCAAAATAAAAGCTGGTGCTGTTTCCACAACAGTACCTCACTAAGCTGTCATCTTTAAATAGCTCACACAACACGACCTAAAGACGCCCCGAAATGCCCCTTTAATGTTAAGTAAGCTCAAAATAAAAGCTTAATGGGCTAAAGATAAGGCTTGTTTGCAGGTGGAGTGTGAGTCCGGACAACAAGATTACTCACCAGATGAAAGCAGGATAACGGCCTGAAGAAGAGCCACCTCGGAGTCGTCCAAGTTAAAGGACGACAACGACACGCCAAGGTCAAAGATGGCATCCGAAACCACGCCCAAGCCTCCGTTTTTAAGCTGTCCTCGCGTGACGGCCATCTCTCCGTTGAGCGTCAGGGTTTCACTCTCTGGGTCGTATCGGACAGCCGCTCGCAGAGACATGATCTCCATGCAGCAGCCTTTCAGCAGTTTGATCTGGTCTTCACAAGGCAGCTGGAAGTACGGGAAAAAAAAATGAGTGTTAGCGGATCACAGAGCCTTTTCATTCATTTCATTCTCCTTTGGAATCGTCTTCCATTTCAGATCCGCGAAGCTATTTCCTTTAAAACAGGGGTGTCCAACTTTTTTCACTGAGTGCCTCATCCAGAAAAACATACGAAGGGCTGGGCCACTCACTAGAGCAGGGGTTTTCAAAGTGTGGGAAGGTGAGCCTCCCCTCAGAGAACATAAGAACAGCCGCGCCCCCCCTCCCAATTATTATTGCTATTATTATTATTATTATTGTTGTTGTTGCTATAATGCAGGGGTATTCAATTGCATTTCAAAGAGGTCCAGTAAGAGAACATGTCATTAAATGCTCTGTTTTCGTTGTCTTCTCTTTTTTGAGCACGCCATTTGAAATGACTCCGACTGTTTCTCTCTTCTCGTCTCGTCTCTGTGTTTGAATCTATCGTGCTGACTCACTGACTGCACCCATTTGATTGGCTGAGTAGCGTCACCTCCTTAAAACATTAAACAAGAACTTTTTAAAACCTTTTTATCTTTATGTTTTAAACATATTTTTTAAACATTTTTAACATTTTCAACATAAATCCTTATATGCTCCCGGCAACACACTGAACGTCAACTTTGCCTCCTTATTACACTCAACCCTACTTCAGTGGGAACAATGAGTCTGCGTCTTTGCTGCGCACAGGCGGATGATGCGGGGATGCAATGAAGACAGGAATAAACGCAGGTCATCCTCTGGCTGCAGCCTCTACCGGTACTTGCTTTTGATCAAAGTCAATGCGGAAAACCCGCACTCACACAGGTAGGTGGAGGTGAAGGGAATGAGCACGTTTACAGCCTTTTTGGCGAGGTGGGGGAAGTGACGTTTTCTGCCAGACGCTGTCTCCTCTCTCACTTTAGGTAACTTCACTAAAAATCGATCCATGTTGCCGCTCGCATAAAGTTAGCTGAAGTTAACCAGCTAGATTTCACTGTTTCTCACGCTGCGCCTCCCCTGAAGCTCTCTGGCGCCCCCCCGGGGAGGCGCGCCTCACACTTTGAAAACCGCTGCACTAGAGGATTATTGCCTCATAAGTTCAGTTATAAGTTAGAAAATCAATCAAATGCTTGTGAGTGTTGGCAGCTCATCCCTTAAAACAGAAGTCTCAGATTGATTATAATAAGGAGAAATATGAAGGGTTTATTTCAAGCTTTTTATGTAAATAAGTCATTGGGCTTTTTTCTCATCAACTAAGATTTGTTAGAAAATGTTCCCAACTTTAATTGACTGAATTTATTTGAAAAGTGGTCTTATTAACAACTCAATACTACTGTGTAATATATGTTTACATTTATATTTAAGAAGTACAATATAAGACAAGCACAAGTTTCATTTGAGGGCCATATTTCATTACATTTTTTTAATTAGCTGAGGGCCGATTCAAACGATCCGAGGGCCGCATTTGGCCCCCGGGGCGTAGCTTGGACACCCCCGATCTAAAAGCAAACTCAGAACCCATCTCTTTGCATCGGTCTTCCTTGTAAACTAGTTTCCATCTTCATTAGCATCACTTCAGTCACATGCTTTTATCACATGGCAACACTTATGTTCTTGGTATAATGTTGTATAATGTTTTATAACTGTTATGCTCTGACGTTTGTATTTAGTTTTTGTCTTTGCTTTTGTTTGCTTCGAACAGCCCTTTGAGGCATTTCTTGTGATTTGGGGCTAAAATACATTTTGATTTGATTTGATTAAGAGAAAGCACGCAATCACTTTAATAAGTGGGAAATTCAGACTCATGCTAGCTAACTGGTAAAATGGAGAATACCATAAGCATAAGTAACCCATTTAAGTTAGTACAATGCGTTACTAAGATATTATGATTAGTTCACTGTATAACAATGATAGAAAAATATACTTTACAATAAGACTACCCTTATAAAGGGTTTACGAATAGTTTGTAATTCATTTATTAATTAGGTTGTGAACACTTTATGAATCATTAATAAGCTTTTATAAGACATGAGATAAACAGGGCGACTGTGACCGGTTGCTTGCCAAATAGTGAGCCCACATGTATCTGTACTGCTAAGCTTTATTAGAAATGGTAGTAACTCATTAATACATGGGAATGTGTTTCACACTTTACAATAAGGCTCCCTTTTGGCAACTATACATGTTAGTAACTCATAAATAAATGGTCATAAAGAGATGCCAAGAAACATCAAGATGGAAGGGGGCAGTGGCGGCGCCAGAGTATTTTTGTTGGGTCATCTATGGTAGGGCTAACCCATACAGCGGTGGGGCTCAAGTCAGTATTTGCAATGTAATTACATACACGCTATATCGCCCCCATTGACAGTGAAACGCCACGCGTGAGGTTTAGATTATTTCCCTGTCTCAATCAAAATGGAACTGTATGAAATAAAACGGCACATTTGTCTTAAATAAAAAGGGATCACTGTGAACGTGACGTATGATAGTACACGTTGAAGATCAAATGGGGATACTGAATGGTGGTTCCGATTGATCTCAATCAGTAATGCATGACGCAGACCCAACGGTTTATTGCTCTGATTGGCTGTAAGTCTATTCAAATTGCATTCAGAGGCATTTTGATCTGACCGCGGCCGCGCTGATATTATAACGCCAGAGAATTTCCACACCTTTAGTGTATAAAACTCCCCCACTACTTAGACTATTCCTTGCACCCCTCTTCTAGCATAAGCCCGAATGGTCTCAACCATATTGCATCAGTAACGTGCACTTGTTGTTACAGTAGGATCAGTTTGGGTGTTGTGGACACGACCCGTATATTTTCGCAATCCGTGTTCTCGACATGCTTACTTTAACATCATTTTTCATGGTGGGGCTAAGGTGGGGCTAAGCCATCTCTTGGCGCCGCCACTGGATGGGGGAGAATCAACTCAGTGAACAACAGATACCAAGGATGCTGGCTGATCAAGAAGACGAAGTAAGCTAAGTAGCCAATTTAAGGCTTAGTCATCTTGCCAAATAGAGAGCCCACATTTATCTGTACTGCTAAGTCTTATATTGGCTACTTAGCTTACTTCGTCTTCTTCATCAGCCAGCATCCTTGGTATCTGTTGCTCACTGAGTTGATTCTCGCTAAGTAGCCAATATAAGGCTTAGTCATCTTGCCGAGTAGTGAGCCTGTGTTGATGAATGAGAACTATGTTAGAACTGGTTTATAAATGGTTCTTAATGATTAATAAAATGTTTACAACCTAATTAATAACCTAATTATCAACCCTTTATGAATCCTTTATAAGGGTAGTCTTATTGTAAAGTGGTACCGCTATACGTTAACATGATAAATAATGTTTTATCAAGACATTAAAAGTAAGTTAACCTAATAGAGTGGACAGAAAAAAAAATGTGGAATTTAATTCCCAAAAATTCATATTTTAAGTGTAAAATCAAGCATAAAAGTCAGAGGCAAATACTGTTAGCTTTTGCTATAGCCCACATTCACTTTGTTTTATTAGGATAGTATTTTGGGTAATAATTCAACATGGGAAAATGTGAAAAAAGGATAAAGAAATGGAAAATGTAAAGTAATCTTTCATGGAAAAATGTTGAAAATGCAGTTTTTTGGCCTCTGAAATATGGAGATTTTCTATTTTATATGACGTGAAAGTGATAATCTATATTTTGGATTGACATTTAAAGACATCAGCTTGAACTATTAGTCATTTGCATTTTTTAGCATTTTACTGACACTTTTCAGACTCAAAATTACCAGTAAATCTATAAAAGATTAATTAATAAGGAGTAACCCGAAGCCCTAATTGCAATTTGTCTCAGTCAAGCTGTTTTCCGCAACTTGCAAAACCTAAATCTACAACTTTTTAAGGGGTCTGTTCTAATAAACAATGTGTTTCCTTAATATAATTGTGCAATGTGGCACTAATGATATGTTTAATTAGAGACAGTTCGAACAGAGGAAGCTTTATCCTCTTTTTTCACACTTACATCACAAAACATAGGCAGTTTTTTGGCAAAGTCCACCACTCGGGTTATGGCAGGGGTGATAATTTTTGTAAACTGACTGAAGGCTTCTATATCCACTTTGTTTTCTTCCGGCGTATTGACCATCGACGCTTGACCAATATCCTCAGGCTGAAAAGCAAAGAGCAGAGCGGTAAATCAAAAAGCACGAGGAAATGGTTATCTTAGCATTATGTGTCAAGAGATTTGAGGTTAAGTGTGAAGTAGTTAAGGATTTACTTTTGATTTAGTTGGTTTTTGCACGGTCTATGTGTCGTAGGGATGCATTGCTAGACATGTAGCTTGTAATTCAATGCATGTAAATGGGAATTAACATTTTAGTTTCCGTACCTTATCTTCCTTCACCCCTGCAGCACTCTGGTCAGAAGTATAGAATAAATTACATGTTATTTCATTAAGAAGCATTGCTTCCTCGACCTGTTGGATAATCAACAGGAATTGTGAAATTTCAATGAAGAACTTGCGTCGAGCCGACTAAAAAGAAAAGATGTTAAACTGAAGAGAGAAGAGAGAGTGAGCAGGTAGAGAACAGGTAAGCAGAGAAATTCAAGATGGGTTTCTGTGGCAAGATTCAGACTCAGGACTTCGATCCGGTCAAAAACACAAGACGACTTGATTTCTGTCGGGAATAACAGACGCATTTTTAAATAATGTCTGATAGGCGTGACGGGACATTTGCATGACTTAAACAATCGCAAATATAGTGAATTGTAAAGTGACACATCTTAAAGTGAACATAGTTTTCACACATCAACACAGGCTCACTATTTGGCAACATGACTAAGCCTTATATTGGCTACTTAGCGAGAATCAACTCAGTGAACAACAGATACCAAGGATGCTGGCTGATGAAGGAGACGAAGTAAGCTAAGTAGCCAATATAAGGCTTAGCAGTACAGATACATGTGGGCTCACTATTTGGCAAGCAACCGGTCACAGTCGCCCTGTTTATCTCATGTCTTATAAAAGCTGATTAAGGATTTATAAAGTGTTCACAACCTAATTAATAAATGAATTACAAACTATTCGTAAAGCCTTTAAAAGGGTAGTCTTATTGTAAAGTGGTACCAAAAATTGTTATGATTTTTTGTGTTTTTACACATTTGACGACTCGGAAATGTTCGATTTTTGTCATAAATAACAGACGAATATTTAAATAATATCCGATAGGCGTGACGGGACATTTGCATGAATTTAATCAATAAGTTCTCATGTTTTTCAACGACGTAAAGCACATCATTTGGCTGAAAAGCAAAGGATAAAATCGCAAATATTGTGAATAGATTCCTTCGTATTAGAGAACTGTAATGTCACAAATGTTAAAGTGACTTTCCCGGAAAATTTGACAACATTTTAAGTCACTTATTTCATATGTGGTAAAAATGGTCTTTCGCTTTAACACCCGTTAAAAACATTTATTTGAGTGCTTTCTCACACTTGACGACGCAGGAAATGTTAGATTTGTGTTATAAATAACAGACGAATATTTAAATAATATCCAATAGGCGTAACGGGACATTTGTACGACTTTAATCAAGGAATTCTCATGTATTTCCACAACGTAAACCTGAGTTTCCATCTTTTTGGTAGGAAACGGCAAGATACAACTGCAAAAATAGTGAATAGATTCCTTAATATTAGAAAACGTATTATTCGTGTGAAGTGACGCATGTTAACGGGAATTTTAAGTCGCTAATTTCAACATTTTTCGTAAATCGCTTTAATGGCGGTTTAAAAAAACGTTTCAATTGAAGTGTTTTGTTCTGATCGTGCCACAGAAACCCAAAAGTCAACAGTGGAAAACGTTTAACAAATCTGGACAAAGCGATTAGTTTTCACGACAAAATTAGTCAAAAAAATAAAATAAAGAGTGAGGTGTGAAAGCTACAAACACAGAGAGAGAGAAACATGAAAAACAGCACAAAAAAAGCAAGGTTATTAATATTAGCGATAGTGTTATCATTGCATAAAAAAGACGAAAGTAATATGTTCCATTATTGCGTTGAGGAACACACTTGTGCTCCATCGTCCCGCTAACTCTCCCCACTCTACAAGGGGATACAGAAAACACATGGACATATTAACACAGGGAAACAGTGGAGGAGGTGGTGGGGAAACAGGAAGGTTTGTGAGGCTGTTTTTAGCGAAGCGACGGAGGCGTTTGTGATGTCTCACCAGGAATTTCCGCTTCTGTTTCCAGTGGTTTCCTTGTGCGTTTGTGGTCATGTGGGCGTCCGTCACCATTCGGATCAGATCCCACTCCTCCTGCGTCGGTTCCTGACGATCCCACACCGTCTTCTGGAGCTCTTCTTTCCGACGGCGTTGCCGGTTTTCCTCGATCAGTTTCCTCTTCGCCAGCCTCTTGCTGTCGTTCAACACCACTGAGAAGGGAGGAAGAGGAAAAGGAGGAAGAGGAAGAAGCAGCTAGAAGAGGTTATTCCACAAATATCCAAAAAGGTCTTTAATTAGCAACACATTTTAACACCTAATGCCTTTCTTTTATGTCAATTCTACATTTCATTCTAACTGTACGAGTCTACATCCGACATTGAATTTAAATGTAATGTATGAATGAGTGAATTCATTTTCTTGTTTACTTTTTAAACCTTATTAGGTGAGGTATATTCAAAAGCCTGGTATATGTGTTTATGTGCACAAAAAAGAAATGCAGCTAGTAGAGGTAATTTAAAAAAATCATCCACGAATGACTCTAATTTGCAAATATTCAAAATACATTACATTAACATTTAACTTAGCGGGCTTACAGTAAGTGTAATCAGCTATTAGGGTGCAAAATCAGAAAAAAAGGATCCTACAAGCACGTTAGCTTCAATTAAGGATTTTCAATTTAAGTGCTAGTGCATTTACTTAAACTTAATAAGCGCAAATATTGCTACGTACACATTTATTTTTTTGATTTTTATGGACAGTTGAAACAGGTTTCTCTTAATCTATTCTATGCAAATTGAACATTTTATATTCTACATTTTGCATTGTTCTTTGTCATTATACGTCTTTAATAAAGTATGCAAAAAACGATGTGGTGACATAGTGAATGTGGAGGAAGAGAAAAGCAGCTAGTAGAGGTTGTTCCAAAAGTATTAAAAAAGGACTTGATGTGGAATAAATATATACCTTCGTTCATTGTAATGCATCTCAACTTAACCCTAACCCTAATTTGTTCCAACCCTAATTGTGTCTAACCCTAATTTTGTCCAACCCTAATGTTGTCTAACCCTAATTTGGTCTCACCCTAATTTGGTCCAACAATAATTTTGTCCAACCATAATTTGGTACAAACCTAATTTTGTCTAACCCTAATTTTGTCTAACGTTAATTTTGTCAAACCCTAATTAAGTCTAACTAACTTGGTCCAACTCTAATTCTGTCTAACTCTAATTTCGTCCAACCCTAATTTTGTCTAACAAATGTTGTCCAACCCTAACTTGGTCTAACCCTAATTTTGTCCAACCCTAACCCTAGTTTTGTATTCCTCTTTGTCTGTAAACTCACAGTCGGTTGCCATTCCCACCGCGATGCACTTCTTGAAGCGACATTCCTGGCACTGGTTCCTCGTCACTTTGTCGATGACGCAATTTCCCTCGTATTTACAGGCGTACGTCGGGTTCAAGTTCTTCTGGATCGTCCGCCTGAAGAATCCCTGGAGATCAGACACGCATAAAACTGAGAATAACTTCAAAATAGAAAGCACCAAATGAAGCTGCAAACATCCACTTGCAGAGGTGGGAAGTAGTGCAGTACAAATACTTCGTTACTGTACTTATGTACATTTTTCTGGTATCAGTACTTTACTCTACTACTTATTTTTCTGACCACTTTTTACTTTTACTTCTTCCATTTTCCAAACAGGCTGGTTCCTTTAGTTTGAATGTGTGTTTGGTGGCGTGATCATTATTATTTAGAGTCATTGCGTGCCTATTGATTGAACACGATCCGTGTATCCATCATTTCCTGGTCTTCTCTAAAGAAGAGGGACCAATGAAAACGTTGTCATGTTGCCGTTGTTCAGCATGGAAACATTCATTAGCTAACAATGACATTATTGTTCTATTAATATAAAGGGAGGTCAGGTACTCTTTAAAACAGCTGGTAGTTATGGGTACTTTTTACTTAAGTACATTTCAAAGCCTCTTTACTTTTACTTGAGTAAAGAAGTTTAGTCAGTACTTCTACTTTTACCAGAGTATGTTTAAACACGAGTATCTGTACTTCTACTTGAGTAAAGGATGTGTGTACTTTTGCCCTCTCTGTCCTCTTGTTACCTTGCACCCTTCACAGGTGATGCAGCGATAGTGGTAACCCGTTGCTTTGTCCCCACACACGACACAGAGCTCATCCTTGTCCAGGTAACTGGGAATATACCCTGCAGAAAAGAAGGAATGGTTAATACCATTTATAACTGACTTTGGCTGATAGAAAAAGAAATCTCACTTCTGTAGCACTGGAAATGTTTGGGTTATTTGAAGCCAATGCAGTAGTAAGGTACATCATCCTTAACACTTAATAAGAAGACAACAGAAAGGAACACAATAAATAAACATAATGGAATAACAGAATAGTAGTAGTTTTGAAAGCGGAAGAATTTACTTGCGTATTTTCACGTTTGGTGCACTTTGGATTAAAGCGACAACTCACTAAAAGGTGATATAATGTTGTTTTATTCGGGAGGAAAAGAGATCCCTAGATTTGTAGTCATGACTTCTGTTCTTGTATGTTTTCATCCTGGACTTGTTTTCAAACCATTAAATTAAGAGGTGATTTTAATAATGACAGTGTTCATTTATGGGTATATAGGTTTGTCGGTTGGTCTGCAGGAAAAACTACTAGCCCAGGTTTAATGGAAATTGGTGGAAAAGTGTAGCATGGGCCGAGAAACAAACCATCACATTTTGAAGAGGATACACAAGAAATTTTATTTTTCTTGCAACAAAAGGCACAATAAACTATACGATTATTTGAAGAGCACCAATTCCCGCCAACGCCATGCCCTATCATCGATTGTTAACAATATTTAAATACATTTTGTGTATCCTCTTCAAATCTACATGGTTTCTTTCTTTGCCCATGCTTCACTCTGTCACTGATTTACAGGATAATTGGTGTTTTTCCTGCAGGCAAACAAACGAAGAACCAGAACCAAAATAACTCCGATAAGGAGGTTTCTGGTCATGTTTGTTTGTCGGTCTGCAGGAAAAACTACATGACCAATTATCATGTAAATTGGTGGAAAAGTGTAGCATGGCCCAAGAGAAAGACCATCTAACTTTGAAGAGGATACACAAAATATTTCAACTTATTTCGCCATTGCGAGGTAGGGAATGGCGGTCGTCAACGCTCTGCGAATGCTCTTCCAATTTACATTTAATTTAGTTGTTGCTTCTTAAAGTAAACTTGAAATGGTTTAAACAAGAGGGGATCAAAAACAGATCTAGGTAGCTATGTTTATACTTGAAATACTGTACATCAAATGTTCCTTTGTGTACATTTGGTGGTTGTTTATCGAAAAGTAACACATGGAGTTTGAACTTTTAGTAGCTTTAGTTACTATTTACTCAACAAAGAGGTTTCTCTTCCGTTTGTTTGTTTGTAGAAAAACGACTCGTCTGATTTTCACCTAAATTGGTGGAAAAGTGTAGCATTGGCTAACAAAGAAACCATTTCATTTTGAAGAGGATACACAACATATTTAGTAAACATTGGTATGGCAACGATGTCAACTTCTTCTTTACCATTTGAAATGGGGTATCAAAGATAAATCTAAGAAGCTCTGTCTATTCTCTACATGCTGTTTCTAGCTTAACTCCTGCCTAGCAACAGCCTCCATACATAGCTTGTTAATATCGTGCCTCAACACCTGGCCCAATATTGGGATTGGGTTAATGAGCTCAGTGCTTTATATTAAAAAAATCTGATCAATACCTTTTATTCGGGTGTTTTATTAATCGGCCTTCTGTTGCCTCACTATCAATCAATACTAACTGTGAGCATCAGAAGCACCGGAGCCGATCGGCCGTATGACGCATTAAATCTTGGATTTACGCTTATTAATTATAATTAACAAATCCGAGACTTCATTGATCGATTAATCAATGAAGTCTCCTGGAACCAGCTTTCCGGTCATATAGAGTCGTGCAGAGTACTTAAAAACCAACCTGTTTCCAATGGACGTCGGCCAATCATACAGAACAATAAACACATTCTCACTTCTGTACGTAGACATTGGAAAGCTTTGGCTTATTAAAAGTTATAAAAGATGTATTTGTAGGATTTTTGAGAGTACTATGTGCATTATACACGTTTTACACACTGTTATGTCCCTACCTCATTACCTTTATCTGCTAACGTGGGACATGCTGCTACTTATATCTCTTCCATGGCTGTGAACTTATCTGGTTTTCCATCAAAACATGTCCTTGCCTCTTTATTATTTTACATTTTCCCCACAGCAGAATGAACTATGGATTTCTGATTTCTGATTCTATGCTTGAATGCACTCATTGTTACTCGAATTACTACTTACATCTTCATTCTCGTAAGTATATCACCTGCAGAGGTCAGTTTCCTTTACTTTTAGGTGTACACAATTATTAAAAAATGGCTTTTCCCAAGAGGCAAATCACTGTTTTTCTATATAATGTTGCAAAAAACGCTTAAAAAAATTCATTTATCTGCTGTTTGTTCCTCTGCTTTTCCCTGTATCTAACATGTGTTTCACTCATATTGAGGTTGGAGCTTCAGTGGGATTTCTGCCTCTTTCTACACAAAGATGCTAAATAAATAATATATATAAAAGTAAATGATGTAATGTAATGGAAGAGTTACCAAAAATACGACAGAAAAGTTTACAATCCTGATAGAAAACCACAAACAATCAGGCAATTAAATGTTACTACCCCAACAAATCGTTGTCATCTGCTTTTCTATTGTTAAGTTGTGTAAAAAAACTAATTAAATAATAAAAAACAGAAAAAAGTTAAATATAACATTTTTTGAAATTTAGAAATTGAGAAATTGAAAAATAAAAAAAAAATCAAATCTAAATAAATAAATGTAATGGAAGCGTCTTCTCTAATTCCCCCAAACGAACCCTTAAAAATCACAACCCTGAGAGACGACCTTCTAAACAATTCAACGTCAACCCCAAAATGAAATCCTCTCTATCTTTCCCCCGGACGCCATACCTTTCCTGTTTTCTCCCTGCATCCACTGCAGGTGAGCAAAGTCAGGTGAGATCTCGGGGAAGAACTCTGGCTGCTGCTGGTGTTGGAAGTGACTCAGAGGAACGTCCCGGCTGCAAAACTCGTTCTTAAACGCCGGAGGCCCGCTGGCGAACGCACAGGAAAACTGCTGGCTTGGCGGCCATGTTTGTTCCATGCAAGGCGGCTGGAGGTGGTGGTGGTGAAGAGGCTGGGAATCACAGTATCCGAACCCAGGACCTTCACCTTGAAACATGCAGTGTTCCCCCCCTCCGAAACCTCCGCCCTGCACCGCGAAACCTCCGTTCCCAGAGTGCGGCATCTCGTACATGTCTGGGATGCAGAAGTTCATCATGGAAGAAGCGTAAACAACGTCTAAAAGATCTCCAGTGTGAGATAGAGCATCAACAACGTCTAAAAGATCTCCGGTGTGAGAAAGAGCATCAACAACGTCTAAAAGATCTCCGGTGTGAGAAAGAGCATCAACAACGTCTAAAAGATCTCCGGTGTGAGATAGAGCATCAACAACGTAAAAAAAAGAAGGTCTAAAAGTTATCAGGTGAGAGAGAGTCCATCAAGGAGAGCATCAACAACGTCTAAAAGATCTCCGGTGTGAGAAAGATGATCCAAATGTTGAAGTGTCTTTTTATCCCATCCTGGTGTTCAGACAACACCTAGAAATTGCCCCGCCCGCCTCGACACGGTCGAATTGGGAAGCAGAGATTTAAAGCTCTAATCTTACACTCCACAAATCCGCAATGTGTCACAGACAGAGGAGATGTCACGACTAAGACTTTGCATTATTGCACTGACATGTAATCACCGACCGGAAAACAATTACTCCAAAACAACGAGTAAGGAAAAAAGTTCCCCGAGAAGTTTTGACTTACTTCTATCTACATCATCATCATCATCATCATCATCATCATCATATAATTCGATGATTTACTCTTTTACACCCCGATACTTAATCGTTAACCTTTAATCCCACAGTGTTAACCCACTCTGATCCTTAGGGTGTTTTGAAGAGAATCCGTAAACAAGATCTCGAAGGTCGACGACCTATAATTGACATTATATATGACACTAAAGAGGTTTTGTGTTTTTACGGTCTTAACAGTGTTAAGACCGTAACTTGTATTTAAGTCTTACTGAAGATGATTAGGAGAGTTTGAACGCTAAGCAGTTACAAGGGTTTTAATGTGGGGACGACTGGGAGTAAACACGTACAAAAGTACAAAAATAAAATAATAAATAGCTTAATTTTTCTTTCTGGGCAAAGCAAATTAAGTGGATAAACTATAATATGAATTATGGTTAGTAATAAGTTGTGCAGATTGTCCAATGCAACTTATAATAAGTGTACATTGACACAAGCATGCGAACACTCTTTACTGACACAAAAATAACAAATGTCATTGAGTTTTTAAAAGTAGCTTAACTCAACAGCAGCCGGTTCATTGAGTGGCTTATAAATAAAACAAATCTACTAAAATAAAAAAATATAATCAATATGTTTTGGCGGCATGATGTTAGCCACGCGAGCGACACATGTTTCAGATAATACACCGATTATCTGAACAACGACTCATATTGATTAGACTTCCTGGTCAATAAAAATCGGGGTAAGCCTCGAGGCGAGGAAGTGTCTCGGCGGGGATTTAAAATGCCGCCTTCAATATCCCGCTCATTCATTCTGCTGTTTATAAAAGGCTTTCTGGACGTAATATTACATAAAAACACAGATAAAACTACAGAATGACAAAAGAGAGGTTCCTCTTTATCATTATTATTAGTTTTGAAGTTATGTTGTGGATAAAACTACAGTTAGGGTTACCAAAACATATTTATCCGGTTTGCTTATTGCTATTATAATCATATTTATTTACACAAGGACACGCACGCACGCACGCACGCACGCACGCACTCACTCACTCACTCACTCACTCACTCACTCACTCACTCACTCACTCACTCACTCACTCACGCACGCACGCACTTTGACTTTTTACACGTTTAATTATCTGTTTTCTTCAATACTATAAATTAAACTTCAGTGAAATATATTGCATCTTCACTATGGTAAATGGACTGTACTTATATAGCGCTTTATCCAGTCTTTATCCATTCACACCCATTCATACAGAGCAGTGTACCTTACTCTACGAACTAACATTCACACAGAGCAGTGTACCTTACTCTAGGAACTAACATTCATACTGAGCAGTGTACCTTACTCTACGAACTAACATTCACACAGAGCAGTGTACCTTACTCTACGAACTAACATTCATACAGAGCAGTGTACCTTACTCTAGGAACTAACATTCACACAGAGCAGTGTACCTTACTCTAGGAACTAACATTCATACAGAGCAGTGTACCTTACTCTAGGAACTAACATTCACACAGAGCAGTGTACCTTACTCTAGGAACTAACATTCATAAAGAGCAGTGTACCTTACTCTACGAACTAACATTCACACAGAGCAGTGTACCTTACTCTAGGAACTAACATTCACACAGAGCAGTGTACCTTACTCTAGGAACTAACATTCATACAGAGCAGTGTACCTTACTCTAGGAACTAACATTCATACAGAGCAGTGTACCTTACTCTAGGAACTAACATTCATACACATTCACACACCGTTGGCCATCGGGAGCAACTCAGGGTTAAGTATCTTGCCCAAGGATCCATTGACATGTTGACTGCATGGGCTGGGATCGAACCCACAACCTTCTGGTTGAAAGACGACCGCACTCCCTCGCAGCCACAGTCGCCCTTACTATAAAGCTCTTACTGGCACTTATTGAGAAGATTTGATTAACACATTTGTTGAATAATTACAGCTGAACTAGATCCAGTCTACTTTTTAAAAACACGTGTTGTCTTTACCTTTATGGACAAATACATAGTTCTCTTTTTCTCCCGGTTATTATATTATATTATTATATTTTGTTACCTCCCTTTCACCCCAGACAACAAGGCAACGTGACACTATCTTTTATTGATATTTAATTTGAGGTTATTTGAATTTCTGTACTTCTGGGGCCTCAACGTTTTATAAATGAGGCCCCCTGACACACTGACACACTAACCCTAACTCCTAACCCCTAACCCTAACCCTGACACACTGACACACTAACCCTAACTCCTAACCCCTAACCCTAACCCTAACCCGGACACACTGAAACACTGACCCTAACCCTAACTCCTAACCCTAACCCGGACACACTGACACACTAACCCTAACTCCTAACCCTAACCCGGACACACTAACCTTAACTCCTAACCCCTAACCCTAACCTGGACACACTGACACACTAACCCTAACTCCTAACCCCTAACCCTAACCCGGACACACTGACACACTAACCCTAACGGCCCCTACACACGGCGGCATGCGTTGTCGCTTGCTGGCGGGCATGTCCGAAGCTAGACCAACAACCAATCACCTGAATCTCCCGCCCCGGACACACAAGCAGCGGTTTGATTGGCTAGAACTTGTACTGGCATATGATTCGATTGGCTGACGCTTCCGTCGAAGCTTAAAAAGTTGAACATTGCTCTACTTTTGCAGCGAGCACCGCGAGAAAAGCTACGCTTTGCTCCCACAATGCAGTTCGGCGAAGCGTGACGTCACCCCATTCAAAATGAATGGGCAGAAGCGTTGAAGCGTCAACGCACGCCGCCGTGTGTAGGGGCCGTAACTCCTAACCCTAACCCGGACACACTGAAACACTAACCCTAACCCTAACTCCTAACCCCTAACCCTATTTCTTCATTTGTTAATTTTCTTATGTTTATTTCTTTCTTTCTTA
Organism: Dissostichus eleginoides; assembly: GCA_031216635.1. Lineage (NCBI taxonomy): Eukaryota > Metazoa > Chordata > Actinopteri > Perciformes > Nototheniidae > Dissostichus > Dissostichus eleginoides. Next base: position 28,066,399 of record CM062280.1, read on the forward strand.
CTCTTGCAGCTTTTTTATTTATTTATTACCATTTTTAATGTATTTTTCTGTTGTTAGCGGCTATTTTCTAAACAATTCTTTACTCATTTTTTGAATAATTTTCTCCAATCCAAGTCCAATTATATCTTATCTTAATTGACTATCAACGTATCTGTTTGGCTAGATAGATACATATTGTTATTGCCAAGTTCTTGTGGTCCGTTGCAGAGTTTCTTGACTGCAGATCTTCTATCTGAGAAACCTCCCTCAGATCCTCAGTTTCTGGATCGTCTGCAGATCTTCACTCGGAGACCTTTTGGTTCAGATCTCCTTCAGATGTGGATCAGCAGATCCTGGATCAGTTTGATCCCATGGTCTGTGAGGAACCTGCGTGATGTCAGGCTGTAAAATCCCTGCAGCTTCTTCTGTTCTGTCTGCACGCTCCACAAAACATCCAACCTGTCCGGATTAGCAGATCATCTCCTGTGGACTCTGACGTACTCTGGAGATCTCATAACCTACTGTTGATTCATCTTTAATGTATATTATACACATGGTGGAGCATCGCTGTCCTCTCTTTACAACAATACACTTTACTTTTCTTACATTTGTTGCATTTTGTAATCACTTTTCCCCATTTTATCTAAACCATCCCTTCAAGAAATGCCCAATGTTTTGTACCACAGTTCTCAAACATTGGTAAATCACCTGTTTCCATTTCACATTAACCAATCATAATAATACATATTGAAAAAGAAACTAATGCATCAAGCACTTACAATGATTAGTCTCATTAAAAGCTAATATACCTGCAGGATTCTTGCTTTTTTAAGATGTTCCTTCATGATAAAATACATTTATTTTAATTTACTTTGGATAAAAACTTAATTTTAACGTAATGTAATTTATATCACTGTCCTCTCTTAGCGTTTTAATCTTTAAAATGTGCATTTCTCTTGTTATTTTGTCACGTTTTAACCACTTTTTCCCCATTTTACCCCAAAAAAGCCCAATGTTTTGAGCCACAGGTTACTGAACATTACACGTCATGTAATTTTGATTTACAAAGATAAAAGATTTCCACTGCACATCTCTATTTCATTTAGCACTATCAATGTTATTTCTAAATATTCTGACAATCTTGCACGTATTTCACAACTATGGTTTCTTTTTAATATGATTTATATACTGTATGTATATTACTGTCACTGACAGCATTAAAAACATGTGAAATAAAATACCATTTCACACTTTAAAAGCTGCAGAATTGCACAAAAAGCTGCTGAAGTCAAAAAAATCCAAATGGCATTGGAAGTAGTTATCACAAGTCCATTTAACTGTGAAGAGACACATGAAAAAGCAGCAATCCTGCAGCTACACGAGCCAAATCATTGTAAGTGCTGGATGCATTAGTTTCTCTTTTAATATATATCATTATTATTGGTCAAGGTGAAATGGAAACAGGTGATTTACAACCATTTGAGATCTGTGATACAAAACATTGGGCATTTCCTAAAGGGATTTTTTAGATAAAATGGGGAAAAGTGAGAAAAGTAAAGTGTATTGTTGTAAAGAGAGGACAGCGATGCTCCACCATGTGTATAATATACATTAAAGATGAATCAACAGTAGGTTATGAGATCTCCAGAGTACGTCAGAGTCCACAGGAGATGATCTGATAATCCGGACAGGTTGGATGTTTTGTGGAGCGTGCAGACAGAACAGAAGAAGCTGCAGGGATTTTACAGCCTGACATCACGCAGGTTCCTCACAGACCATGGGATCAAACTGATCCAGGATCTGCTGATCCACATCTGAAGGAGATCTGAACCAAAACGTCTCCGAGTGAAGATCTGCAGACGATCCAGAAACTGAGGATCTGAGGGAGGTTTCTCAGATAGAAGATCTGCAGTCAAGAAACTCTGCAACGGACCACAAGAACTTGGCAATAACAATATGTGTCTATCTAGCCAAACAGATACGTTGATAGTCAATTAAGATAAGATATAATTGGACTTGGATTGGAGAAAATTATTCAAAAAAATACATTTAAATTAGTAAAGAATTGTTTAGAAAATAGCTGCAATGAAAATACATTAAAAACTAAACCCTCAAAAACAGGTTTAAAAGGTACAATAAAAAAAGAAATAATGGTATTATTATTATTATTATTATTATTATTATTATTATTATTATTATTATAGACAAATAGATAAATATACAGGGAATCATGATAAGATAAGATTGGACTTCATTGATCTGGGATCAAATTCCTGTGCCAGATATTGCTAGAAGAATTAAATTAACATAGGAATAAAAAAGGCGATTATATAAACCAAGTAAACAAATCGAGCTACAATAAAGACTAAAAACAACAAAATAAGAAACAGGAACAAATATATATTGCTTAAGACCTTATACTTAAAATAGGAAATCAATTGAGATACATTTACTGAAATAAGTGAACTTAAAAAATAAGAAACTGAATATGTAAGAGTGTTAGACGTGATACTAATGTACAAAAGTGGTGGGGCGCGAACAACTTAGATATTTATTTATACGCTTCTTTTAACATGTCAACAAATAGCTTATCGTCACTTACAAAGAGAGAGAAGGAGGGTGTGTGTGTGTGTGGGTGTGTGTGTGTGTGTGCGTGTGTGAGAGAGAGACGGAGAATGGGAGCAACAAATTACTACTGTGGGAAGCCGGTAATTAACATCTCAGGTCAACACTGTCGGCACGTGATATTGTAATGTACCTTAATACATGGAGTATGGGGCGCTTAACAACAACAACAACAACAACAACAACCACCGTATTGCTCCACCATAGACTGTAGAAGAACAATAACCTAAAGGCAAAACACAGACAAACAACAACAAATATGACATCAAATATACTCCCATAAGCTCCAGTAGATGGTTAACTTTTGATTATGTACCGCTGGTGATGTAATCTAAGTTCTCTCGGCTCTACTTCATAACTACACTTTCCACGGCACACACACTAACAGCCAATCAGCTCTGAATGATAAGAGGACGTTTTAGTGGGGCTTCGAGCGCTTATATTTTGCAGCAAACATTGAATAAAGGAATTCTCTGAGCTTGAGCAGTGTAGTTTTCACTGTGGAAACTAATCAGAAGAACGTAGCTGAAGCTATTTTAACATATATTTTATACATATTTTTGGAGCTATTATTTAAATTAATGTCTGCTGATCGTAGGTGGGGTACAGCCTGTGCCTGTTAGAAATAAATAAGTGGAATAAAACTAAAATTAAAACAATAATATAAGGAAAAAAAACAGAAAAAGAATAATTAATGAGAAGTAATACGAACACTTATTAGAATAAGAATAAAATAAGATATTTTAAAATGGTAAATTGACTGTATTTATAGCGCTTTATCCAGACATCACCACCTACTGGATTCAAACCTACACCCTTCAGATTAAAAGACGACCGCACTACCTCACAGCCACAGCCGCCCACATCTAATAAAATAAGTAAACTCAGTTAAAAAGTCAACAACAACAAGACGAAAAACAACAAGACGAAACTGTATCATTTGAATTTTAGATTTAGTAAAGATGCCAGACAACACGAGGCGTGATCACATGGTCTGGTTTGAGGAAGCTGCGTGCCGTTCAGTCTGTAAAATCCCTGCTGCTTTTTCTGCTGTGAATCTGTCTGCTGCACGCGCCACAAAACATCCAAACTGTCAGGATGATCAGATCATCTCCTGTGGATTCTACAACTATCGGTCAATGTGCAACAGGTGATACATCACCGTTTAAAGACACTGTGGCACAGTCTCATGTTATATCGCAATAGCGTTTTCAGTCTTCTATGGTATTTTTGACCAAAGGGTCCGAAATACGCTTTCAATCTTTACAGACAAAATGATTCTGATCATGATTTCCACACCAATGCCATACATGATAAATACATCTAGTCTCATTGTCAGTATGTAAGACACAAACCCCAGCATCATTTGTAAAGTGTTGTGCTGTTAAACCCCACATTTCTGTGATAATAAGTCACGTTCACACCACTATAGTAGCTCTATAGTTTGTTTCTATGACAGTACTAATTGAAATTAACTATAAACAATGTTTAAAAATGCAAGGCCACCCAGTTCACGGATAATCCTGTGAAGAAGGAAACCCCTGAGACCCAAAGCCTGACGGTGATTATGTGTCCAGATATAATATGAGACTTAGAGCGAAGAACACTGGGCTTGTTTTAAAGCAGGGGTGGGGAACCCTTTTCCTCTCAAGGGCCATTTCAATTTTTTCAACATCCTCCGAGGGCCGTACAAATGATTGACTCTGCTTAAAATACTAAATCACAGCCCATTCATTTCCTTTCTTTCATGCTGTGCAAAGAAAAAGCAACCTCTGAATCCAGATATCTCACCATGACTCGCGCATGCATGCACGCACGTGCACGGTGTGGCATGATCACCAAACAGAAAGATATGGACACAAGATGTGTGCAAATGTATTTAGTTTCCTATCCATGTGGACATGATTTAAGTGGGGGGGGGGACCTCACCTCCTCTAGGGGGTCCTCACCTCCTCTAGGGGGGTCCGGGGGGCATGCTCCCGCGGGAAGATTTATTTTTTAAATGTTGAAGTTAAAAGCATCAATCTGGTGCACTTTGAGAGCAACATTAGGAGCTCTATGGAGACATCTCTCAACATCCATATGAAACAGAACTGGAAGCAGATTTTCTTTTTCTTTATGGATATTTTACAAATCACTCCCCTTTCAAACTGTATTCTTGTTTATTAATAACAACTTTGTTTTACTGTCATATAGTATTTTATACCTGTTTACTTTATTCTCTTGTGTTTTTATAACTATAATGATCATATAAAGATGTGCCTCTACCTCACTGGTTGTAGAAAAAGCTTCTTATATTCGTTAGCATAGCTAGCTAACCAGATGCTAATAACAACAGAGTTATTGCCTGTATGATCAGTATGACAGATGAGCAGATCGCCACTGGGCTTTCAACTAAAGACACAGCCACGCAGAAACTGCGGCATGTGTACGGCTCCTTATCTGAAGTGCCGGAGCGGCGTTCTGGTGCTCTCTGGTGCTCTCTGGTGCTCTCTGGTGCTCTCCGTCAGCACTGCACCCCTGTCAGACGAGACATATACCACGTGATGACACGTTAGGCTCGTGTTGTGTTGTAGATTTCTTTAATTTTTTTCTTTTTTGCGTGTGTTTATAAATTACCTCGAGGGGCGTACCAAATGGTCTCGCGGTCCGTATGCGGCCCGGAGGCCGGAGGTTCCCCACCCCTGCTATAAAGGGATTGTCTGAGGTTAAATGGGGAAAAGTGACCATGAAGATAACTCACATTTAACACAAATGTAAAGATTAGGATCGAGATCTTCAGAATATAATCAGGGCTCCTGTGGACTCTAACAAACACATCTTATTATGTTCTTTTTTTAACCAACAAGACATTTTAAAGTCTAATTCCTCAGAGGCATGTGATCATATGTAGTGACTGAATTCTGTATTGACTTTCTTAATACTTTACTAACGGCATGTTCACAGCTTCTCTGACTGCAGATAAATCAAACTACAATCAAAGATAACTGGAGCACAAGACTTCCTGCTTATGTTATACCGTTCACACATCTGATCAGACTAGATCATGGGTGTCCAAACAAAAGAGGTGAGGTATATTGCCTCATAAGTAATGTTATAAGTTGGCAAAATCAATCAAATGTAGGTCAATTATTCTTTATATGCTTAAAGACAAATCCCAGCTCTCCATAGGGTTTCATTTATTTTGTTGGCAGCTCATTTGTTAAAACAGTGTGTGAGTCTGTGTGTGTGTGTGAGTCTGTGAGTGTGAATGTGTGTGAGTCTGTGTGTGTGTGAGTGAGTGTGTGAGTGAGTGTGAGCGTGTGTGAGTCTATCTACCTATCTGTCTATCTATCTGTCTATCTATCTGTCTATCTATCTATCTGTCTATCTATCTGTCTATCTGTCTATCTATCTATCTATCTATCTGTCTGTCTATCTATCTATCTGTCTATCTATCTGTCTATCTGTCTATCTATCTATCTATCTGTCTATCTATCTGTCTATCTGTCTATCTGTCTATCTATCTATCTATCTGTCTGTCTGTCTATCTATCTATCTATCTATCTGTCTATCTATCTATCTATCTATCTATCTATCTGTCTGTCTGTCTATCTGTCTATCTGTCTATCTGTCTGTCTGTCTGTCTGTCTGTCTGTCTGTCTGTCTGTCTGTCTGTCTATCTGTCTGTCTATCTATCTATCTATCTATCTATCTATCCATCTATCCATCTATCTATCTATCTATCTAAGGCTCAGTGCGTTAATTATTCAATCTTCGGATCAGACGGGCACTGGTTCAAACCCCGCTGGGTGAGATTGGGATTGCTAACAGTATTAAATGTAAGTAAGTCGCTTGGATAAAAGCGTCTAACAGATGACATTTAATCTAAAGTATAGCCCACACAAGTCATTATGTGCAAACTGCCTGAACTTCTGTGTTCATTTTTACCAAAGAGTCCGAAATACACTCTCAATCTTTACAAACCTAATGATTCTGTATGTTACTCTACTGTATTTCAGCACAAACTAAGTCCCATTGTCACTTGAAACAATGCCATACATGAAAATGCTTGTCTAACTTTCAGTATGTTAAAGAAAGAGCATCATTTGTAAAGTGTTATGCATTTAAATCACACATTTCTGTGATAATAAGTCACGTTTACATCCCTATAGTAGCTTCTTCTTTATCAGTACTTTACTCCACTACTTATTTTCCTGACGACTTTTTACTTTGACTTCTTACATTTTGAACCCAAATACCTGTACTTTCTACTTCTTACATTTTGAACCCAAATACCTGTACTTTCTACTTCTTACATTTTGAACACAAATACCTGTACTTTCTACTTCTTCCATGTTCCAAACAGGCTGGTTCCTTTAGTTTGAATGTGTGTTTGGTGGCGTGATCATTATTATTTAGAGTCATTGCGTGCCTATTGATTTGAACACGATCCATGTATCCATCATTTCCTGGTCTTCTCTAAAGAAGAGGGACCAATGAAAACGTTGTCATGTTGCCGTTGTTCAGCATGGAAACATTCATTAGCTAACAATGACATTATTGTTCTATTAATATAAAGGGAGGTCAGGTACTCTTTAAAACAGATGGTAGTTATGGGTACTTTTTACTGAAGTACATTTCAAAGACTCTTTACTTTGACTTGAGTAAAGAAGTTTAGTATTTTAAAACACGAGTAACTGTACTTCTACTTGAGTAAAGGATGTGGGTACTTTAGCCATCTCTGGACAGTACTAATTGAAACGAACCATAAACGATGTAAGGCAAGGCAACCAAGTTCACCACCAGTGTGATAATCCTGTTAAGAAGGAAACCCCTGAGACCCAAAGCTGACGGTGATTATGTGTCCAGATATAATATGACTTAAACCTGTCATCCGCCTCAAGTTCAAGTGACAAGTCTGACTGCTCGTTAATCTCATTAGTCTCTCGTCACATGATGATCTGCATGTGCGTTGAATGAGTCTGACAGCACTGCTCAAACAACAGAAGGTGAAGAAGCAACACCCCATGAGTCTATTATCTATCCTTCAGAGTCCTGATGTGACCTGGAGATGGTAAGTACCCAGAGTTTTATGTTAGTAATGCAACATATGGGTCTTCAGCATCTCAATAACCCCAAAAACCAATCCAATATCGTTTACATGGGTCAAGCATTTGTTTAAATGCTGTCTATGTATGTGATTAAGCGAATTAACGTTAACACAATTAACTGTGAGATTGCCCAACATATACAAGGTAAATTATAGCAATAGCAATATGACATGCTGGTCTATGTTAATGATTAGGGTTAGGGTTACATTGATTTGGGTTAGGGTTACATTGATTTGCGCTAATTAGCATTCATATACAGTATATGGGCAATTTATCAATAATAGATTGGTCCATTTGGACAACATTTGAGTTGTTTTGGGGGTTATTGAGGATGCTGAAGTTTTTCCACTATTTCAAAAGATCCTCATCTTTCCAATCAAGTCCATCTAGCGGCATTTTAAACTCCAAAATTCATCAAAATCGTTGACGTTGGTCACTATGTCAATGATTTTCATAAATTCTGAGTTGGATGCCGTTGGATGGACTGGATTGGACAGAAATCCACAAAGCCATTTTTTAAATATTGTCCATTTATATCACCATGCTAAATAATGCTAATTATGCATATTTCCCAACACATGCAAGTTAGCATCGTGCAGTTTCTTAATGCTGGGGACCCGTATTATCTTTTTTCCAGCCTTAACAGTCCTATTTAAATCCAGAGATGTTGAGAACCCCAAGGTTTTTATTTATAGCAAGATTTCTTATGAGTTATGATGTTAAAAAAAAATACTGGGATGTTTAGTTTCACTTCTTATTGAATCTTCTCGCAATAATCACCTATTATACAAATACCACAAATAACACTGTCAAATGATCTTTCGGTGCAGGGATGTCCTATTTCTCTAGTGCACCCTGAAGGCAGCATCTCCCTGGTTCCTTTCATAAAAATCCAATGGGTTTTTTCCATTGGATTTTTGATTACTGCTGAAAATATAATAAGGTATTTATGTCGTAGAATAAAATCTCTTCATCTTGTGTTAACCAAATCACGCTAACAAACCAAAAACACTTTCAGAAAACCATTGACTTCCACACCAGTGGGACAGGAAGTGATAAAATGCTAAAAAGTGCCCGATGAAACGATGGATGTTTAATTTCCATAATCTGTCTGTGGGGGAAACTCTGAAGCAATTGGAAACAGGACTCAGAGAGGCACGAGGAGAGCTGGAGCTTTGATGGGAAACACTGGCGGTTTATTTGGAGTTACGGCCGGAGAATTGACAAAACAGGTGGTGTGTCACGAGTTGACACAGCGGTTGCCAAACCAATTCCGAAGAACTCTTTCTGCAGCTCGAGGTTTTAACTAGTTCGGAGTGTATAATCAACATTCTTCATCAGTGAGACTAAAGCGATATGGACCCTGAATCTAACTAGAGCTCTCGTCCATAGGAAAGAATGTGCGCCAGGGAACCTCCGTCCCTGAACAGTAAACTACCTCATGGCGGCTTGTGCTCTGTCATAGACTGGCAACAACAATGCGCCCAAGCTGCTCCTCCTTAAGAGATATAGCAGCAATACCCAAGGCCGTAGAACTATGCCGTGAGAAAGGAGACAGTGAGAGGAGAAAATGATGAACTGTGTCGAAGGTTGAATACCTAAGCAAATTATTCCCTAACACTGTCTAAATGTGTGGTGGAAAAGGCTTAATGTGGGATTATTGACCTGCAGCAGGTGTGTGTGTGTGTGTGTGTGTGAGTGTGTGTGTGGTCTAGCATTACTATACTTGTGGGGACCTAAATCTGTTTACACAGTCACGTGTGGGGACTCGCCTCCCTTATGGGGACAAAATGGAGGTCCCCATGAGGGGAATCCTTCATTTTAGGGTGAAGACTTGGTTAGGGTAAGGGTAAGGGTTAGGGTTAGGCATGTGTTGGTTATGGTTAAGGTTAGGATAAGTCTCCAGGAAATGCATTTAAGTCAATGTAATGTCCCCTGAAGTGATGTATACATGGTATGTGTGTGTGTGTGTGTATATGTGTGTGTGTGTGTGTGTGTGTGTGTGTGTGTGTGTGTGTGTGTGTGTGTGTGTGTGTGTGTTACAGTGATGTCAACAACATGCAGCAGCTGGCAAATCTTCTTGATACCAGTTTAACTTTTAGTTCAGGTCAAGTCCTTCTCGTGGGCTAATCTCGTTTGGAGTCCCGACGCAGAGCAAACTGTTAATCAGAGACTTTAGTTCCCGGCGATTCTCTAACAATCTGCTGTCTGAGCGCGGTGCTTTTATTGATCGCTCCGATAAGTGTGGGACTTTTTTTAATTCCTCTCATACTTTAATCAGAAACAGAACACTTTGTTTTCACGCGAGGAAGTTGGGTTTTGAGACAGTAGCTCTAAATTTGATCGAAAGAGGATCAAAGCGTACAAACATAAGGAGTTTGACTTTGAATGCGCAATAAAAAGATTAAATTAAATAAAGATATTAATATAAACCGTACAAAAAAACAGTTAAGTGAACAATAATAATAAAGAAATAGGATTAAGTGAAAATATTTAGATAAATATAAGAAGTTAAAGTAAGAATGTGCAATAAAAAGATCAAATAGAAATGTAATAATAATATAAATATAGTCAAAATATCAATATAAACACAAGGAACTTGAGTTTGAATGTGCAATAAATATATTAAATAAATACACCAAATGTATGTGTCCAATAATACTAACATTAAATAAAGTAATAATACAAACATAATTAGAGTTCGCCATAAAAATATTAAATAAATGAAATAAATATATATATAAGAACCTTAAGAAGTTAAATATAAGTCTTTAATAAACAAAATAAATATATTTACATAAAAATGTTAAGTAAAATGTTAAGATACAATTTAATTTAATTGAATACAAATATATGTTTAAGCATGACAACAACATTAAATACAATATATATTACAATATACAAATGATAAATAAGTGAAGAATTTCCTGATGCTCAGCTGGCATCTCCCTATTGCTGTTTGGAGAAGACGTATACAGATTAGAGCCAATATGTGTACAAATATATAACATTTAATTACATAAATGCATGCATTAATTACTATTATTAAGACAAATATATCTCTACAAATTCAAGTAAACAACAAGGTATTTAAGAATTATTTTAACTATGTGAATGATGGATTTAATGTTATATTTCTTACTTAAATGCTTATTAAAGCAGACATTAAAGTGATGCATTTATCCAGAGGGACTTACAATGAGGGAATACAAAAGTGGAGCTTAGTTAAGGATTTATTTGTTATAAAATGTAAAAGATTAAATATTTGTAAAGATATTTTCATATATTTTATTCTCCCATTTTTTCTTGTAAGTTTGTTTTAAAATGATAATTTTTCCTTTGAGTCTTTTCAAACCATCCCGATCTAGAAAGGCATTTAAACAGATTCTCCTCTACTCACCTCTCTCGTCTTTTGCATCTTTTTCTCGTTAACCTCGCTCTAATTGATGTGTCGCAGTTAAAAAAACGTCCGCAGGAATATTTCTCACTTCCTGTGTGTCGTTCTGAGTCATAATTTGTCTCCGGGTGTTCCTGACGTAAATGAAAAACTACTTTTTTAAAATATTTTGAATCGTATAAAGACTATTCTGTCCTCCGCGGTGCGTACAGCTTCTCCATTGAAGCACCCTGGGCTCAGTGACCCTGCAGCAGCCTCATATATTCCCTCCCTGATTGATTACTTTAATAAGGAGGAAGTTCAAAGATGGTCATGATCAATTTTTGTCTGCCTTTTCACCCCGGGCCCTCGTTTGACTCGCCGCGTTGAGGCCGCTGTCCCCGGCTCCTCTGCTCTACGTGAAGAAGTTAACCTCCTCCAGGTCAACTATGAACAACAGGCGCTCCAACAACACAGGGTTACAGTTTCAGGGGATTACCCGGGGGCTGGAAGACACACGACTGCTGCTTTTTTAAACAGGCGTTTCATGTGCTTCTCCTGCAGAGCTGCGCGTATTCACTGAGAAACAATACGGGGAAAAAGATCTGAAAAATGCGATTTATGTGAGGCTGCACGGTTAAAATCCAGGTCATTAGATCAGTAGTTAAGAGGATTTTAACTTGCAAAAACTCAAATTCAAATGTATGCTGGTCAGTGGCGACTCGTCATTAGGGGCAGGTCTGCTGACAGTAGGTGGGCCACAGCCCCACCTACTGTCGGCAGAAATGAATTAAAATAATAATTCAAAAAATATAAAACATATCTTAAAATATATTTAAAGATCATGTTTAGTCGTCTGATTCGTCTCATTGCTGTTTTAGTCTGCGTTCTTCTGATTAGTGTCCACAGTGTGCCTGTCGAGCGATGCCTCTCTTTCGCTGTAGAAATGAAAGTGTACTGTGAAAACTACTCTGCGCATGCTCAGAGTCTTTTTGTATTCAATGAAAAAATCACAAGTGGGGCAAAGTGCTGGCAACCCCCGCAAACGTCATCTCATAATTCAGAGAGCTGATTGGCTGTAAGTATGTGTGCCGCGAAAAGTGATGTTGTGAAGAGGAGACGAGAGAGAGCAGCGTACAGCGATTCCAATCAGTGTGTGGGTGGGCCTGGAGAAATGTAGGTGGGCCAGGGGAGACTTATTAAGCGTGGGGTCTGAGCTGAAACTTCATTAATGATTTTTATTATTTTTTAATGCACTAATTGAACACAAGCATAAACTAGCAGTGAAAACAAAAACATAGCCACGGCGGCCTCAGAATGTAAAACTGACATCCACATGACTGGCTCGGCGGCCACAGACCTTGACAGTCGCACAGTGGGCACACACTGAGAGTTTTCATATTCAGCACATGTGTACACGCTTCACTGCAGACCTCAAGAAGAAATAAGACTTTCATTCACTCACGGCAAAACTTACTTTACTTACTAATTTACTCACGGTAAAAAAATGCACTCCCTATTCCGTTGTCATGAAGGTGGAATCTAACTATATCCAGAATAAGATGGTTGGATCAAGGCTAGAAACATGTTCATTTCTGCTGTAAAGTTGGGCATTTTAACATGGGGGTCTATGGAAATGGCTCCTTTCTGCATCCATCCCCTGGCGGCCACTAGAGGAACTGCAGTTTGTGGCACTTCCTTCTGGGCTTCCCCAGGTATGACGCGCTGATTGGCTGTGGGTGGGCCAGACGTTTTGTACATATAAAAACGCCACTGATGCTGGTAAATAAAAGAAGCTGCAGATGGAAAGTATAGAAGAACTCGCAAATACAAAATAATATGTTTTGTTTTCAGCCTACAAAAGTATATAGAAAAATAAGTAGATTAATATGAACTAGGATTTTTAAAGTCCAGTTAAATCAGTGGTTCTCAAACTTTTTCTGTCAGGCCCCCCCTTTGGAGAAAAAAAAAAGTCGGGCCCCGCCAACACAAATAGTCACGTAATGGGCCAAGTTAACATTTATTAAAATACATCAATATGAACGTGAGCATTCCTTTCAAAAAAATAAAAAAATCACTTTGCTAGAACAGTGATAATAAAACAATGCTCCATAAGTCTGTGTGGTCAAAAAAATAAATACATAATACAATTGTGCACTCCCTTTGCTAGAACAATAAGTTATAATACTTTGCAATCTGTGCAAAAAAATGAAAAGAAAGAAAATGCTGATATTTGGCAGCAAAGTGTGTCTTATCATTAGTGGCTGCAATGAGCCTGCTTTGCACATTTCTTCAAAACGGGGTTACAGGCTCAGTGGCGGCGCCAGAGATTTTCTTTTGGGGCTGCTGTGAGGTAGCTTGACCAAACTGTTTGAGACCCGGCAACTAGCTCGCTAGCACCAGAAGCTAACAACAACGATCTCCGGTACCGGTGCGCTCTCTCTCTCTCTCTCTCGCTCGCGCACGCACACAAAATGGCTCGTTCCACACACACACAGAGCCAAGCTTGAATGAAACACAGAGACCCAGACGTACTTGTACTTGTACTGTAGCATATTATTTTCGAATCAATAATTTTTCAAAATTATATATTTTTTTCAAAACCATTTTTCCTCCTGGTCTCTCGCGCCCCCCCTGTCATGCCTCTGCGTCCCCCCAGGGGGGGCGCGCCCCCCACTTTGAGAAACACTGAGTTAAATGCACACTGGCAAATGTTTTTTTTTTTAAGATTACCAAACTTAAATCTTTTGATTTCTCTGTAAACAGATCAATATTTAGGATTTAAACTCTGTCCATTTATATGTACGCTGGCACATATTAAAAATAAAAGATCACCCCTTTGTAACTCCTAATACCAGTTTTTTAGATCCGTATTTAAAAAGTGTTAAACCTGGAGACATCTATTTACACAGAGGGAGAAAAGTGACACATTCAAAAGAAAAAACTGCAATGAACTCGCAGAGAAACCTATTTAAATCTGATGTTTTATCCTAGGCTTTATCAAAGTTCATCGTCAGCACGTGATGCCATATATAATGTAATAACAGGAGTGAAGTGTCCCTGAATGCACCACCATCATGCACATTTTAAAACCTCTAGTGGTTGATAGCGGTGAGTCAGAGTGAGGAAAGCAGAGACAAAGAGATGCAATAAATGATGATGTGTCTGCAGCGACTCGTAAAGATTGTTTAGTAACGTGGGTTAAAATCTCACAAACCAACCATTTTCTTACACATTTCTCTAAATAATTACCTGAGTTATCAGACCTAAACAGAGTTAATGCAGTAATTCATGTTTTCACAACATCATAAGCAGGAGGTTAAAGTGTCAGATTTAGAGGAAAAGAGGGAGGAAAAGCAGCGGAGAGGAGGATAATATTACCATTCTGAATGGCCTCATCTTTCCAGCCGGGGGAGCAATTTTCTGCTGGCTCTAAAATAGATGGGAGAGGAACTTTTTAAAGAAAAAGCTCCGTGTTTTCAGAGAACAGCCTCCTCTGCTTTTCACACCACACACTGGGGAGGCAAACAGGAAACGAGCTGCAGCAGAAACTCTTCATCAGGAGAAGCAGCTTCAGAAAGGATGCAGATATAAAAACACTAATGTTCCAAAACTCATGAAGTAACATCGTCAGCAACTTGACAACACTCCTGGTTTTTGTTAACTTGCCTTTTTGATTCATTTTTTTTGCGTCAAAAAAATTCTTTTCTCATAATTTCCCTTTTTTTTTTATTGTTAACTTTTTTATAGTCAATTTTTAGTTTTTTGTCAAATTTTAGTTTTTTTTAGTCAACTTCGATTTTTTTCCACTTTTTTCTTTAGTCAAAAGAATTTGACATTTTTTTGGGGTCATCATTTTTTGTTCATTTTTTTTTTTTTATCGCCAACTATTTCTTAACTTTTATTTTGGTCATCTTATTAATAGTCAACTCCTTTTTTTTGTCAACTCCGATTTTTGTCAACTCTATTTTTTGTCAACTTTTTTGGGTCAACTTATCTCTTCTTTCTTTTTTGACGATTTCCCTTTTTTTCCTCAACTTAATTTTTGGTTAATTTTTTTCTTTTTATCGCCAACAATTAGTTTTTTCATCATTTCCTTTTTTGTCATCAACTGTTAATTGTTTTGTTGCCAAATGTTCTTTTTTGTCTGCAACAATTTTTTGGGCCCGTCATCAACTTGACCAATAACCAGGGGAAATAGCTGCAGTAACATCAGAAGGAGTCATGTGACCACATTGTTAAAATAAGACCATAAAACATTTGAGGTAAGTTCCCGACAACAGAGACAGTTGTTCAGTTCATTCCTGAACGTCACCAAGAGCTCCGTCCCAGCTGTGTGCGTCACTCTTTAGTGTCCCATGGTCTCCCAGCTGTGTGCGTCACTCTTTAGTGTCCCCTGGTCTCCCAGCTGTGTGCGTCACTCTTTAGTGTCCCCTGGTCTCCCAGCTGTGTGCGTCACTCTTTAGTGTCCCCTGGTCTCCCAGCTGTGTGCGTCACTCTTTAGTGTCCCCTGGTCTCCCAGCTGTGTGTGTCACTCTTTAGTGTCCCCTGGTCTCCAGCTGTGTGCGTCACTCTTTAGTGTCCCCTGGTCTCCGGTGTGTTTGAGCTTCTGCAGCGTTTTGTATTTGCAGCGTTTGGTTTCTGCAGCTTTTAGTAAACGCTGCGCATGTCTCCTCAAGTTGCTGAAGGTTCTCTAAATGCTGCATGTGTTGTCAAGTTGCTGAAGATGTTTCTTCATGTGGAACATTTGGGTTTTTATATCTGCTTCCTTTCTGAAGCTGCAGTTTCTCCTGATGGAAGAGTTTTGGGTTGTTGTAGCACGTTAGCACCCGTTAGCCACCGTAACTAACACATCAACCAGAGGGTGAAATACAGACGGTTCAAGGAATGAAGCATCAGATCATAACTGTGTTCATGTGAGCTGTGTGTGTGTGTGTGTTCATGTGAGCTGTGTGTGTACCAGTTTAACTTTAGTTCAGGTCAAGTCCTTTTCGTGGGCTAATCTCGTTTGGAGTCCCGACGCAGAGCAAACTGTTAATCAGAGAGTTTAGTTCCCGTCGATTCTCTAACAATCTGCTGTCTGCGCACAGTGCTTTTATTGATCGCTCCCTAAAATGTGGGACTTTTCTAATTTCTCTCATACTTTAATCAGAAACAGAACACTGGGTTTTCACGCGAGGAAGTCGGGTTTTGAGACAGTTGATCTAAATTAGAATGAACGAGGATAAAAGCGTATAAACATAAGCAGTTTGAGTCAGAATGTGCAATAAAAAGGTTAAATAAAATAAAGATATTAATATACGAAAAATTAAGTAAAGTGTCCAATTATAATAAATATGTATATTAGTTAAAGTAAGAATGTGCAATAAAAAGATCCAAAAATAATTAAAATACAAATGTAACAATAATATAAATATAGTCAAAATGTTAATATAAACACAAGGAATTTGAGTTTGAATGTGCAATGAATTACTGCACTACATTTATTTGTATGAACCCAAAAAAAATAAGTAAAGTGTAAAATCAGGTAAAAATATGTATAGAAATATAAGAAGTAATAACGTATAATAAAAAGATTAAAAAGTACAAATGTCCAATAATAATAATATTAAATATAAACATAATAAATTAGAGTTTGCCATAAAAATGTTAAATAAATAAAAATACAGAGATTTATACAAACACAAAACGGATAAATAAAAGTGTCTAATAATAATAATAAATAAAATACATATATCTACCTAAAAAGTAAAATGTTAAAATACAATTTAATTTAATACAAATATGTTCAAGCATGAATACCATTGTGCACATTTTACTACAATAAATGGTAAATGGACTGTACTTATATAGCGCTTTATCCAGTCTTTAAGACCCCTCAAAGCGCTTTACATACTACATGTCATTCACCCATTCACACCCATTCATACAGAGCAGTGTACCTTACTCTAGGAACTAACATTCACACAGAGCAGTGTACCTTACTCTAGGAACTAACATTCACACAGAGCAGTGTACCTTACTCTAGGAACTAACATTCACACAGAGCAGTGTACCTTACTCTAGGAACTAACATTCACACAGAGCAGTGTACCTTACTCTAGGAACTAACATTCATACAGAGCAGTGTACCTTACTCTAGGACCTAACATTCACACAGAGCAGTGTACCTTACTCTAGGAACTAACATTCACACAGAGCAGTGTACCTTACTCTAGGAACTAACATTCACACAGAGCAGTGTACCTTACTCTAGGAACTAACATTCACACACCGTTGGCCATTGGGAGCAACTCAGGGTTAAGTATCTTGCCCAAGCGTACATCGACATGTTGACTGCACGGGCTGGGATCGAACCCACAACCTTCTGGTTGAAAGACGACCGCACTCCCTCGCAGCCACTGTCACTAAATACAATATATATTACAATATACAAATGATAAATAAGTGAAGAATTTTCTCCCCTATGTAAAAGACATGCAAAAACTAGAGCCGATATATGTACAAATATATAAAATATAATTACATAAATGCATGCGTTAATTACTATTATTAAAGACAAATATATCTCTACAAATTCAACTCATTTGTCACATTGATTACTGCAATGCACTTCTGACTGGCCTTCCCATCAAACTCCTCAATAGACTGCAAATAATCCAGAACTCTGCTGCCCGGATCCTCACCCGCTCCAACTCATCCGACCACATCACCCCCATTCTCACTCAGCTACACTGGCTGCCTGTACGCTACCGTATTGAATCCAAAAACCTTCTACTCACGTATAAAGCTCTCCACAACCTAGCCCCCATCTACATCACCGAGCTCCTTCAGGAGTACACCCCCTCCCGCACCCTCCGCTCTTCCTCCATAGGACTTCTCACCGTCCCAAGCTCTCGCCTCAAAACCATGGGTGCTCGAGCTTTCAGCTGCTCGGCTCCCAGACTCTGGAACTCCCTGCCACTACATATCCGACAGTCTGATTCCATAACAACATTCAAAACCCAACTCAAAACCCACCTGTTCAAACTGGCATTCTCATTATAACCTGTACCCTGTGTCCTTTTGTGTCCTTTTGTGTCCTTTTGTGTCTTTTTGTAGTCCATTTCCTGGTGTTTGTCTTGTTATACCCCGGCTGACATTTAATCAAATCCACTGTTTTAATTTTCCCTATACTGTATTACCCTATGCCCTGTAAGGTGTCCTTGGGTGCTATGAAAGGCGCCCCCCAAATAAAATGTATTATTATTATTAAGTAAACAACAAGGTATTTAAGAATAATTTTAACTATCTGAATGATGGATTTAATGTAAATCTTTTTTACTTAAATGCTAATTAAAGCAATCAGGTTAACGCTAACATGAACTGCATCATAGACATTAAAGTGATGCATTTATCCAGAGGGACTTACAATAATTCATTTTTATTTAATAATAGTATAGATAAATGTTTTTTTTATCTATACTATAGATTTAACATTTTTAAGATTTTCTTTGATAATTTATTCTCCCATTTCTTTTCTTGTAAGTTTGTTTTAAAATGATAATTTTTCCTTTGAGTCTTTTCAAACCATCCCGATCTAGAAAGGCATTTAAACAGATTCTCCTCTACTCACCTCTCTCGTCTTTTGCATCTTTTTCTCGTTAACCTCGCTCTAATTGATGTGTCGCAGTTAAAAAAACGTCCGCAGGAATATTTCTCACTTCCTGTGTGTCGTTCTGAGTCATAATTTGTCTCCGGGTGTTCCTGACGTAAATGAAAAACTTCTTTTTTTAATATTTTGAATCGTATAAAGACTATTCTGTCCTCCGCGGTGCGTACAGCTTCTCCATTGAAGCACCCTGGGCTCAGTGACCCGGCAGCAGCCTCATATATTCCCTCCCTGATTGATCACTTTAATGAAGAGGGAGTTCAAAGACGGTCATGATCCATTTTTGGCTGTCTTGTCCCCCCGGGCCCTCGTTTGACTCGCCGCGTTGAGGCCGCTGTCCCCGGCTCCTCTGCTTTACGTGAAGAAGTTAACCTCCTCCAGGTCAACTATGAACAACAGGCGCTCCAACAACACAGGGTTACAGTTTCAGGGGATTACCCGGAGGCTGGAAGACACACGACTCCTGCAGAGCTGCATAAATTCACTGAGAAAAACTACCGGGAAAAAAGATCGGAGAAATGCTGATTTATGTGAGGCTGCACGGCTAAAATCCAGGTGAAAAAGATCAGTATTTAAGAGGATTTTAGCTTGCGAAAACTCACATTTACAGACATTTAATTGGTACTCCTGTGCAATACCAATTATGTGCAATATTCATTCTGATTTTATTCAAATGTATGCTGGTAAATTAAAAAAGCTGGAGGTGTGAAGTATAGAAGAACACGCTAAAACAAAATAATATGCAGAGAGTTTGTTTTCAGCCGACAAAAATACAAAATAATATAAGAAGATCAATATTAACGAGGATTTAAACTCCATTTAAATCTACACAGGCAAATGTAAGACTACCAAAATATTTAGTTAGCTTTTTTGGTTGAAACCTTTAAAATATAGATTTTAAAGTTG
>CM062280.1:28091028-28296028 GCA_031216635.1 Dissostichus eleginoides
TTAATAAATGTATGTGTATATATATATATACATATATGTATATTTATATATATACATACATGTATATATATATATACATATATGTATATTTATATATACATATATGTATATATATTCTTATATATATACTTTTACATTCTGATTGTGTTTTAATCCATTTTATGTGTAGATTTAGATTATTCCTGCACTTCTAGAGCACTATTTTATGTGTTTTTCTTTGTTTATCTGCATTTTTAGATTAGAATTAAGATTTTAATTCCCGAAACGAGACTTTAGAGGAAATCCCTTAATTAATAAAAAAAAAAAATACAATTAAATAAAATATAAAAAAAGGAAAGAAAATAGTGTCATAATGAAAAACAAAAGAATAAATAACAACAAATAAATAAAGAATGTGCTCATGAAAATAGAGCCTTAAAATCTTTTATATCTTAAGCGGTTCCTTTATGAAAAACACATTAACATTTAGTACAAAGGAGAACTTAATTGGATGTAATCTTAATTGGATGAAAGTGGTTGCATCTGATGTCGTGGGGAACGAGGACATCTGGTGGTCGGACAGAAACTCATAAAACATCAGAGTCTTCATTTCTGTCTGTCTTCAATAGAGCTAAAAGCAGCAGTTTAATACACGACCAGTAAAAGTAGAAGTACTCAGGTCTTATACTCTAGTAAAAGTAGAAGTATTCAGATCTTGTACTTGAGTAAAAGTAGAAGTACTCAGATCTTGTACTAGAGTAAAAATAGAAGTACTCAGATCTTGTACTTGAGTAAAAGTAGAAGTACTCAGATCTTGTAGTAAAAGTAGAAGTACTCAGATCTTGTAGTAAAAGTAGAAGTACTCAGGTCTTGTACTTGAGTAAAAGTAGAAGTACTCAGATCTTGTAGTAAAAGTAGAAGTACTCAGATCTTGTAGTAAAAGTAGAAGTACTCAGGTCTTGTACTTGAGTAAAAGTAGAAGTATTCAGATCTTCTACTTGAGTAAAAGTAGAAGTACTCAGATCTTGTAGTAAAAGTAGAACTACTCAGGTCTTGTAATTGAGTAAAAGTAGAAGTACTCAGATCTAGTACTTGAATAAAAGTAGAAGTACTCAGATCTTGTTCTTGAGTAAAAGTAGAAGTACTCAGGTCTTGTACTTGAGTTAAAGTAGAAGTACTCAGATCTTGTACTTGAGTAAAAGTAGAAGTACCAGAGTGTAGGAATACTCTGTTTCAGTAAAAGTCCTGCATTCAAAATGTTCCTCAAGTGAAAGTAGAAAAGTATTCTCATCAAAATATAGTGAAAGTAGCGACAGTAAAAGTAGTCATTGTGCAGATTGGTCCATTTCAGAATAATATATATGATATGTTTTATAATGATTGATCATGAAAGTGTTCTCAAAGCTGGTAAAGGTGCAGCTAGTTTGAATGGCTTTGTATACTGCAGGGTAGCTTGTGGATTTACTCCAGGTTTACATTTTTCAGACTGAATCAAAAAGCTAGGACATGTGCATTGAGCCTGTTTGTCTGTACAAATACACACATGAATCATCTGTAAAGAGTTTAAAGAACTCCTCAGATGACCCAGCTCCACCTGCTCCTTTGAATAACGATAAGAAACTTAAGGGTTGAATAAAATATATGAACATGTGTTTTGTGTAACTCAGCCTGCATGTGTTCTCAAAATCTCAGTGTCAACAAGGTCACGATAAGAAAAAAAGAAATTGCATAAAAAAGTTACAGCTGTATTCCTTCTTTTGCAGAGGAGGAACAGCTGGGTTGCAAAGCATTCTGGGAAACTCTGCTTTGGAGGTTTTAATCACACAACAGGTTCCTAAAGTCCTAACATTGTTAATTGTGTTTATCTCTTTATTTTTATTCTCTGTCAAAGCGTCTTTGAGTTTTTAGAAAAGCGCTTTATAAGTGTCATGTATTATTATTATTATTATTATTATTATTATTATTATTATTATTATTATTATTATTATTAACAAAGACAGACAGGAAGGAAACATACTGTTGACATATTTATGTAGTGGTCTCTGAAGGCAGCATCTGCTCTGATTGGTTAGCTCTGTTGTGATTGGTCAACAGCTTAGAGATGTCACGTACAATGTGTTGGAGCGCTAGCCAATAGAAGTGCGAGTGTTACATAGTGATGTATTTGATTAAATAAGTGTAAACTTCTTCCCACCCCTTTTCTGATGTGTAATTAGGTCGATCATGTGTTTATATATCATTTGTAAGTCACTAATATTTTGTGTTTATCAATTTGAGCCTGCTTAAGTTCGTACCGTCATCATCATCATCATAATTCTTTTGTTTCATTTCATTATTCATATTATTTTTTGTGTTATTGTTTTACACGTTCGAAATAAATCTAATCAAAATAAAAAATGTCACTATGTTCTGGAAGTAAAAAACGAGTCAAATGGAGGTGTTTCAGGCAGTAGAGGAGGGAACACAGGGATTTTAGCCTCTGCAGACCATTGACATGCACTAAAACTTACAGAACACACTACAGGATAGAGAGAGAACACTAATAGGGACTCTTTAAAGTGAATCCTCCATCAGTCTTACCTACATTTCAGGTGCTCTGAGAGGCGTTTCAGGACACCCAACTCCATCAGATGTTTGTGTGCGTGTGTGTGTTTGTGCGTGTTTGTGTGTGTGTTTGTGTGTTTGTGTGTTGGTGTGTGTGTGTGTGTTTGTGTGTGTGCGTGTGTGTGTGTTTGTGTGTGTGTCTGTGTTTGTGTGTGTGCGTGTGTGTGTGTTTGTGTGTGTCTGTGTTTGTGCTTGTGTGTGTTTGTGCGTGTTTGTGTGTGTGTGTCTGTGTGTTTGTTTGTGTGTGTCTGTGTGTGTGTTTGTGTGTGTTTCTGTGTGTGTGCGTGTGTGTCTGTGTGTGTTTGTGTCTGTGTGTGTCTGTGTGTGTCTGTGTGTGCGTGTTTGTGTGTGTGTGTATGTGTGCGTGTGTGTGTGCGCACGCGCGTGTGTGTGTCTGTGTTTGTGTGTGTGTGTGTTTGTGTGTGTTTTTGTGTTTGTGTGTGTGTGCGTGCGTGTCTGTGTGTGTGTTTGCATGTGTGTTTGTGTGTGTGTGTGTGTCTGTGTGTGCGCATGTGTGTGTGTCTGTGTGTGTGTGTGTGTGTGTGTGTGTGTCTGCGTGTGTGTCTGTGTGTGTGTGTGTCTGTGTGTGTGTCTGCGTGTGTGTGTGTGTGTGTGTTTGTGTGTGTGTGTGTGTGTGTGTGTCTGTGTGTGTGTGTGTGTGTGTGTGTGGGGGGGCGGGGGTCACACAGCTGAGTGCTCTGTGTGTCTCTCTAATTGCCATTTCTCCACATTAGTGTCCCAATTAAACAAAGTGACAATAATGGAGTTTCCCTGCAGCGTGAATTATCGAATCGGGGTCAATCTAACGCTTTTTATTCCTCTACTGCCTTCTCCAACTAGTTCTGGTTTTATTTGGTGCATTTTGTATTATTTAAATCAGTAGAATTGGATCTCTGTGTGGCGTTGGCTGCATAACTTCACTGTTTGATTCAAGGTTTAATTAAAAATACAAATCAATATTGTTGTTATTTTTCTTCTTTATTTGCTTGTAAAGCGCTTTGAGCACCAGGAAAAGCGCTATATATATATATATATATATAACATGTATTATTATCATTATTATTATTATTATTATTATTAATATACAGCTGATGTAAAAAATGAAGAAGCTACACGATTTGGAAAAATAAAAAATAATGACATTATATATTGGACTTTTTAAGAACATTTTATCATCCAGAATATTTTTGATATACTATTTTTTATTTTCATTTCATTTGTAATTGTTGATTCTTTATTTAACTTTTTAAGTATTTTAATGTTGAACACACTGGAATTAATAAAGTATATCTATCTAATTAATTGTAATTATTTTTGGCTTATATTACAATATAGAAGGATTCATCATTTTTTTATCTCTTAATTGTCTTAGTAATTAAAAAATATATATAAAAAATTATCATTATCCATCCATCCATCCATCCATCCATCCATCCATCTTCTCCCGCTTATCCGTGGTCGGGTCGTGGAGGTAGCAGTTCCAGCAGAGAGCCCCAAACGTTCCTTTCCCCTCATCAACCAGCTCTGACTGGGGGATCCCAAGGCGCTCCCAGGCCAGCGAAGAGATATAATCCCTCCACCTGGTCCTAGGTCTACCCCTCGGTCTCCTCCCAGCTGGACGTGCCTGGAACACCTCCCTAGGGAGGCGCCCAGGTGGCATCCTTACTAGGTGCCCGAACCACCTCAACTGGCTCCTTTCGACGCGAAGGAGGAGCGGTTCAACTCCGAGTCCCTCCCGGATGACTGAACTTCTCACCTTATCCCTAAGGGAGACGCCAGCCACCCTGCGGAGAAAACCCATCTCGGCCGCTTGTATCCGCGATCTCGTTCTTTTGGTCATGACTTATCATTATGGGATTCTTAAGATTCCTCCGTACCAAAGAAATGTGTTTATTTTAATCTGTAGAATATGTTTAGACTGTGATATCTCTGCAGCTCCACATCACCTAATTCACAGCAGTAATTAAACACATATTTAACCTTTAACATATAATATGCTACATGCAGTTTTAATATTGCACCAGTCGTTATTGCAATTAATCAAACGATCCTTTATCTTCCCGATTAAAGTTTCAACGTTTGGTGTACTTTAAGGCATGGTGGCAACAACATCTCACATATTTAGCCCTAACACTACGGACAAAGTATATAAACACAGGTTTCCAGACAGAAAAACTCTTCTCTTTTCAAACAGAACCTTGAGGAATCCTCCAGAGTTTCCTTCAAACACCGGAGCTGTTCTCTGCTGCTTCTGTACGCGCACATATAGATTTCTATCTCAACTTTCCTGAACGTCAGCCAGGAGCAGGACTGGAAGAGTCCTGAAAACACTTCACATATTTAAACTGAACTATGAGAGAGAAATTGAAACTGCAGCCGGCTGTTTACTCAGCGTTTTAGCGTCTTCCAGCTTTAACCCTGACCCATTAACCCTCAGCAAAGTAACAGCTCACTGCAAGATAAAGAGCCAATAAAGACACTGATTATTGTCTCAGGTGTGAATGGCTTTTATGTGCATTAGCTAGCATGCTGCAGCCTGGTTTCAGTATCACAAACAGATATTGATATTCGGTCTAAAGGCCCGGACACACCAAGCTGACACCAAAGAACTCACACAGACGGACCCGACTGTTGTGTCGCCTCGCGTCTCTGCGTCTTGGCCAACAGTCGCACTGGAACACACCGCAAAGACTTCAGCCGACGGCCAAGTAGCACGTACGAACTGCACATGCGTGAGTGGCAATAACTCTCCTTACCAGCAGGCGGCGGTAGTGTGTATTCGTCATTCAAAAGAGGCAACAACCGGAAGACAGACTGCGTGATAACCGAGAGAAGAAGAACAGACTGCGTGATATAAACAAACAACAAATAGCGTGTGCGTTCCATTTTCCCTCTACAGCGAGAAGCTCACGGGGCTTTCCCGAACCTGTGTGGAGAGCTGGAGTTAAAGGAAATCTCAGATGTGCCTTCTTAATCGTTTGTTTGGGTCCCTCACTTCCGTTTAGCTTCTCATGCACTGATTCGCTAGCTGAACAGCCAATCAGAGTGATTTATTTGACCGACAGCCTATGGCCGACTGCCCACCGATTCGACATGTTGAATCGGTGGGCAGTCGGCCAAAAAGGCGTCGGCACGGCTGAAAAGACACGACGGTGCGGGACACACCAATCTGAGTAGGGCGACAGGACGCTCATCGTCGGCCTGACGCCCATCGACAGCCAAAATCGGCTTGGTGTGTCCGGGCCTTTAAGGTTTGAAAATCGTTTTACTCCTCAATAAAACATTTTTGAATGAAGGTTTTTTGTTATGTTTTAGACAGCTCAAGCTAAAGTATTTTGGAAAAACCCTGAATGTATTTTAAGAATTGGATATCAGACACGTAGATGGCTACCAATCATCTAATGGAAATTGCTAGGGGGCTCTAAACCCCAAAAAGCGTAATATGGAGTCTTTAACCCTTGTGTTGTGTTGGAAAGCTGTTTCCGTTCATGGTGTTCGAGGGTACATTCGACCCATGATTTAACTCAGTCCAAAACACTCCAAAATAAGAACTATTATCCAACATTGGTTTTACTTCATCATAACCAACTTATTATGCATTCACTCATGATTTTCCCTATAGCAACGAGAGTGGATCCCTATGTTATCTGACATTATTACATGGCTTAGTTGAATACTCGATTCTGATAGGTCAATTCAGGACACGCGACACGTTGTTAATCCAGTAGTACAGACCGCTTTCAAGGACTTATTGACCGTTGTTAAGGACGCTCACATCTGCACAAAGTATGCAGTTTGATAAAAGGGTAAAAACAGTCTTTGTTCTTAAACGGTTTACAGGCGTGTCTTTTATAACGTTTATTTTTGGACTCCAGGGGCTTCTTTGTTTCTGCAGATGTAGCAGCGAGGCTAAAATACAACGTCATGTTTTAATCAATCAAACCCACAAAGGAAGTTAACACACCACCAATGAGAGGCTGCTCCTTCCAGTTCAATCTGATTTGTTGTTGTTCTTCTAGAGGCTGTCTTTTGTAATTAATTCACCAGAAATACCAACATGACTGCAGCCAGGAGGAAGTCGGACTGGACTTTTGTTTCGTCTCATTCCTAACCTTTTAAAGCTGTTTTTCTCCAATAACCCATTGTCAGTATATTGGAAACAGACAATCTTATTCGCTGGCAGACATTTGTTTTAAGAAACTACAATTTTATATCTGCACTGTTTTCTTCAAATGTTTATTTATTGGCGATAAACTCAAAGCCCGTTTGACAGCCGATTGGTTCGGCTTTATTTGATTTGGAAGAGTGAATAAAACTAGCCAGAAGGACGAAGGAAAAGAAGGAAGGCAGAAACGAAATGAGTCATTCAAGAGTTTGGCATGCTGACACTGATGATGTGAAACACCCACAACCTCAAAGTTTCAGATTGTTTTTGCAGCAGCTTTGCAGTAACACAACGCTGTTTCAAACTGTTTACATTTACAACTTCAGTCAAATGGAAACCCGTTCATATGCTCTCTGAAATTCAACCGTTTTCACCACAACTCCACACACTCACGGTATTAGGTTATCAAGATACAACAAAACGTAACTGCAGACCTTCTGTTGCCCCCCT
Organism: Dissostichus eleginoides; assembly: GCA_031216635.1. Taxonomy (NCBI): domain Eukaryota; kingdom Metazoa; phylum Chordata; class Actinopteri; order Perciformes; family Nototheniidae; genus Dissostichus; species Dissostichus eleginoides. Next base: position 28,098,227 of record CM062280.1, read on the forward strand.
GCAAAATAAACGTTTATAATAGAAAGATTTATTGGCTATAGTGTTGGCGCGATAGGTGGAACTAATGTACTGTAACTCAGCCGTCTAGTAGGACCCCTTAGAGCAGGGGGGTCAAACCCGTGGGCCAAATCCGGCCCGTGACTTCATGTTATGTGGCCCCACAAGAGCTCTGAAAGAATATCATGTGTTTATTATACGGTTACATGCCGCTTTACAGAAGCACGTTGCCCATAAACTACATGTCCCACAATGCATCTCAAATTTGACTTTTTTCTCAGAATTTGAACTTTTCCTTCAAAATATGCCTTTTTCTCAGAATTTGACTTTTTTTTCAAAATGTCACTTATTTTTTTTGATTTGGACTTTTTTTTTCAAAATGGGGCTTTTATTTTTAAATCATGTTGTGACATTCTCACTGAAGAGACTTGCAATTATTTGCCCTAGACTTCGGCTTTCAGACGTAGTTAATGATGAGGTTATTACCCTATCTGATAATAATCCAATGCAGAGGCAATCATGTAATATAATACATTATTTTATATATATATATATGTATATATATATAGTCTTAAAGTTACAACCGGCCCTTTGAGTGCAACCTTAATGCTGATGTGGCCTGAGATGAAATTGAGTTTGACACCCTGCCTTAGAGGCTGCTCTCTTTTTACTTCAAGTACGCTTCAATCCTAGACGTTGAGAGACTCAGATTAGGTTACATGTCTTTACAGGTAACTCTGACAGATTACATTTTAAAGTAACCCTCTCCAGCCTTCTTGTTTTTTACTTTGCAGTCGAGCACTTCCTCCTCTTGAGTTCAACTCATTATCTGAACCACATCCTGCCTGACGGGAGCTGCAGGAACTGTTTGTTCTTTGCATTTCTGCAGCAAACAACAACAACAATGTAAACCCAACAACATCACATTCAGAACCACACCTTCTCCTGAGGACACCTTAAAGAAAACAAGCATTATGCAACGACGCAGAGGTGGACGACGTACTTAAATAGCAAAACTTAATTGTTAAAATACAAGAAAAAGTCCTGCATTAAAGAGGCCCTTTTATGCTTTCGGGCATTTTCCCTTTTCTTGTAATGTGTTCTATGGGTTTGTGTGCATGTAAATGGTCTGCAGAAGCTAAAATCTGTGTGTTCCCTGGCCCTAAAATGAACATTCGAGTGTCTCTTTAAGTACAAGTATAGAATGATTGGAACAGATCATTGAATAAGAGAATAAAGTACAATATGTGCTTCTAAAATGTTGTGGAGAAGATGTTAGTAGTGAAAATACCTCAAACTTGTATACAAAACTTGATTAAATGTACTTTTCCAACGCTGCAAATACAATTAATTAAAAATATTTGGATACACTACTGCATTCTGGGAAGTGTAGTTTTCAGTGTTTTTGGAACTTTACCCATACTGCTGCTTTAATTTGAGCAATTTGTTATTTCTAAGTAACGTATTAAATTACAAATACCCCTTAATAAGAGGCTTTAAATACATTCATTAGTGCCTTTAAGATAAATTAAGTTAATAATAATAATACATTTTATTTATAAAGGCGCCTTTCAAGGCTCTCAAAGTCGCCGTACAAGGTTCACAAAACAACAACAAAAAAGTCCAAAGAAACACGACAATATAGTCAATCAATAAAAACAGAAAAGCAGAGGATGTGCGATGTGATCAGAGTGGAAATGCCAGTCTGAAGAGATATGTTTTGAAACATAACTTCCATCTTATCTGATCTTATCTGATCTTAAAGGGGACCTATCATGCAACATGCACTTTCTGATGTCTTTTATACATAAAGATGTGTCCCCGGTGTGTCGGGGAACTCACGCAGCGTCAGAAATTAAAACCCTCTGTTTTCCTCCGTACCCACATCTCTAAAAACGGGGGAACAACGGAGCTGATCCAGATTTGCGATATGACGTAATATCTGAAATGTGGACCCACGGGCCAATCAGAAACGTTGCTATCAGAAACAATGCCCGACTGTTTTGGACGTAATATGGTCGGTGTTTACATTAGCATCGCTAACACTCAGAGCTAACCTGTACTGGAGAGCATGTGTGTGAAGAAGCAGGAAATAAAAAGGAACTCACCTTGTGGTATAACCGGCAAGAGAGAAAGCCTTTGAGCTCCATACTGTTTCAGAAAGAATCCTTGATAATCCATGATATGGCGTTTCATCACGGCAGTATTTAGTTTAGACAGTAGCTGCCGGGTCCCGCATGAGCTCAGACCCCTCCTTTTTTATTTTTTATCAATTATTTTTATTTTTTAAAGCTTTATACCCAGAATCAGCACTTTAGAAACAGGAAGTGAAATAGAGGGATATGAGGCATGGCTAGAATGGGTGATCTGTTGGTATTTTGAGCAAAACACTTCATAGACATGTTTTTTATATATTTTCATATATCTGAGACCTATGCTATTGCCTAAGAATAGCATGATAGGTGACCTTTAATACATCCATCGTTTCCACGTTGGAATCGCTGTCTTTCTGAAACATATGACCGGTTATGATGAATCTGAGCTAAAGAAACTGAGGTTCAAACAACGAGCAGAAACAGAGGTCTGACACTGACTTTTATCCAATTCAAAAACATGATGCATCCAATTAATGCTCATCATGTGAACAACATCTTGTTAACACTGTGAGCCATGTTCATATCAACTCTGACTGCTTTTTGCACACATGTCTGCACAGCCCTCCACTTTAAAATATAACACACTGTAGTTTAAATATACTCATCGTCCTAAGTGTTGTTTTTTTTAGCTTTTAAGGTTCTTTGTAAAGTTACATTTAAACTTGGTGTAAATACTTGTCTTTAGCATCCTTTTTTTATGCTAAAAGCTTCTTAAAAATACAAAAAAAGCGATCAACTTTTACCTACATGGCAACTTATTTTTTTAGATTGTTTATGTTCGCACCACCAGACACCAAAGCAAATTCCTTTCATGTGTAAACGTACCTGGCAATAAACTGGATGCTGATTTTGATAAGATTTAGGACCTGATGATCTGGGCTTAATGAGGATTAACTTTATATTGTTATTTGTCATTGGATTTATGATGGGTGATGTTAAAGAGTAATCCAAAAGTAATGTAACTAGAAGCGTAACTAAGTACTTTCAGCAGTGAGTAACTAAGTAAAGTAAGGGATTACTTGTTTCTATTAGGGCTGTCCCGAATACAATTTTTCGGGCTCCGGATATTCAGTAGTAGTCAGCAGCGAATATTCGGGGGGGGGGGGCGTAGTAATCAGCAGCGAACCGCTTCAACACGTGTATTTCGGTTTATTCACGGCATTCATTTTGTTGTTCTACAGTATTGTTGTTTTATAGTTATTTGTTAATGTAAACAACCCAATGTGTGTTCTTTGAAATTGAAAAGGATATCGCATTGTGTTTGTTACTTTCGTTGCAGTTGTATATGTCTTAAGTGTAATTTGGCGTGGGTTCCTATTTCGTATGGACATGCTTTTATTTTGAAGGAGAGTTAGCGCTGTTGACAGGAAGTTGTTGTTGCTATGGAAACAATGTGACGGAGATTAACGGAGAAAAAGTAATATCTACATATAAAGACGGAGAAAGTAAATGATAACGTTTATGGTTAAGGGTTAGCCCCCCCAAGAGGCACAAGCTCTGACGCTGATATTGGAGATTTCAATCAATTCTAATAAAAGAAAAACCCGAAAAAATACGAGTATCCGAATAACGAAATTGAAACCCGAATAGTACTCCAACGAACGAATGTTCGGATACTCAGGTACAGCCCTAGTTTCTATAGTAACTAGTAGTGTGTAATGCATTACTTTCTTTGAGTAACTACCCTGGAAGCAACCCAACAGTATACAACTGTTTTAATAATAATAATAATGCATGTTATTTAGCGCTTTTCCTGGTGCTCAAAGCGTTTGACGGAGATCCAAAAGTACTCACATGTTAATATGGACGAACGTTTGGCGCCTCACCACAGACAGACAGACAGTACTTGAAGATAAAAAGGGGGGGGGGAGCATGTTCAAATCACTCACAATGTACACTCATACCCTCTTGCTGTAATTGAATTGCTTTAAATCTTATTTTCTGGTGTTGTGTTTTATTATTATGCGTGTTGTTTTGTTTCTTTCCCTTAACGGTTAAAGGTCACCTATTATCCTCTTCTTCATGTCTCTTCTACATCAACATGTGTCCCCTCTTCTTCATGTCTCTTCTTCATCAACATGTGTCCCCTCTTCTTCATGTCTCTTCTACATCAACATGTGTCCCCTCTTCTTCATGTCTCTTCTACATCAACATGTGTCCCCTCTTCTTCATGTCTCTTCTACATCAACATGTGTCCCCTCTTCTTCATGTCTCTTCTACATCAACATGTGTCCCCTCTTCTTCATGTCTCTTCTACATCAACATGTGTCCCCTCTTCTTCATGTCTCTTCTACATCAACATGTGTCCCCTCTTCTTCATGTCTCTTCTACATCAACATGTGTCCCCTCTTCTTCATGTCTCTTCTACATCAACATGTGTCCCCTCTTCTTCATGTCTCTTCTACATCAACATGTGTCCCCTCTTCTTCATGTCTCTTCTACATCAACATGTGTCCCCTCTTCTTCATGTCTCTTCTACATCAACATGTGTCCCCTCTTCTTCATGTCTCTTCTACATCAACATGTGTCCCCTCTTCTTCATGTCTCTTCTACATCAACATGTGTCCCCTCTTCTTCATGTCTCTTCTACATCAACATGTGTCCCCTCTTCTTCATGTCTCTTCTACATCAACATGTGTCCCCTCTTCTTCATGTCTCTTCTACATCAACATGTGTCCCCTCTTCTTCATGTCTCTTCTACATCAACATGTGTCCCCTCTTCTTCATGTCTCTTCTACATCAACATGTGTCCCCTCTTCTTCATGTCTCTTCTACATCAACATGTGTCCCCTCTTCTTCATGTCTCTTCTACATCAACATGTGTCCCCTCTTCTTCATGTCTCTTCTACATCAACATGTGTCCCCTCTTCTTCATGTCTCTTCTACATCAACATGTGTCCCCTCTTCTTCATGTCTCTTCTACATCAACATGTGTCCCCTCTGTGTAAAGAGACTCTGAAAGTTTCAGGAACAAAGATTCTCTCTCTTTTTGTCCTGATCCATTTCTATAAAAACCTGTCTGAAAATGAGCTGATCAGATTTTGGCCACTTGATGATGTCATAACGATGTTTTGTCTTGTGTAACCATTAGCCAATCACCAACCAAGGTAACCCCCCCCCACCTTATCACCTGAATCTCCTCCTAGAGCACCATTGAGTTCTTTGTAACCAAATCTCTCTCAGAGGGGCGTGGGGAGGGGCTCCTTATTTTCATCTAAAGTAACAGACAGAGAATCAGCACAAAAACAGTATAATAGGGGGCCGTTAAGTTTTTTTTTAACGTTTTTGTGTTTCTCTTATTTTCCTACGATACTGTTATGATTGGCTGTGACTAAGAAATATGAAGGACAGACCATCTATTTCTATTTATTTATTTTTGGAGAAAGCGGCAGTTAATATACGATAATTGTTTTCTCTCTGCTCCTTTTCGGGTACGGTGTGTTTATAGAGACATGTTTTGTAAATAATTGTTATACATTAAGTTGTGCATATACCATGAATGGAACAAAAATGAAATGAAATCATTTTGACTGCCTAAAACTCCAGCTGAAAGACAAGGACGCTCTGAATCTCACTTTGACGCTCTGCTGCGGAAACTCTTTGCAGCAGCATTAAATAAAACCCAAATTAAGACCTCTAGTTTCAGTTTCTCCTGTTATTAGTTCGTTTAACACGCTTGCCTCAAATGTCAGCACGACTGTTAAGGCCCCTACACACCAAACTGACACCAAAGAACATGTCCCGACGGAACACGACTGTTGTGTCGCCTCATGTCTCCTGCGTCTTGGCCAACAGTTGCACTGGAACACACCGCAAAGACTTCAGCCGACGGCCAAGTAGCACGTACGAACTGCGCTAGTGAGTGAGTGAGCTGTGAGTGGCAATAACTCTCCTTACCAGCAGGCGGCGGTAGTGTGTATTCGTCATTCAAAAGAGGCAACAACCGGAAGACAGACTGCGTGATAACCGAGAGAAGAAGAACAGACTGCGTGATATAAACAAACAACACATTTTCCCTCTACAGCGAGAAGCTCACGGGGCTTTCCCGAACCTGTGTGGAGAGCTGGAGTTAAATGAAATCTCAGATTTGCCTTCTTAATCGTTTGTTTGGGTCCCTCACTTCGGTTTCGCTTCTCATGCACTGATTCGCTAGCTGAACAGCCAATCAGAGTGATTTCTTTAGCCGACGGCCTTTTACCGACAGCCTACCGATTCAACATGTTGAATCGGCGGCGGAAGGTGTCGGCACGGCCGAAAAGACACAACGGTGCGGGACACACCAAGACACACCAATCTGAGTAGGGCGACAGGACGCTCATCGACGGCCAGACATCTATCGACATCTATCGACGGCCGAAATTGGCTTGGTGTGTAAGGACCTTTAGAGCCAGTATTTTGTTTTTATAAAAAAGGCCACCTTATCGTGACGTCTGTAGTCAACACAGTATAAAAGACTACAATTCCCACAGCCTCGAAAGCAGGGGTGGGGAACCTCTGGCCTCCGGGCCATATACGGACCGCGAGACCATTTGGTACGGCCCTCGAGGTAATTTATAAACACACGCAAAAAAGAAAAAAAATTAAAGAAATCTAGACCGCAAAATAATTAAACAAGCGAGTGCCTGTTTTTCCTGGCCAAGGTCAGGGTCCTTGAACACAACACGAGCCTAATGTGTCATCACCTGGTATATGTCTCGTCTGACAGGGGCGCAGTTCTGCCAGAGAGCACCAGAACACTCCGGCACTTCAGATAAGGAGCCGTCCACATGCCGCAGTTTCTGCGTGGCTGTGTCTTTAGTTGAAAGCCCAGTGGCGATCTGCTCATCTGTCATACTGATCATACAGGCAATAACTGTGTTGTTATTAGCATCTGGTTAGCTAGCTATGCTAACGAATATAAGAAGCTTTTTCTACAACCAGTGAGGTAAAGGCACATCTTTATATGATCATTATAGTTATAAAAAAATAAGAGAATAAAGTAAACAGGTATAAAATACTATATGACAGTAAAAAAAAGTTGTTATTAATAAACAAGAATACAGTTTGAAAGGAGAGTGATTTGTAAAATATCCATAAAGAAAAATAAAATCTGCTTCCAGTTCTGTTTCATATGGATGTTGAGAGATGTCTCCATAGAGCTCCTAATGTTGCTCTCAAAGTGCACCAGATTGATGCTTTTAACTTCAACATTTAAAAAATAAATCTTCCCGGGGGAGCATGCCCCTAGAGGAGGTGAGGACCCCCTAGAGGAGGTGAGGTCCCCCCTAGAGGAGGTTAGGTCCCCCCCCCCCCCACTTAAATCATGTCCACATGGATAGGAAACTAAATACATTTGCACACATCTTGTGTCCATATCTTTCTGTTTGGTGATCATGCCACACCGTGCACGTGCATGCATGCGCGAGTCGTGGTGAGATATCTGGATTCAGAGGTTGCTCTTTCTTTGCTCAGCATGAAAGAAAGGTGAAATGAATGGGCTGTGATTTTAGTATCTTTAAGCAGAGGTCAATCATTTGTCCGGCCCTCGGAGGATGTTGAAAAAATTGAAATGGCCGTTGAGAGGAAAAAGGTTCCCCACCCCTGCTCTAAAGTGACAGAAAGATGCCTTTGAGTGACAGTTTTTATCCGTTCAACTACTGTTTAAGTTACCAAGTTATACAAGCCTTAACATAGAAAGAAAGCAAGAAAGAATACCTAAGTTGTTTATAATTTTATTTGACTTTTGCCTCTTTTGTTTGATTTGTTTTGACTATTGTTAAGGCTGTTTTCTTTGTTCAGGGAATATGCAGGAATCCTGAAGTCAGATGTAACACCTTTTAAGACCTTTTTTAAGACCCTTTCCATACATTTTAAGACCTCATCGCCACTTGGAGTTTTAACCGGTCACATTGGCGACACACTTTACCTCACATTGACTATATACAGTATTGATTGTCCTTCCTCCTCATCTTCCAACCATTTGGACGCAGACTTGCATTTCCCCATAACGATGTTTAACAACCGGCGTAAACGGAGCTTCGCGCGCTATCAAGCAGTGAGCGTGCGATGTCCTGTTCAGATGACGTCACATCCAACGGGATGCCATGAATAAACTACACAGAATCACTACACACCTACGCAATGATTACATTCAGGCAGACTGTAGAATACAACCTCTTTGGACAATTTATATACTTATTGAAAACAAGCTGCAACATTTAATATCTTGGAAAATGCCCTTTAATAATAATAATAGCCTTAATTTACGCTAAATTGATTTATCAACTTTTAATACTTTTTAAGACCCCGCGGACCCCCTGTTGTTACATGTGTGAAAAGTTTGTTATTTTATTTGGAGCATTGCACGATACCATGAAACCATCGGAGGCAAAGCAACTCATCCTAACATGAGTAAGACAAATATAAAGGAAAGAAAACTAGTTAGAAATGTCTGTTTAAGGCGTCTATTGGCTTGATAGAAAATAAAGAAGGAAGCCATGACAACCACCCTGTAAACAGTTTTGCCAACATGAACACATCTTGAAGAGGGGAAAGCACAACAAAACAACAAGCCATCACAACAATAGCTCGAAGCACGAAAGATGTCCACATTCCTTGAGTCTAACACAAAGCTAATGGAAAAAACATTTGCATCGACACCCTCAAAACATGAAGAGCATTTTCCTGACTGTTATGTGTGGGGGAAACTTCTGAAGCAATAGGAGTCAGGACTCAGAGAGACACGAGGAGAGCTGGAGCTTTGATGGAGTCAGGACTCAGAGAGACACGAGGAGAGCTGGAGCTTTGATGGAGTCAGGACTCAGAGAGACACAAGGAGAGCTGGAGCTCTGATGGAGTCAGGACTCAGAGAGACACGAGGAGAGCTGGAGCTTTGATGGAGTCAGGACTCAGAGAGAGACACGAGGAGAGCTGGAGCTTTGATGGAGTCAGGACTCAGAGAGACACGAGGAGAGCTGGAGCTCTGATGGAGTCAGGACTCAGAGAGACACGAGGAGAGCTGGAGCTTTGATGGAGTCAGGACTCAGAGAGACACGAGGAGAGCTGGAGCTTTGATGGAGTCAGGACTCAGAGAGACACGAGGAGAGCTGGAGCTCTGATGGAGTCAGGACTCAGAGAGACACGAGGAGAGCTGGAGCTTTGATGGAGTCAGGACTCAGAGAGACACGAGGAGAGCTGGAGCTTTGATGGAGTCAGGACTCAGAGAGACACGAGAGAGCTGGAGCTTTGATGGAGTCAGGACTCAGAGAGACACGAGGAGAGCTGGAGCTCTGATGGAGTCAGGACTCAGAGAGACACGAGGAGAGCTGGAGCTCTGATGGAGTCAGGACTCAGAGAGACACGAGGAGAGCTGGAGCTCTGATGGAGTCAGGACTCAGAGAGACACGATGTGGAGCTGGAGCTTTGATGGAGTCAGGACTCAGAGAGACACGAGGAGAGCTGGAGCTTTGATGGAGTCAGGACTCAGAGAGACACGAGGAGAGCTGGAGCTTTGATGGAGTCAGGACTCAGAGAGACACGAGGAGAGCTGGAGCTTTGATGGAGTCAGGACTCAGAGAGACACGAGGAGAGCTGGAGCTCTGATGGAGTCAGGACTCAGAGAGACACGAGGAGAGCTGGAGCTTTGATGGAGTCAGGACTCAGAGAGACACGAGGAGAGCTGGAGCTCTGATGGAGTCAGGACTCAGAGAGACACGAGGAGAGCTGGAGCTTTGATGGAGTCAGGACTCAGAGAGACACGAGGAGAGCTGGAGCTTTGATGGAGTCAGGACTCAGAGAGACACGAGGAGAGCTGGAGCTCTGATGGAGTCAGGACTCAGAGAGACACGAGGAGAGCTGGAGCTTTGATGGAGTCAGGACTCAAAGAGACACGAGGAGAGCTGGAGCTTTGATGGAGTCAGGCCTCAGAGAGACACGAGGAGAGCTGGAGCTCTGATGGAGTCAGGACTCAGAGAGACACGAGGAGAGCTGGAGCTTTGATGGAGTCAGGACTCAGAGAGACACGAGGAGAGCTGGAGCTTTGATGGAGTCAGGACTCAGAGAGACACGAGGAGAGCTGGAGCTCTGATGGAGTCAGGACTCAGAGAGACACGAGGAGAGCTGGAGCTTTGATGGAGTCAGGACTCAGAGAGACACGAGGAGAGCTGGAGCTTTGATGGCAAACACTGACGGTTTATTTGGAGCTTCGGCCGGAGAATTCACAAGACATGTCACGGGCCACGGGTTGACCACACGGTAGAGATGCGAAATCAATTCTGAAGACCCCTCCTTTAGCTCCAGGTTTGAACTAGTTCAGAGTGTAATAATCAACATTCTCCAATAGATAGACTAAACAGCTGAGGACACTGAATCACATTTGTTGTCGCTTATGGCTCGGGGTCATCTACACCCCGAGAAGGATGTGTTCCAGGTGTCCCACAACAATATCTCAACTCTGACAGAGAGTTGCCCGGACACAAACTGGCAACATCAACAATATGCTAGGGCAGCCCCTCCTTATGGGAGATAACGGCTGCTCAAGGTTGGTCATCTGCGTCAGAGGGCGAAGGAGGACATGCAGGGCAAATTATTCCCCAACATTATGCATTGTTTAGTCACAAAGCGGCGTCTAAAAGATCAGATGTTCAGTTTTCATCACGTTCATGCTAACATGTCGTAACACAAATCCCCCTAGAACCCTTTTCCTGTGACTGATCCACTGTGGCAATAAGAGGTTTAGTTGAAAGGGGAAAACAAAATGAGGTAATGCATAAACAGGGTCTCACACACTTCATTATGTGTATAATAAAAAGGGATAACACATGGAATCATTACCCAGCAGCGCTTTAGCATCTTTAAGCTAAGTTGTTTTGGTGTTTTTGACCATGTTCAAATATATTAAGTTGCACTTATCGATATTTTTATAAGCAAAACATTAGTGAAATGGCTCGGTGTATTATAAAAGGGTTCAGTCATAGTGACCAAATCACATTTTTTACCAACGCTGCAGCTTTAGGAGGCGTTTTAGCGTTTTTCAGCAGATTGTTTTGGTTTTCCTGGTCAATTTGTATCTGTTTAAGGTGCACTAATTATTTTAGTTTATTCTAAAATGGATCTACGTATCACAAAAGGGTTCAATCAAAGTGATTTACATGGAATTATCACCCACGCCGCAGCTTTACGCAACGTTTTAGCGCCTTTCAGCTCATTTTTCGTAACCTGCATCACGTCCTCGTACCTTAATACGAAAACAATGCATTTGTCAATAACTTGCCAAATAACATGTTACAGTCACTGGTGACATTGAACTAAGTACATTTACTAAAGGACCCTACTTAAGTCTTATTAGGACGTAATTGTACTTTACTTGAGTATTTCCCTTTGTTTTAAACGTCTATAACATTACATTTCAGAGGCAAATATCATACTTTTAACCGCACCACATGTACTTCTCATGTTTATATGAATATATTTAAATGTAATTGTATATTTTAATTGCACATTCTGACTTCATATGTTTCTATTAATATTTTTTATTAAAATACATTTTTTATTCAAAAGCAACTTTCACTAAACCCAATTTCCCCCGGGACAAATCATTGATTAATCATTGATTGATTCTGATTCTGATGTAATTATAAATAAGTTTCAGGGGACTGCAGAACAAGAACTTTAACCTTCACATATTTATAGTGAAATACACATTTAAAACTTCAGCTTTTTGACTTTAAAGGATTTAAATGTAGTTTTGTTTTAAAAGTCACCTATTATACAAAATCCACATCTTCATGTCTCTTCTACATCAACATGTGTCCCCTCTTCTTCATGTCTCTTCTACATCAACATGTGTCCCCTCTTCTTCATGTCTCTTCTACATCAACATGTGTCCCCTCTTCTTCATGTCTCTTCTACATCAACATGTGTCCCCTCTTCTTCATGTCTCTTCTACATCAACATGTGTCCCCTCTTCTTCATGTCTCTTCTACATCAACATGTGTCCCCTCTTCTTCATGTCTCTTCTACATCAACATGTGTCCCCTCTTCTACATCAACATGTGTCCCCTCTTCTTCATGTCTCTTCTACATCAACATGTGTCCCCTCTTCTTCATGTCTCTTCTACATCAACATGTGTCCCCTCTTCTTCATGTCTCTTCTACATCAGCATGTGTCCCCTCTTCTTCATGTCTCTTCTACATCAACATGTGTCCCCTCTTCTTCATGTCTCTTCTACATCAACATGTGTCCCCTCTTCTTCATGTCTCTTCTACATCAGCATGTGTCCCTCTTCTTCATGTCTCTTCTACATCAACATGTCCCCTCTTCTTCATGTCTCTTCTACATCAACATGTGTCCCCTCTTCTTCATGTCTCTTCTACATCAACATGTGTCCCCTCTTCTTCATGTCTCTTCTACATCAACATGTGTCCCCTCTTCTTCATGTCTCCTCTACATCAACATGTGTCCCCTCTTCTTCATGTCTCTTCTACATCAACATGTGTCCCCTTCTTCATGTCTCTTCTACATCAACATGTGTCCCCTCTTCTTCATGTCTCTTCTACATCAACATGTGTCCCCTCTTCTTCATGTCTCTTCTACATCAACATGTGTCCCCTCTTCTCCATGTCTCTTCTACATCAACATGTGTCCCCTCTGTGTAAAGAGACTCTGAAAGTTTCAGGAACAAAGATTCTCTCTCTTTTTGTCCTGATCCATTTCTATAAAAACCTGTCTGAAAATGAGCTGATCAGATTTTGGCCACTTTATGATGTCATAACGATGTTTTGTCTTGGCCATTAGCCAATCAGCAACCAAGGTAACCCCCCCCCCCTTATCACCTGAATCTCCTCCTAGAGCACCATTGTGTTCTGTCCCCTCTCCTGTAGTGTGTTATACAGGTTTTAGTGCATGTCAGACTTTTTCAAAAAATCTCAAAATTCAGACATTTTCTCAAAATGTTGACTTTTTCTAAAAATGTTGATTTTTTTCTCAATCTCAAAATTCTGACTTTTGAACCAAATCTCTCTCAGAGGGGCGTGGGGAGGGGCTCCTTATTTTCATCTAAAGTAACAGACAGAGAATCAGCACTTTGGAAACAGGGCTGAAACAGAGGGGATTATGGGATGCGGCAATGATCTGTTTGGTGTTTCAGCCAATCAGAGACAGGTTCTGTATATATCTGAGACCTATACTATATTGATGAAACACAGTATAATAGGGGACCTTTAATACTTCTTATTTCACCAATGAAAGGATCTTTGTTTTGCAGCTCTTAGAGACTCAGACTGACGTACATTATATGCTAAGCAGAAGATTAGATGCTTCATTCAGCTGTTATAAAAAAGAGTTGTTTTGTAAACTGCACAAAGGGCATCGGGCCCTCATCTGCATCTAAATATCAGCTGTGACTCAGCAGCAGTCATAGTCTGAACTGATATGCATCTGATTTGGGGTGGCATTCATGATAAGAGTGGATCTTGATCCGTCCACCATTATTCCCCCGGCTCTCTAATACTTAATGTACGAAGCTGCATCAAACTATGCAACGTGATACTGGCTCATCTTCATGGCAACTGGGATTAGAACAAGGGCAGCAGATGGTGTTTTCATTCAAGAATTCAGGCTGACAGAAGAATCAACCGAATGACTCTCTGGTGCACTTATTAAATTACATTACAGAGGAAAAAACAGTCAGGTTGATGTCAGAAAGATTCTCTGATGCAAGTCAACGTGTTCCTGATACACGGTGCAGTCATGAGAGTGTTAAAATAATGCATCCATGGAAATATCTTCCATGAAATGCTATAACTTTCTTCAGTGAAAACAATGCCATTAGAAAAAGCTGGAGATAAAAGTCACCTGCTAATGTTCTGAAGGTGATTCATTGTTAGGACACAGAGAAAAAGAACTGTATGGAGTGAAGCTAATGTATTTTTAAAGGCCGACAAAGTGCAGTGATTAGTCTTAAACATGGAAATATGTCAGCAGGAGAGGACTCTTTAAAGTAGAGACACTACATACTAATATACACCTGAACATCAGCAGGAGAGGACTCTTTAAAGTAGAGACAGTACATACTGATATACACCTGAACATCAGCAGGAGAGGACTCTTTAAAGTAGAGACACTACATACTGATATACACCTGAACATCAGCAGGAGAGGACTCTTTAAAGTAGAGACACTACATACTGATATACACCTGAACATCAGCAGGAGAGGACTCTTTAAAGTAGAGACACTACATACTGATATACACCTGAACATCAGCAGGAGAGGACTCTTTAAAGTAGGATTGACTGGTGCACAGCAAAGAGAGCTTCAGTCTAGATGTATTAAACCGTAGACATAAAAAAAAAAAAACAAGATGGCGCCAGTGTGTGTGGCCTGCCGTCTGTCGCTGCCAACGCTGTGTGTTTTTGTACTGTTTGTGTCATTTTTGATGAAAAATGTCAACTCTCTACTGGTGTACGATCGCCAAACACTGCTGGACCTTCGGTTTTCTGCCATTAATCCAGCAAAATCTACTCATGGTGGAGATAAAACGCTGCCTCCGTTATTATCAGGGGGACTAGTTTACCTGTGCCGCACCCCGGCTCCACCTACCCGCCGTAAACGCCACCGCCGCCGAGGAAAACGCAGTGGTCGACTGGTGAGAATGAAGGCTTCTTCAGCTCATCTTTTCTCTCATACTGAGTATGAGCCTCGTCTCTCTTATTCAAGGCGTTTTCTGGACCCTGTCGACGCCTGGCTGGTACCTGTCGTCGGACCGGATGAGGCATTCCTGCACCGCGGGACCTGCTCCCCTCGTCCCCGCTGCCGCGGGGTTAATCTGCATAACCTGAGGTCTCTGTGTCGGGCTCCCCGGACCTCTAACGCCGCCGATCTGCCGGCCCCTGCCAGGTTTGGCCTGATCAACGCAAGATCGCTAACAAACAAGACTTTTGTCCTAAAGGATTTCTTCACTTGTAAGGGTTTGGACTTCCTCTTCGTGACTGAGACATGGCTCAGTATTGGTGAGTCCAGCGCGTTTACCGAACTTGTACCGCAGCATTGCTGCTATTTCAACTCTCCGCGGACGTCAGGCCGAGGTGGAGGCATAGCAACTGTTTTTAAGAGTGACTATAAATGCCAGCAACTTTCACTGTCATTTCACCCGGCAGCTTTGAACTGAGCGCGTTCGAGCTTGGTCGCTCTCATACAGTGCTGTGTGCTGTGGTCTATAGACCTCCCAAATACAATAAGGGATTTCTAAATGATTTCTCTGATTTCTTGGCTGAAATTATGCCAAAATATGACCGTGTTCTTATTGTTGGGGATTTTAATATTCATGTGTGTTGTCCCGACAAACCTATGGCAAAGGACTTTTTAAACCTTGTTGATTCCTTTAATCTTGTGCAGTCTGTGTCTGGCCCCACGCAGGAACGCGGACACACACTTGATCTTGTTTTATCTTATGGTTTGCCTGTTCTTAACCTGGAGATTTGTGACGCCTTTTTCTCTGATCATATGCCTGTATTATTTGATATGAGTCTTGCGTGTGAAACTGTTAAACCGCGCGCTGCTCCACGGAGCGCTCGCATTATTAACCCATCCACTGCTGGTCAGTTCTCTGTCGCTTTTAAACAGAACTGTGTTAATCGGGAACCTATGTCACCTGAAACGGATGAGCTTAGCTCATGGTTTCACTCCACTTGCAAAGCTGCCATAGACACTGTTGCTCCTTAAAAACCAGGCAACCTAAAACCAAATCTGAGCCTTGGTTAAATGACACGACTCGGGCTGTCCGACGGGATTGCCGTAGAGCTGAGCGTAAATGGAAAAAGGACAAACTGCAAGTTTCATTTCAAATGTTGAGGGAGTGTTGGCGTCTCTATCAGATCACTGTGAAAGAGGCAAAAAGCAAACATTTATCTGACATATTTCTGTCAAACCGTCACAAGCCACGTGTTCTGTTTCAGACTATTGATTTGGTCCTTAATGCCTCCCAGAATACCGTTATCGAGACCTCTACTGCGGCCTGTGAAGACTTTCTTTACTTTTTTATTAATAAGGTAAACTCCACTAGAGCTCAAATCTCTGCTCCTGCAAACGACCCCTCAGTTCCTGCACTGTGCTCTGCTGTCTTTAATCAGTTTGAGCCTGTAGCACTGTCTTTTGTACAGGAGATTGTCTCCAAGTTAAAGCCCTCTGGTTCTCCAAATGACCCTGTCGCACCTCGACTCTTTAAAGAGGTTTTCCCCACTGTTGGACCATCTGTGCTGGCAGTTATAAACAGCAGTCTGCTCTCAGGGAAGGTCCCTGAAAACCTGAAGCATGCAGTAGTGCAACCTCGTATTAAAAAACCCAGTCTGGATCCCACAGTTCTGGCTAATTTTAGGCCCATTTCCAAAATGCCTTTTATGTCAAAAATCCTGGAGAAGGTTGTCTACAGCAAATCATGTTTTTTTGGAAGAGAACAATATACTGGAGGTTTTCCAATCCGGTTTTAAAACTATGCACAGCACTGAAACAGCGCTTTTAAGAGTTTTTAATGACATCCTTTTATCTACTGACTCTGGGGACTGCGTTGTGCTTCTACTTATTGATCTAACTGCTGCTTTCGATACAGTCGACCATGACATCCTGATCTCTCGCTTGGAGTGGGTGGGCATTGAGGGGAAAGCCCTGGAATGGTTCAGGTCATATCTGAAGGACAGAACTTTCTCTGTCAGCCTTGGTGACTCTGAGTCATCCTCTGCTCCACTCCTGTATGGGGTCCCACAGGGCTCAGTATTAGGCCCCCTGCTATTCTCCCTCTATCTGCTCCCTCTTGGGTCCATATTTAGAAAGCACGGCATCGCATTCCACTGCTATGCTGATGATAGCCAGATTTATGTCCCACTAACAAAGAAGGAGGGTTACTCAATTAGCCCACTGCTAAAGTGTCTAGAGGACATAAAGGCCTGGATGGGGTGCAACTTCCTAAAACTGAATGAAGGAAAAACAGAAGTTATGGTTTTTGGTAGCACCACTGGCACCACTTCTGTAGACCTGGGTTCCCTGGCTCAGTACACCAAGCCCACCATTACGAACCTTGGCATTAAAATGGACCGTGAACTAAAACTTGAGAGTCAGATTAAATCTGTGGTAAAAACTAGCTTTTATCACCTGAGGCAGCTAGCCAAAGTAAAACCTTTTCTCTCCAACTGCAGTTTGAGACAGTAATCCACGCCTTTGTCACCACTCGGCTGGATTACTGTAACTCTCTCTACATGGGGGTCAGTGGGTCCTCCCTCGCTCGTCTGCAGCGGGTGCAAAATGCCGCAGCAAGGCTTTTAACTGGCACAAGAAATATGACCACATTTCCCCCATTTTGGCTTCGCTCCACTGGCTGCCAATACATTTTAGGATTCATTTCAAAATCCTTTTATTTACTTTTAAATCCCTAAATGGCATGACCCCACCATATCTTACTGAGCTGCTACACCCTTACACGCCCAACCGCCCTCTCAGGTCAGCTGATCAACTGCTCCTGAATGTGCCCAGAACCAGGTCAAAGCTCAGAGGGGGCCGTTGCTTCTCTGTAGCAGCTCCCACACTGTGGAACGATCTGCCCCTGCTCATCAGACAGGCCGCCACACTGCCTGCTTTTAAATCGCTTCTTAAAACCCACCTCTTCTCCTTAGCGTATTAACACCTTTTAGAGCGTTGATTTTATTGCTTTTAAATTGTCTTGTTTTTACTTGTACTTGTTTTATGGTGTGTGAGCTGTGCTGTGTTACTTTTTGTATGTTTTTGTTTTGTTTTATTTGCCTGTACAGCACTTTGTTCTGGAGGTTTAAAGTGCTCTATAAATAAAGCTGTATTGTATTGTATTGTATAAATCCTTTCCTCTTCGGTTTTTTAATTAAAGTATTGCATTTTTAGTGTGCACCTCTTGAACACTGCTTTAAAAAAAATGCTTTTGCCAACATCCAAACCTTGAGTTTTATTTAGCAGCTATTCGGAATCCTAAAGCCGTCAGCAGAGAGCACTTAGAGGCCTTCTTTCATGCTGCTCTCTTGCCCCAAAGCAAGCAGGAAACAGCTGCTAAAGCATCTAAAAAGGTTAAATAAAAACTCCAACATGGACGAGAAGTCCTTGACCTTCTCAGAATACAAATAAATCTTGCTTAAAAGTGATCCAGATTTCACTCGGCTCTATGGAGAACATAGCTGCCAAAGAAACAGCATAAACACACATCATGATTCAGCAGAGAGATATGAGCCGCATTACTTTTACATTACGCCTCGCAGCTGCTAGAGTTTCTCTCTCCGTGTGTATGTGTGTGTGTGTGTTAGAGATGGGTGAGTCCTGATTCATGATGATGATTTGTGACGTACAAATTAAAACTATAAATTGCATCACTCGCTACTCTCATTATAACATGTAAAATCACATTACAAACGTACCCCAGTCCATCTGCCTAGCCTTAGCAAGTAGGATAGCTGCCAGAAGTTATTGTTTGGCTCAGGGGAGTGGACTGCTCAGTGGATCAGTGAAACTTCCTGCAGACTCGTGCGGACTCAGAGCTGTAACCGTAGCAGATCCAGAGATCCAGAGATCCAGGCAGACTCGTCCATGATGAGTCTGCCTGGATCTCTGGATCTCTGGATCTGCTACGACAACAGTAAACTCAGATTCTCAAATCCTGACTCACTGAATCAAGGAACTTCCTTCACTTCCTGCAGACTCGTGCGGACTCAGAGCCGTAACCGTATAGCAGACCCAGAGATCCAGACTCGTCATGCACGAGCATAGCCGCGGGAACTGGGAAGTCATTTTATTTAGGGGGTGCGGACAAAAGTGGGGAGAGATTTCAACAACAGTAACATGAAGTTTTTCAAATGTACACCATTCGCAGCCCCCCCCCCCAGCACCCCTACTTCCTGCGGCTATTGTGCACGAGTCAACAGCAGACTCAGATTCGCCAAATCGCAAATAACCTTTTTCTTTGTGATCAACATTTTTATATTAAGCAAAGACACTGGGTAGCGGAGGTTAATGTAACGTTAGTTTAATATGCTCGTGAAATGCAACAACTTTTCGGTTTCACCGGTAGGATTTCTACGCTCTTGGTGATGCTGACTCATATGATTCAAAGAACTCGTATGATCCGGATCTCTTCAATGACTGACTGAGAAGACTCAGAGTCCGTAAAAGGATCCGGATTTGCCATCTCTAGTGTGTGTGTGTGTGTGTGTGTGTGTGTGTGTGTGTGTGTGTGTGTGTGTGTGTGTGTGTGTTGTTGTGTGTGTGTGTAGAGGAGAGTAAGAGTGTTAGTTGGACTCTGGCTGTGTTTGGAGTTGTCTTACCAGAGGAAGTGAAGTCTGCGCTGAGGAGCTGCTGAGCTCCCCGAGAGAAACACCTGCAAAACACACACACACACACACACACACACAACACACACACACACACACACACACCCACACACACACACACACACACACACACACACACACACACACACACACACACACACACACACACACACACACACACACCACACACACACACCACACACACACACACACACACAACACAAAGAGAGACAAAAGAGCTGAGTCAAGCTAATGAGCAACCAAGATAACAATCAGAACAAAGAACAGGAAGGGGAGGAAAAGTCGCAGACATGATGCAATGTCTTTAAAACCCATTGACCCAACATGGAGGGGGTTAGATTTGACGGTGGACATTTTGCACTTCAACACATACATTAAACTATAAGAAACAGATCTGAGAAATGTTGGAGGGATTCTGGATTAGTGGGGGTATTCACATTTATTTTAAGAAGGACTGAAGATCATGGATTTCTGGAAGAATCTTAAAAAAGAGGTGCTTTAAAGGTCACCTATCATGCTATTTTTAGGTAATAGCATAGGTCTCAGATATATACAAATATATAAAAAACATGTCTATGAAGTGTTTTGCTCAAAATACTAAACAGATCACCCATTCTAGCCATGCCTCATATCCCTCTATTTCACTTCCTGTTTCAAAAGTGCTGATTTGGGGTATAAAGCTTTAATAGAAAGGGAGGGGGCTGAGCTCATGCGGGACCCGGCAGCTACTGTCTAAACTAAATACTGCCGTGATGAAACGCCATATCATGGATTATCAAGGATTATTTCTGAAACAGTATGGAGCTCAAAGGCTTTCTCTCTTGCCGGTTATACCACAAGGTGAGTTCCTTTTCATTTCCTGCTTCTTCACACACATGCTCTGTGCGGCAGTGGTTCAGTCTGTAGGGGATTGGACTTTGGACCGAAGGGTCGCCGGTTCACGTCCCGATCAGACCAAACAATACGGAGTGTGGACTGGTACTGGAGAGAAGCCAGTTCACCTCCTGGGCCACTGTCGAAGTGCCCTTGAGCAAGGCACCTAACCCCCAACTGCTCACTGGCGCCGGCTAGACAGGCTGCCTCTCAACTGCATGTGCATGTGTGCATATAACTGTGTGTGTATTTGTATATATATGTGCATGATGTAAAAAGTGTGTACTGTGTGTATAAACCTGTACCTGTTTAAAAACGCATGTGTGTGTATGACAGAGTGGAAACTGAACTAATAAAGGTCCATCTTCTTCTTCTTCTTCTTCCTCTTCAGTACAGGTTAGCTCTGAGTGTTAGCGATGCTAATGTAAACACCGACCATATTACGTCCAAAAACAGTCGGGCATTGTTTTTTGATAGCAACGTTTCTGATAGGGCCGTGGGTCCACATTTCAGATATTACGTCATATCGGACACAAATCTGGATCAGCTCCGTTGTTCCCCGTTTTTAGAGATTTGGGTACGGAGGAAAAGAGAGAGGGTTTTATTTTCTGACGCTGCGTGAGTTCCCTGACACACCGGGGACACATATTGATGTAGAAAAGACATCAGAAAGTGCATTTTGCATGATAGGTCCCCTTTAAATACCTTCACTTCTTCAGCACCTACATCATATACTGCCCAATAAAATGACAGATAGAAGTTTGATTTCCTGACTGAGAATTCTGCTTTAAATAGCCAGAAAACAATATAAAAGATTCTGGGTTAAAGCCACAGCTCCCCAACATAAAGCAATGGAGATACAGAGTAGACGGTACTAACCATGAAGAAAACCATTATTAATACAGGGTCAGACTTCAAATCGCAATCTATTTTTGATGTAATCATTATTTTAATTTATTCATAATTATTTCGTATGTATGTGTTTACTTGTTCTTATTAATTATACTACATTTTTTGTTTTTATGTTTTAAATGCATTCGTTATGTATTTATTTCATCATTTAAAATATATTTTAATTTATTCATTCTGCTTTTTTAATTCTCAAATGTATTGAATTTATTTCACGGTGTTTCTTGTTTTATTAGTACTATTATGTAACTTGTTTTAGTTGAATGCTTCTCAGTTTTGAGGGCATTATAACTCCCATTGTGTCTTTACTGTCAGCAGGAGAAATAGAAAGTCATGCAGGGCTTTTAACACATTTTATGCTGTGTGTGTGTGTGTGTGTGTGTGTGTGTGTGTGTGTGTGTGTGTGTGTGTGTGTGTGTGTGTGTGTGTGTGTGTGGTGTGTGTCTGCAGGATGTATTCAGATCCGGCCAACATGAACAACATGCAACACGTCTCCCACCTCTAAAGTCCCCTCAGTTTTCACCTCACAACCACAAACACTTCCTCCTATCTTACCGAAACACCAGAAACCTTGTCTCCTTTCCTTCTGTCTACATCTGTCAATAATGTTTCTGAAGCAGCAACTGCATTTAGAGAGGAAACAACCATCAATAAATCAGTAGTGATAAAACTACACGTGCAGGGAAATAAGTACAAGTACTCTGACAAGTTAAAGTTGTGCATTCAAAATATTAGATAGGTGCAGATTGGTCCATTTCAAAATAATATATATGATATGTTTTATAATTATTGATGCATAAGTAAGTGAGTAAAAGTAGAAGTACTCAGATCTTGTACTTGAGTAAAAGTAGAAGTACTCGGATCTTGTACTTGAGTAAGAGTAGAAGTACTCAGGTCTTGTACTTGAGTAAGAGTAGAAGTACTCAGATCTTGTACTTGAGTAAAAGTAGAAGTACTCAGATATTTTACTTGAGTAAAAGTAGAAGTACTCAGATCTTGTACTTGAGTAAGAGTAGAAGTACTCAGATCTTGTACTTGAGTTAAAGTAGAAGTACTCGGATCTTGTACTTGAGTTAAAGTAGAAGTACTCGGATCTTGTACTTGAGTTAAAGTAGAAGTACTCAGATCTTGTACTTGAGTAAAAGTAGAAGTACCAGAGTGTAGGAATATTCTGTTACAGTAAAAGTCCTGCATTCAAAATGTTCCTCAAGTAAAAGTAGAAAAGTATTATCATCAAAATATAGTGAAAGTAGCGACAGTAAAAGTAGTCATTGTGCAGATTGGTCCATTTCAGAATAATATATATGATATGTTTTATAATGATTGATCATGAAAGTGTTCTCAAAGCTAAAGGTGCAGCTAGTTTGAATGGCTTGTATACCGCAGGGTAGCTTGTGAATTTACTCCAGGTGGAACTAAAGTCTGATTTAACACTTGGTTATATTTCACATCATTCATCCACATCTGTGAAGTAACTAAAGGGATTAAATACATGTAGTGGAGTAAAAGTACACCATTTACCTCTGAGCTGTAGAGGAGTAGAAGTAGCATACCATGGAACGACTCAAATATAAGTCTCTCAAAATCATACTTAAGTACTTAGTAAATGTACTTAGTTACCTAACATCTCTGTAGAAAGGAGAGATGTGGTTTCAGTAGGACAGACTGGTCATCTTTCCACTGAAGGTAATTACTGGTAATCCGAGTTAATGGTCGCTCTAATGGGAACGATCGTCTCCCTTTATGTCTGTCTGTCTGCATCAGTAACAACACACACGCTGCGGTCGATAAGTGGGCTTAAAGGGCTGTGTTTGCTTGATTTCTCACTAAAAACCACATTACTCGACTTCCTCTTGTCCTCCCGTCATATTTACAACCACAACTTTAGGTTTGGGCCTCATATTAAATGTAAATATGGGTCTAAAGAAGCCACATGTAGAGTCCATCTGAATATGATGTTTGCTGACTGACAGGTGGAGGTAACACTGAGATTTTCTGCAATGTGCAAATTAAAAAGACTGCAACGAGAGAAGATTCAGATTCAAGATTCAAAGGTTTATTGTCATTTGCACAAAGCTACAGTGTAGAAATGGCAATGAAATTCTTCTGACCTGAGCTCCTCCAACAATGCAACATATATTATACAATATGTTACGTGCCGTAGTGGGTGCTTGTGTGTGTGTGCTTGTGTGTGTGTGTCTCTCTCTCTCCCTGATTGTCTCCAGGTGCAGCCTCTCCTCCAGATGCTCCCAATCAGGGCCTCCTTAAAGGACCTGAGGAAGGCTGCAGTGGCCTCTTCTTCTCCTCTGGGCTGCATGTGTGCAGCGTCTCTGTCTCTGACCTGCTAGTAACCTGTGCTTTGCTAACTGTTAGGAGATGTGCTCCAGTGTACTGTTTTGCTTTAGTCACTTTCTTTTATAAGAAAGTTGTTCTCAGTTTACTTTGCAAATTGGCTGCTGAGTCTCTTTTGTCTATTGATTAATTAAACATCACTTTGTGGCTTCAGCAGTCAGTTTCCTCTCCTTTTTCCCTCGCCCGGTTATTTTTGTGTTTTGTTACTTCCCTTTGTACCCGTAGTTTAGGAGGGAACGTAACAAATGGGGATCTTTGAGACAAGGAGTGAGTAATTGATTTAGTTTGTGTAGTGTTGAGATTGTCTTCGGTGGTGAGCAGTAGTGTATATAGTTGTAGCATTGGCTGTGAAGTCTCTTACTGTTTAACAGCTTCCTCAGTTTAGATGGGGGAGTGTCTAGCTGGGCTGAATCACTCCTTCCTTCAGGCACTCATTTATTATTTTGCCTTTTTTATTTTTCGGGGTAATCCTGTGTGGGGATTTAGTCCCTGTTGGGGGCAGGCGCTTCAGGGTTTCGGCCGCTGATGTTTGCCTTTTTTTAAAGTCGCCTCGATCCCGGCACGCTCCAGAAGATAGGTAGGTAAGTTGTGGTAGGCAGGATCTGGGGAAGCTTGTTATTTGAAAGACTAGAGTCGATGCTTGTGTAGCATCTGGCATCGGATATATTTGAACATTTGTTTGTGTTTAGTATGGCCTCCCTTGTGTTGACTGAGTCCTCTCATACTGGTTCTAAATTAGATGCCAGGTTGAAAGTGAGGTTAGCTCGTCTACAGTGGGAGAAGGAGGAGCGTGAGCGAGAGTTTCAGCTCAGGAGGGAGCTGGAGATCAGAAAGTTGGATGCAGACACAGCTTTCAGGATGCGTCAGCTAGCTAGCTGCAGACAGGTTCAGTGGGATCCTCTTCGGGTACACAACCATTGTCAGGTTCTGCTGCGCTTTTGATGTTGGTAGCAACATTCAGCTGGTTCCAGTATTTCGCCAGTCTGAAGTTGAGTCATACTTTGTTGTGTTTGAGCGCATTGCTGCTGCTTTGCACTGGCCCAAAGATGTGTGGGCCATACTGTTACAGTGCAAGTTAGTTGGTAAGGCTCAGATGGTTTGCTCTTCTCTTCCTGTTGAAGATAGTATTGTGTACGAAAAGGTTAAATGTGCTATTCTCAAAGTGTATGAGCTTGTGCCTGAGGCTTATAGACAGCGTTTTCGTTGCCTAAAGAAACACCTGGCCACACTTTTGTAGACTTTGCAATAGAGAAGAGAAAGCTATTCAACGGATGGCGTAAGGCATCAAAGGCTGACGACTTAACTTCAGTTTGTGATCTCATAGTGCTGGAGGAGTTTAAAAACTGTGTCCCAGAACATACTGTTGTTCATTTAAATGAACGAAAAATAACCTCCTTGCGGACGGCCGCCACTATGGCGGATGAGCTTGTGTTAATGCATAGTGGTGTTGTGGCTCAGTGCAATCCCCATCGTGTTTCTTTCCGGAAAGCTCGTAACAGGCGTGCCACACATTCTCATTCTGTTTCTCTTCCAGGACCCAAGAAAAAGAGATTGTGTTTCTTTTGTCTTGACCCTGATCATCTAGTGGCAGAGTGTGTAGCTCGGAAGAAGCAGGTGGCAGCTTCCAAGCAGTCTATGGAAAAACCAAAAGGCTGGCACCCAGTTGCAATGCGACAGAGTGGTGATCTTTCATTAAGTTCTGCGTCTGTCTGTGCTGTGGAGGTGGGTGTTCCCGTCTCTGAAGCTGTGGGTGTGGACCTGGCTCAGAGCGGTGTGGATCTGTGTTCAGTGAGTGATGTGGGTATTCCATGTGTTGCTCTAATGTTCGCTGCTTGTGAGCAGTATAACGAGTGTTTTTATGGAGGGGGGTGTTACGTGCCATAGTGGGTGCTTGTGTGCGTGTGTGTGTCTCTCTCTCTCTGTCTCTGTCTGTCTCTCTCTGTCTCTGTCTCTGATTGTCTGTGTCTCTCTCTCTCTCTCTCTCTGATTGTCTCCAGGTGCAGCCTCTCCCTCAGGTGCTCCCAATCCCCAATCAGGGCCTCCTTAAAGGACCTGAGGAAGGCTGCAGTGGCCTCCTTCTCCTCTGGCTGCATGTGTGCAGCATGGTGTCTCTGTCTCTGTGTGAGGCCTGTGTTTTTGTGAATTGTTAGGAGATGTGCTCCAGTTTATCTTTGTGTGTGTTGTACTATTTAGTCACTTTCTTTTAACAGAAAGTTGTTCTTAGTTACTTAAGTTTGTTTTGCAAATTGGCTGGTGAGCCTCTTTACTTTTTTATTAATTAAAACCTCACTTTGTGGCTTCAGCAGTCAGTTTCCTCTCCTTTTTCTCTCGCCAGGTGGTTTGTGTTTTGTAACTTCCCTTTGTACCCCTAGGGAACGTAACAGTGTGAAAGGACATTGTACATGATCCCTTTGAGAAGCAAAGGCGTTATTTGGCGTAGAAAACTCGAAATAAAGAGACTAAAATATGCCTTTCCCTACATTTTGCAAGCTAGATATGGGGCGAAGCCTGCGAGCTAGTTCAGGCAGTCAACTCGAGCACTTAGGCTGAATTCATACATAAAGCCCCTTGCCTCTACAACCAACCAGAGTCTCCTTAATATGCCGCTCTATTTAACCTGCCAGATCTCTCTCTATGCTTTGCTTGCTGCTGCTATCGCTGCAGCTGCTTGCCTGCCCCCCCACCACCCCAGCTTCCACCTGAAGGCTCGGGGGGTTAGTTATTTAATCATCACTCATCGTGCTATGTATATCTGTGGAGTGATGAGGCCCGAGCCTAGACGCCAAACTCAACTATATGCTGCTTCTAATAAACATGTTAAAGAAACACGTGAGTTGTCTGACTGAAATTAGCTTGTAAGTCTCCAAAAGCACAAATGGGGCATTTTCCTCCCCAAAAACAAGCACCTCTCTCCCTGTACATCTAATTAAATATGCCATTCTTGCACACTGAATGTAAATAATATACCACTTTTAAATTGTGCTAGCTGTATTTAGCCCGTCAATAGTGATTTATTTGTCAGATAGTTCAAATACAATCAACTTTTATATTTTCACTCTCTGCACATTATTAATTATTCAATAGATATTTGGGTTTTCCACTAAAAAGCTTTTTGCACTAGCTGGTTTGACATCGATCCATTTATGTAGATTTAGCCTTTTTCATCCCCCAATTTAAAATGTTTAAGTCTTCATTATACGAACATTTTAATCCTATAATTATTGTAAAACATAAAATTAAATAAGTGATATTTAAAAAAAATTCATTTGTTTTCTTGAATTTGAAACTTAATTTTCTTTGGAAAAATATGAATGCACTGTGAAAATTTAAAATTTTAATTTAATATCACTGCTCCCGAACACCTCTTGAAATATTGAAATGTGAACAAAACCAAGAGGAATTGCGTTTAAAGTAATCATGACAAAAGCCTGACGGTCTCTACCCTTAAAGGTGTCCTATCATGCAAAATGCACTTTGTGATGTCTGTTATACATCAAGATGTGTCCCCGGTGCGTCAGGGAACTCACGCAGCGTCGGAAATAAAACCCTCTCTCTTTTCCTCCGTACCCAAATCTCTAAAAACGGGGCTACAACGGAGCTGATCCAGATTTGCTGCCGATATGACGTAATTTCGGATGGTGGACCCACAGAAAGTTGCTATCAGAAACAATGCCTGACGTGTTTTGGACGTAATCTCGTCTTTGTTTACATTAGCAAGCATCGCTAACACTCAGAGCTAACCTGTACTGGAGAGAGCACATGTGTTTAAAAAGCAGGAAATAAAAAGGAACTCACCTTGTGATAAACCTGCAAGAGAAAAAGCATTTGAGCGCCATACTATTTCAGAAATAATCCTTGATGTGGTTTAGAACAGGATGGCGTTTTATCACAGCCGAATTTAACTTTATCTCCGGTAGAATTCTGAGCAGGCATTAGCTCCGCCTCCTCTTTTTTTCTTTTTCAAGCTAAGGACCCAAAATCCGCGTTTCTCTAACAGGGCTGCAAAAGAGGGGTTTGAGTGATGTCTAAATGATCTGTTTGTATTTTGAGCAAAACACATCATAGACATGTTTTTATATATTTGTATCTGAGACCCAAAATAGCATGATAGGTGCACTATAAGTAAAAGTATAGTTTAGTTTGAAAACGTCCTTCATTTTCCTCGTATACAACAGGAAGCATGTCTAGTTTGTGTGTTTATGTGATTGGAAAAAAGGGAGGAAGCTGCAGAGTGTTGGCAGGTCAACATTTTCTAACCTGCAGCGTTTTTAGACAGTTTCTCCCCAAAAAGAAAACGCATTCACATCTCGCGCACAGATCTAGAAAAACACTGTGTGTGTGTGTGTGTGTGTGTGTGTGTGTGTGTGTGTGTGTGTGTGTGTGTGTGTGTGTGTGTGTGTGTGTGTGTGTGTGTGTGTGTGTGTGTGTGTGTGTGTAGTAAACAACAGGAGAGAGGCGCCTCGCTGCAGAAAAGGTGACGGGGTGATCATCCGTGAAGCTGTTGCTAACACAAAGAGATTTAACAACACAGCATGAAAACACCAGAATAATAAACTGTGTTTGCATCGTTTCAGATGTACTACTCAGTGTGTGTATGCACTGCAGATTCAGACTCCTGAGTAAAGATTTCTTAATAGAGAGCTGCAGGAATGAGACCTAAAACCGGTTTTCTGGATGTGTTTTTGGTTGTTAGCCTGAAATAAGGTCTGTGGTCAACACGAGCCGAACAGATTGTAACATTTTGTTCTAAAATAGGTCAGTAAATATCCCAAAAAACCGAGGTTACTAACAAGTGTCTAAAAGAGACGACTAAACATCATCAAACCCAACATTAGCCTCCTTTAGCTTAGCGGTGGTGACGTGAAGTCATGTGACCGTGCTGTAGTTCCTTTATAGCTCAACATTAGCCACCTTTAGCTTAGCGGTGGTGACGTGAAGTCATGTGACCGTGCTGTAGTTCCTTTATAGCCCAACATTAGCCTCCTTTAGCTTAGCGGTGGTGACGTGAAGTCATGTGACCGTGCTGTAGTTCTTTTATAGCCCAACATTAGCCTCCTTTAGCTTAGCGGTGGTGACGTGAAGTCATGTGACCGTGCTGTAGTTCCTTTATAGCCCAACATTAGCCACCTTTAGCTTAGCGGTGGTGACGTGAAGTCATGTGACCGTGCTGTAGTTCCTTTATAGCCCAACATTAGCCACCTTTAGCTTAGCGGTGGTGACGTGAAGTCATGTGACCGTGCTGTAGTTCCTTTATAGCCCAACATTAGCCACCTTTAGCTTAGCGGTGGTGACGTGAAGTCATGTGACCGTGCTGTAGTTCCTTTATAGCCCAACATTAGCCGCCTTTAGCTTAGCGGTGGTGACGTGAAGTCATGTGACCGTGCTGTAGTTCCTTTATAGCTCAACATTAGCCACCTTTAGCTTAGCGGTGGTGACGTGAAGTCATGTGACCGGGATGTAGTTCCTTTATAGTCCAACATTAGCCTCCTTTAGCTTAGCGGTGGTGACGTGAAGTCATGTGACCGTGCTGTAGTTCCTTTATAGCCCAACATTAGCCTCCTTTAGCTTAGCGGTGGTGACGTGAAGTCATGTGACCGTGCTGTAGTTCTTTTATAGCCCAACATTAGCCTCCTTTAGCTTAGCGGTGGTGACGTGAAGTCATGTGACCGTGCTGTAGTTCCTTTATAGCCCAACATTAGCCACCTTTAGCTTAGCGGTGGTGACGTGAAGTCATGTGACCGTGCTGTAGTTCCTTTATAGCCCAACATTAGCCACCTTTAGCTTAGCGGTGGTGACGTGAAGTCATGTGACCGTGCTGTAGTTCCTTTATAGCCAACATTAGCCACCTTTAGCTTAGCGGTGGTGACGTGAAGTCATGTGACCGTGCTGTAGTTCCTTTATAGCCCAACATTAGCCACCTTTAGCTTAGCGGTGGTGACGTGAAGTCATGTGACCGTGCCGTAGTTCCTTTATAGCCCAACATTAGCCGCCTTTAGCTTAGCGGTGGTGACGTGAAGTCATGTGACCGTGCTGTAGTTCCTTTATAGCCCAACATTAGCCACCTTTAGCTTAGCGGTGGTGACGTGAAGTCATGTGACCGTGCTGTAGTTCCTTTATAGCCCAACATTAGCCACCTTTAGCTTAGCGGTGATGACGTGAAGTCATGTGACCGTGCTGTAGTTCCTTTATAGCCCAACATTAGGTTTTTACTTCAAAAATCATGAAGTGGTGTTAATATCTGGAGATTATCCTGCTGAACTAAACCTATAAGTATCATAAACGTTTGTTTGACACAGAGATTATATTCTGACATAATCCAAAATCACACGGAGAAATCCCACTGAACCAGGAAGATGCTGCCTTCAGGGTCCAACACAGAAATACGACATCTCACCACCACTTCTTATTCACAGTATTAACGACAATGGAAACATGAAGCTGGGAGTCCGCAGTTTTATAAAATAAAGTCTTACATTCATTAAGTTTTCCACTGAACACACACACACACACACACCACACACACACACACACACACACACACACACACACACACACACACACACACACACACACACACACACACACACACACACACACACACACACACACACACACACACACCACACACACACACACACACACACACACACACACACACACACACACACACACACACAGGGAAAAAGATGAAGATGACTAACTGAGAAAGTGTGCGTCACATTGTCAAATATAACTCCAATCACCATGGAAACTGAGTAACAGAGTGTATCAGGAGGGCGTGTGTTTTTTTGCAAACACACTTTCTTTCTGTTCATCTCTCTCCTTGTGTCTCTCTTTAGAAAAGATACACTCTCTCTCGTTTCTGAGAATATCTAGCAAGCAGCTGCATGCATTAGTGTGGAAACATGAAGAGAAAAGTTATAATCAAGAACATGAACGGTGTTAAATATAATGCAGTGTTTTTATCTTATACTGTGTGTCCTTAAAGATGCCCTAAACATCAGCAGGAGAGGACTCTTTAAAGTAGAGACACTACATACTGATATACATCTGAACATCAGCAGGAGAGGACTATTTAAAGTAGAGACACTACATACTGATATACACCTGAACATCAGCAGGAGAGGACTCTTTAAAGTAGAGACACTACATACTGATATACACCTGAACATCTGCAGGAGAGGACTCTTTAAAGTAGAGACACTACATACTGATATACATCTGAACATCAGCAGGAGAGGACTCTTTAAAGTAGAGACACTACATACTGATATACACCTGAACATCAGCAGGAGAGGACTCTTTAAAGTAGAGACACTACATACTGATATACACCTGAGCATCAGCAGGAGAGTACTCTTTAAAGTAGAGACACTATATACTGATATACACCTGAACATCAGCAGGAGAGGACTCTTTAAAGTAGAGACACTACATACTGATATACACCTGAACATCTGCAGGAGAGGACTCTTTAAAGTAGAGACACTACATACTGATATACACCTGAGCATCAGCAGGAGAGGACTCTTTAAAGTAGAGACACTACATACCAGAGGTGGGACCAAGTCATTGTTTTGCAAGTTCAAGTCAAGTCCAAGTCCTAAACTTTGAGAAAACGAGTCTTAAACAAGTCATTATGTGCTTTTCAACAAATGTAATGACATCGATCAACAGAATAATACTTAATAATCAAACTGCTCTTTATTAGTCACATTAATAATTTAATAATCCATTTTCTCTCTGCTGGTAAAGTAACGTGTTTTGTTCTACTTTAAGAGGGATCAGTAAGGTAAGGCTACCGTGACGGTTTGATTCAGAAGGAGTTTCATGGATAAGATCCCTGATGTTAAGGTGACCAGAATGTTTATTTTCACTGTGTACAACATGTTATAAGGGACCCACAATCTATCTTTATGCAAGGGATAATGTGCAGCGAGGCGGTCTCTATGAAAAGAACACCTGAATCTAGATCCCTCTGCAGGTGGTACTTTAAGTATATTTTGATGATAATACTTTTGTACTTTTACTTGAGTAACATTTTGAATGCAGGACTTTTTATTGTAACCGAGTATTCCTACACTCTGGTACTTTTACTCAAGTACAAGATCTGAACTTCTCCCACCTCTGACAATAAGTCCTGAGTGGTTACCAAAAGAAAAACCCTGCTCTGAAGGTTATTTTCATTTTACAAATCCTGCACTCAGCTCTGCTTTCTCCAATATCATTGAAATGCAGCCTGATGCTGCTTCTTTTTTCGGTTTTCCCAAATTTCTTGACTTTTTCCGACACGCTTGCATTTAAATCCGGCTCCCCGTCTCCCCGTCGCTCTGTAGCTGGCCTGTACCACTACACTTGCTGTCTTTGGAGCGTCTGCCCCCCACCGTTCTTTCACATAATGGTATGATCTTAGTGTGTCCTCGCATATGATTGGCCGCATGGTGGCTCAGCAAAATAAAGACCCGCCCCTGCCTGCATGGATTCACAGCAAGAGTAGGAGCGGTTGAAGATTTGCTCTCCCCGACTGGAGTCTGCTCTTCTAGCGGCATCTCGCGATCGGCGTGTTGGAGACCTCTGAATTAAATGATCAAGTCACCTCAAGTCAGAGGGCTCAAGTCCAAGTCAAGTCCCGAGTCATTGGTGTTCAAGTCCAAGTCGAGTCGCAAGTGTTTTGTGATTTTGTCAAGTCGAGTCCAAAGTCATCAAATTGGTGACTTGAGTCTGACTCGAGTCCACACCTCTGCTACATACTGATATACACCTGAACATCAGCAGGAGAGGACTCTTTAAAGTAGAGACACTACATACTGATATACACCTGAACATCAGCAGGAGAGGACTCTTTAAAGTAGAGACACTACATACTGATATACACCTGAGCATCAGCAGGAGAGGACTCTTTAAAGTAGAGACACTACATACTGATATACACCTCAACATCAGCAGGAGAGGACTCTTTAAAGTAGAGACACAACATACTGATATACACCTGAACATCAGCAGGAGAGGACTCTTTAAAGTAGAGACACTACATACTGATATACACCTGAACATCAGCAGGAGAGGACTCTTTAAAGTAGAGACACTACATACTGATATACACCTGAACATCAGCAGGAGAGGACTCTTTAAAGTAGAGACACTACATACTGATATACACCTGAACATCAGCAGGAGAGGACTCTTTAAAGTAGAGACACTACATACTGATATACACCTGAACATCAGCAGGAGAGGACTCTTTAAAGTAGAGACACTACATACTGATATACACCTGAACATCAGCAGGAGAGGACTCTTTAAAGTAGAGACACTACATACTGATATACACCTGAACATCAGCAGGAGAGGACTCTTTAAAGTAGAGACACTACATACTGATATACACCTGAACATCAGCAGGAGAGGACTCTTTAAAGTAGAGACACTACATATGATACACCTGAACATCAGCAGGAGAGGACTCTTTAAAGTAGAGACACTACATACTGATATACACCTGAGCATCAGCAGGAGAGGACTCTTTAAAGTAGAGACACTACATATGATATACACCTGAACATCAGCAGGAGAGGACTCTTTAAAGTAGAGACACTACATACTGATATACACCTGAACATCAGCAGGAGAGGACTCTTTAAAGTAGAGACACTACATACTGATATACACCTGAACATCAGCAGGAGAGGACTCTTTAAAGTAGAGACACTACATACTGATATACACCTGACATCAGCAGGAGAGGACTCTTTAAAGTAGAGACACTACATACTGATATACACCTGAACATCAGCAGGAGAGGACTCTTTAAAGTAGAGACACTACATACTGATATACACCTGAGCATCAGCAGGAGAGGACTCTTTAAAGTAGAGACACTACATACTGATATACACCTGAACATCAGCAGGAGAGGACTCTTTAAAGTAGAGACACTACATACTGATATACACCTGAGCATCAGCAGGAGAGCACTCTTTAAAGTAGAGACACTACATATGATATACACCTGAACATCGGCAGGAGAGGACTTTTAAAGTAGAGACACTACATACTGATAACACCTGAACATCAGCAGGAGAGCACTCTTTAAGGCCCGGCCACACGAGGACGATAACGGTCGTATCTGCTTAGGATATGAATATAATACAGGCTTTGACAGTATATGCTCACTAGGGGTGTAACGGTATACGTATACACCGAAAATTTACGGTATAGGCCCTTCGGTTCGGTACACGTGTGTACCGAAGTGTACCGAAGTGTACCGAACGAATATAACGTTAAACGTAAAAAATTGAGAACGTGAACAACTTTTGGAAGTAATCTCAGGTGCTGCGTCGCAGCGTTCAGTGTAATTTGCTCACATTGGGTTCAGCGCGTCATAGAGCGACCAAGTTATTTCATTGGACGAGAGGCATACTATGAGAGCTGGTCACAGGGATGTGTTCATATTTAGTCAGTAATTTGAGAAACTGTCGAAATGGCGAACGCAGATAAAGTTGAGCTCGAAAATCCTCCAGCATCATTGAAGTCTCCGGTTTGGGAACATTTTGGTTTCGCAGTTACGTACAAGGATGACGGACAAAGACAGGTGGACCGAACCAAAGCTGTTGTTGGCATTGTTCAACTAAAATTGGTTACGCGGCTGGCAATACATCAAACTTGCACACTCATTTGAAAAGGCATCACCCGAACGTGAATATCACCGGTACCAAAAGAAAAATGACTGAAGTGCAAACCCAACTCCCACTAGCATTTAAGCCTCCACCACTCGCAAAAAGTTCAGACCGAGCCAAAGCTATTACAAACGCCAAATATCCTTATGTTGCCATGTTAGCATAGCGCTACCTGGCTGTATCTGCTACCTCTGTCCCTAGATACGAGAGGGTGTTCTCCACAGCAGGACACATTGTTAGTGCCAGCAGATCTGCCCTTTCTGCAAGCGATGTGGACGAGTTCATTTTTAATACAATGACAAGCAAGCAAGTCCTAATGTCAAACTAGTACAGTACAGTTGAAGTACAGATTATTTCAGTTCATCGAAATGCTGCACCTTAATGTTCATTTTATTATATTTTGTATTTATTTGAGTGAATACATTATTCACAGTTTAATAATAATTAAAAACCCCAACAATATTTTATGTTTTGTGATCATTTTTTCTGCTGTACCGAAAACGTACCGAACCGTGACCTAAAAACCGAGGTACGTACCGAACCGAAATGTTTGAACCGTTACACCCCTAATGCTCACTAATAATTGGCAGTTTTAAGGTCTCTTTTTCCCGCTGTATTTACAGTAGGATTGGCAGCTGTCAGGTTCACAGCTTGCAGGTAAATCACTGAAGGAGGATCTGATGAGTCTCTGTTTGTCTCTGCTGTGGGTTTCATTTGGACGCTTTCCAAGTCTGTGAGAGGGCCGCCTTTATGTGTGTGCCTTCAATCATCTCTGACATTAATATGACAGATACTGGATGGAGGAATGCCCTCTCCAATTATCACCTATTGCATGAAAACTATTTGGTTAAATGCAAATGAAGGCTGCAAAAAAAAGATTCAAATGTTTATCTAGTTCAGAGGATTCTGGGAGTGGTTTTGTCTCTTTGTTGTCTGTGCTTTTATTCACTGTTTAAAGAACATGTTGTGAAAGACAGGATACGATGGGAAGGTTCTTATCCGTTCTAGAAAGACACTACATACTGCTATACACCTGAACATCAGCAGGAGAGGACTCTTTAAAGTAGAGACACTACGTACTGCTATACACCTGAACATCAACAGGAGAGGACTCTTTAAAGTAGAGACACTACATACTGCTATACACCTGAACATCAGCAGGAGAGGACTCTTTAAAGTAGAGACACTACATACTGATATACACCTGAACATCAGCAGGAGAGGACTCTTTAAAGTAGAGACACTACATACTGATATACACCTGAACATCAGCAGGAGAGGACTCTTTAAAGTAGAGACAATACATACTGGTATACACCTGAACATCAACAGGAGAGGACTCTTTAAAGTAGAGACACTACATACTGATATACACCTGAACATCAGCAGGAGAGGACTCTTTAAAGTAGAGACACTACATACTGATATACACCTGAACATCAGCAGGAGAGGACTCTTTAAAGTAGAGACACTACATACTGATATACACCTGAACATCAGCAGGAGAGGACTCTTTAAAGTAGAGACACTACATACTGATATACACCTGAACATCAGCAGGAGAGGACTCTTTAAAGTAGAGACACTACATACTGATATACACCTGAACATCAGCAGGAGAGGACTCTTTAAAGTAGAGACACTACATACTGATATACACCTGAACATCAGCAGGAGAGGACTCTTTAAAGTAGAGACACTACATACTGATATACACCTGAACATCAGCAGGAGAGGACTCTTTAAAGTAGAGTCACTACATACTGATATACACCTGAACATCAGCAGGAGAGGACTCTTTAAAGTAGAGACACTACATACTGATATACACCTGAACATCAGCAGGAGAGGACTCTTTAAAGTAGAGACACTACATACTGATATACACCTGAGCATCAGCAGGAGAGGACTCTTTAAAGTAGAGACACTACATACTGATATACACCTGAACATCAGCAGGAGAGCACTCTTTAAGGCCCCGGCCACACGAGGACGATAACGGTCGTATCTGCTTAGGATATGAAATATAATACAGGCTTTTGACAGTATATGCTCACTAGGGGTGTAACGGTATACGTATTCATACCGAAAATATTCGGTATGGGCCCTTCGGTTCGGTACACGTGTGTACCGAAGTGTACCGAACGAATATAACGTTAAACGTAAAAAATTGAGAACGTGAACAACTTTTTGGAAGTAATCTCAGGTGCTGCGTCGCAGCGTTCAGTGTAATTTGCTCACATTGGGTTCAGCGCGTCATAGAGCGACCAAGTTATTTCATTGGACGAGAGGCATACTATGAGAGCTGGTCACAGGGATGTGTTCATATTTAGTCAGTAATTTGAGAAACTGTCGAAATGGCGAACGCAGATAAAGTTGAGCTCGAAAATCCTCCAGCATCATTGAAGTCTCCGGTTTGGGAACATTTTGGTTTCGCAGTTACGTACAAGGATGACGGACAAAGACAGGTGGACCGAACCAAAGCTGTTTGTCGGCATTGTTCAACTAAAATTGGTTACGCGGCTGGCAATACATCAAACTTGCACACTCATTTGAAAAGGCATCACCCGAACGTGAATATCACCGGTACCAAAAGAAAAATGACTGAAGTGCAAACCCAACTCCCACTAGCATTTAAGCCTCCACCACTCGCAAAAAGTTCAGACCGAGCCAAAGCTATTACAAACGCCAAATATCCTTATGTTGCCATGTTAGCAAAGCGCTACCTGGCTGTATCTGCTACCTCTGTCCCTAGATACGAGAGGGTGTTCTCCACAGCAGGACACATTGTTAGTGCCAGCAGATCTGCCCTTTCTGCAAGCGATGTGGACGAGTTCATTTTTAATACAATGACAAGCAAGCAAGTCCTAATGTCAAACTAGTACAGTACAGTTGAAGTACAGATTATTTCAGTTCATCGAAATGCTGCACCTTAATGTTCATTTTATTATATTTTGTATTTATTTGAGTGAATACATTATTCACAGTTTAATAATAATTAAAAACCCCCAACAAATATTTTATGTTTTGTGATCATTTTTTCTGCTGTACCGAAAACGTACCGAACCGTGACCTAAAAACCGAGGTACGTACCGAACCGAAATGTTTGAACCGTTACACCCCTACTGCTCACTAATAATTGGCAGTTTTAAGGTCTCTTTTTCCCGCTGTATTTACAGTAGGATTGGCAGCTGTCAGGTTCACAGCTTGCAGGTAAATAGCTGAAGGAGGATCTGATGAGTCTCTGTTTGTCTCTGCTGTGGGTTTCATTTGGACGCTTTCCAAGTGTGTGAGAGGGCCGCCTTTATGTGTGTGCCTTCAATCATCTCTGACATTAATATGACAGATACTGGATGGAGGAACGCCCTCTCCAATTATCACCTATTGCATGAAAACTATTTGGTTAAATGCAAATGAAGGCTGCAAAAAAAAGATTCAAATGTTTATCTAGTTCAGAGGATTCTGGGAGTGGTTTTGTCTCTTTGTTGTCTGTGCTTTTATTCACTGTTTAAAGAACATGTTGTGAAAGACAGGATACGATGGGAAGGTTCTTATCCGTTCTAGAAAGACACTACATACTGCTATACACCTGAACATCAGCAGGAGAGGACTCTTTAAAGTAGAGACACTACATACTGCTATACACCTGAACATCAGCAGGAGAGGACTCTTTAAAGTAGAGACACTACATACTGCTATACACCTGAACATCAGCAGGAGAGGACTCTTTAAAGTAGAGACACTACGTACTGCTATACACCTGAACATCAACAGGAGAGGACTCTTTAAAGTAGAGACACTACATACTGATATACACCTGAACATCAGCAGGAGAGGACTCTTTAAAGTAGAGACACTACGTACTGATATACACCTGAACATCAGCTGGAGAGGACTCTTTAAAGTAGAGACACTACGTACTGATATACACCTGAACATCAGCAGGAGAGGACTCTTTAAAGTAGAGAAACTACATACTGATATACACCTGAACATCAGCAGGAGAGGACTCTTTAAAGTAAAGACACTACATACTGATATACACCTGAACATCAGCAGGAGAGGACTCTTTAAAGTAGAGACACTACATACTGATATACACCTGAACATCAACAGGAGAGGACTCTTTAAAGTAGAGACACTACATACTGATATACAGCTGATCATCAGCAGGAGAGGACTCTTTAAAGTAGAGACACTACATACTGATATACGCCTGAACA
This sequence comes from Dissostichus eleginoides, assembly GCA_031216635.1. NCBI lineage: Eukaryota > Metazoa > Chordata > Actinopteri > Perciformes > Nototheniidae > Dissostichus > Dissostichus eleginoides. Next base: position 28,136,750 of record CM062280.1, read on the forward strand.
TCAGCAGGAGAGGACTCTTTAAAGTAGAGACACTACATACTGATATACACCTGAACATCAGCAGGAGAGGACTCTTTAAAGTAGAGACACTACATACTGATATACACCTGAACATCAGCAGGAGAGGACTCTTTAAAGTAGAGACACTACATACTGATATACACCTGATCATCAGCAGGAGAGGACTTTTTAAAGTAGAGACACTACATACTGATATACACCTGAACATAAGCAGGAGAGGACTCTTTAAAGAGACACTACATACTGATATACACCTGATCATCAGCAGGAGAGGACTCTTTAAAGTAGAGACACTACATACTGATATACATCTGAAAATCAGCAGGAGAGGACTCTTTAAAGTAGAGACACTACATACTGATATACACCTGATCATCAGCAGGAGAGGACTCTTTAAAGTAGAGACACTACATACTGATATACACCTGAACATCAGCAGGAGAGGACTCTTTAAAGAGACACTACATACTGATATACACCTGATCATCAGCAGGAGAGGACTCTTTAAAGTAGAGACACTACATACTGATATACACCTGAACATCAGCAGGAGAGGACTCTTTAAAGTAGAGACACTACATACTGATATACACCTGAACATCAGCAGGAGAGGACTCTTTAAAGTAGAGACACTACATACTGATATACACCTGATCATCAGCAGGAGAGGACTCTTTAAAGAGACACTACATACTGATATACACCTGATCATCAGCAGGAGAGGACTCTTTAAAGTAGAGACACTACATACTGATATACACCTGAACATCAGCAGGAGAGGACTCTTTAAAGTAGAGACACTACATACTGATATACACCTGAAGATCAGCAGGAGAGGACTCTTTAAAGTAGAGACACTACATACTGATATACACCTGAACATCAGCAGGAGAGGACTCTTTAAAGTAGAGACACTACATACTGATATACACCTGAACATCAGCAGGAGAGGACTCTTTAAAGAGACACTACATACTGATATACACCTGATCATCAGCAGGAGAGGACTCTTTAAAGTAGAGACACTACATACTGATATACATCTGAAAATCAGCAGGAGAGGACTCTTTAAAGTAGAGACACATACTGATATACACCTGAACATCAGCAGGAGAGGACTCTTTAAAGTATAGACACTACATACTGATATACACCTTATCATCAGCAGGAGAGGACTCTTTAAAGTAGAGACACTACATACTGATATACACCTGAACATCAGCAGGAGAGGACTCTTTAAAGAGACACTACATACTGATATACACCTGATCATCAGCAGGAGAGGACTCTTTAAAGTAGAGACACTACATACTGATATACACCTGAACATCAGCAGGAGAGGACTCTTTAAAGTAGAGACACTACATACTGATACACACCTGAACATCAGCAGGAGAGGACTCTTTAAAGTAGAGACACTACATACTGATATACACCTGAACATCAGCAGGAGAGGACTCTTTAAAGTAGAGACACTAAATACTGATATACACCTGAACATCAGCAGGAGAGGACTCTTTAAAGTAGAGACACTACATACTGATATACACCTGAACATCAGCAGGAGAGGACTCTTTAAAGTAGAGACACTACATACTGATATACACCTGAACATCAGCAGGAGAGGACTCATGAAAGTGTCTTATCAATCTGCTGCATCTTTCTGTACAAATGCTCCCGTAATAAATTTGCCTCACAGTGGAAGCTTTCACTGTGAATAAGCAGGCGTGTGAAAAGTGCAAGTCAGAATACGAAGGTAGAAGCAGAGGAAGCTGTAACTAATAAGCTCCTACTGTATGAAGTGGATTGAGAGCAGCGCTGCAGGCTGAGCGTCCTCAGATGAACCTGAGCACGATGCTCTCTATTATACATACAAATTCAACCATTTACCTTCCTCTCTAAAGCCAGTGCACATGAAAACAGGACTTTGTGTTCTTATTTGAATCTTTAGTAGGCATTTGTTTTCAGTATGAGGACGTGGTGTAAAAAAACACAAGAAAAGCAAACACTCACCTAAAAGGTAAAGATGAGGACATATTTAGACGAGAATTGGAGAATTAGAGTTTAATGTAATCCTGTTCATCTTGGTAATTTTACTTAAAATACATTGAAATTGTTGATGAGCAATCCCCTTGTAATTCACTAATCAATATACCACATAATCAAACATTACGGGTGTGATTGTGTGTGTGAGTGTGAGTGTGTGTGTGTGTGTGTGTGTGTGTGTGAATGTGAGTGTGTGTGTATGTGTGTGTGTATGCGACACACACACAAACACACACACACACACACACACACACACACCTCCCTCTCTGTCTGTGAGAGCGAGGTCACATCAGGACACTGCGCCGGCTGCAGACATTTTGCAGCAGATTTTTTTCTCCGCTCGTTTTTCACGTTATATTTCAGCCTCACGGACGTTATTTCACGGCCAGAATAACGAATAAAAAGCATTCAAAAAGAACTAAAATCCTTTCAAATGCACGACAGCACACCATTGAGTGCATAAAGAGCATCCTAACGTCTGTCCTCCCCCTGCCTCGCCCGATATTACAATAAATTGTCACTTTAATGTTTGAAATTCAGCTTTCTTTAAGAGACGAAAGGAGAATAATATGTTTTTATTTTAAACTCACGAACAGGTTTCCAGAGGGGGAGGGTGTTGGTGTGTGTGTGTGTGTGTGTGTGTGTGTGTGTCGCATATGCTCATATTGTGACTATTCAGATGGGAAAACGACGTGCATCATCGGGATGCTGCAGATAAAAAGGAGAAAAATATCCCAAATGTTGTGCATCTCTTGCCGTACTAACATCAGCAACACACACACACACACACACACACACACACACACACACACACACACACACACACACACACACACACACACACACACACACACACACACACACACACACACACACACACACACACACACACACACACACACACACACACACACACACACACACACACACACACACACACACACACACACACACACACACACACACACACACACACACACACACACACACCTCCCTCTCTGTGAGAGCGAGGTCACATCAGGACACTGCGCCGGCTGCAGCACATTTTGTTTTCAGCCTCGCGTTATTTCACGGCCAGAATGAAAATTAAAACCACAAGAAATTAAAAATCCTTTCAAATGCACGACAGCAGACCATCATAACGTCTGTCTGTCTGTCTATCCTCCCCCCCCGATATCAAAAGTGAGCGCCCATCCTGAGCCGACAGAGTGCATTCTGGGTAAAGAGAGGACAACTCAGGACACATGCAGGGACTTTAAGGATACTGCAGTAAGCTGTGCACGGCGGAAACAAGGAGAAAGATGCAGAGAGGGAGGGGGGGGGGGAGACAAAAATACTGTCTGGATCAGCAGAGGACGGAGGAATTCAACATTTCAGTCTGACAAAAAGATCAACGCTGCAACACGGTTTTAACGGGTTATAATATTAAATCTGCAGTGCATTAATATGGAATTGAAGATATGTTTATTATTATTATTAGGGATATCACAAGTCTCATTTACACCGAGGAGAAGGCGTCTCTTTCTCTTTGTCGGCATTTCAATCATAGAGGATGCAGTAAAGCTATAGACGGGTGAAACATTTTATAATGACTTAGTATTCAGTATAGCATAAGTCTCTAGGAAAGTACATTGTGCATTACTGACGTCAGGTTCAGGTTATTTATTAGCACCTGTAGGTAGATTTAGTTTGCAGATAGAAAGATAAACGATCCATCCTGACACATATTATAAATGACCCATCTCTAATAAATAAAATTACACCCCGCTCTGTCACCTCTAAAAACATTTAATGAATACTAGTACAATTAATACATAAATAGGTATCCGTGTGACACTGCTACCACTTGTTTCTCTGTGTGATAGCTGCTGGAATAAAGCTGTTTTGTTTTACTTTTAAGTATGCACCATGATATCAAGTCAAATTCCTCGTACGTGTCAACCTACCCGTTTCTGATTCTGAACTATCCTCCTGAAGGAAGAAGCTAAAACTCTGAGTATTACCAAACCATGACGTTAAATAAAAAGGAAAGAAAGGACTCGATAAAAGCCCAAAAACATGACCATCGTGGTTTAAAATAGGACGGTTTCCAAACAATACAACACAAACGCTGGTGACCCCATTTTGCACACAGCTTCCCAATTTGCTTCAGAGGACAGATTAGGAGATGAAGACACAATGGGGTTATGTGTGTTATAATATATATATATATGTGCTGTAGGTCATCAAACTGGAGACCTTCTTAGAAATGTAATTAACTGCAAAAATGTCACTGTAAAGGAACTACAGCTGTATTAAACAATTCCATTTAATACATATATTTTCTTAGATCTAATTTGTATAAATACACTTTTTTCTGACAAATATGAACACGCTGTGAATTAGAGACATTTAATTAAATACAAATATTATTAAAGAAAAATGCTAATCATCGGTTATGTCGTATTGCGGCCATTGTAAATACAATATGTAATAAATATGGATAGTGGGCGGAGAGGGTTAATATTTATTCGAAACTAATAAAAAAAACAAATGTTGGAGATAGTACGTTTGCAACAAAAGAATTACATAATTTATTTTCTTGCAATTTTTGATTTATTAATCTCAAAGAATATTTTTTTCTGAATATCACCCACATCTCCATTATTACATGTTCTTTACTTAGAAAGACTCCAATACGCCATCACATTACAGCAGTATCCCCCCCTCCACACACACACACCCCCCCCCCCCCACTGGCATTTGACCATCATGCACCTCTGCTATCGTCACATAACATCTGCAGTTTTAATACTGTATGAAACCCTGACCCCCCCACAACCTGTGTTTGTGCAGCCGTGTCTGAAGTGGGTGAACTCATTTCACCCCGAGTGCTGAGTGTGTGTGTGTGTGTTTGTGTCTGCAGCAGAGTGTGTGTGAGCAGCAGAGAGAGTGTGTGTCTGCAGCAGATAGTCTGTGTGTGCAGCAAGATTGTGTGTGTGTCTGCAGCAGAGTGTTTGTGTGCAGCAGAGAGAGTGTGGGCAGCTGAGAGTGTGTGTGTAGCAGAGAGAGTGTGGGCAGCTGAGAGTGTGTGTGTAGCAGAGAGTGTGGGCAGCTGAGAGTGTGTGTGTTTTCAGCAGTGTGTGTGTGCAGCAGAGAGAGTGTGTGCAGCAGAGAGAGTGTGTGCAGCTGAGAGCGTGTGTGTTTTCAGCAGAGTGTGTGTGTGCAGCAGAGAGAGTGTGTGTCTGAAGCAGAGAGAGTGTGTGCAGCAGAGAGTGTGTGTGTCTGAAGCAGAGAGAGTGTGTGTCTGAAGCAGAGAGAGTGTGTGTGTGCAGCAGAGAGAGTGTGTGTCTGAAGCAGAGAGAGTGTGTGTCTGAAGCAGAGAGAGTGTGTGTCTGAAGCAGAGAGAGTGTGTGTCTGAAGCAGAGAGAGTGTGTGCAGCAGAGTGTCTGCAGCAGAGAGTGTGTGTGTTTTCAGCAGTGTGTGTGTGCAGCAGAGAGAGTGTGTGTCTGAAGCAGAGTGTGTGTGCAGCAGAGAGTGTGTGCAGAAGAGAGTGTGTCTGCAGCAGAGAGTGTGTGTGTTTTCAGCAGAGAGAGTGTGTGTCTGAAGCAGAGTGTGTGTGTGCAGCAGAGAGAGTGTGTGTCTGAAGCAGAGTGTGTGTGTGCAGCAGAGAGAGTGTGTGTCTGAAGCAGAGTGTGTGTGCCGCAGAGAGTGTGTGCAGCAGAGTGTGTCTGCAGCAGGGAGTGTGTGTGTGTGTGTGTGTGTGTGTGTGACTGAAGCAGAGAGTGTGTGTGTGTGTGTGTGTGTGTGTATGTGTGTGTGTGTGTGTATGCGTCTGTGTGTGTGTGTGTGTGTATGTGTGTGTGTGTGTAGCAGAGATTCTGCAACATATCTGCGCCGTCCCTCTGAGACCTTAATATCATTACTAAAAACGACTGCGGCTCATTGGTGGCTTATAACAAATGCAATTGAATCTTGAGGTTGGTCTAAATATGAATATCATACAGCAACAGATTACAATTCTGTTTTAACTTATAAGAGCCTACAGTTTGGATATAGCTGAAAAGCAAGACAGCTAGCGTGTGATGTTGTGTTCAAACATCATGATTACATGCACAGTCAATGCAAAGAATGGATGCTACTCGCTTCATTCGTGAGAGTTTTTCAACAAGAAATGTGCGTGACGTGTCTCTGCAAAAGTGTTGAGAATGTCTGACTCGGAAATATCCGTTAGCAAGCTGTAAGATCCTGTATACCTACAATATAATTACACTTTCTTATCAGATCATTAGTGAATGTTTCTTGCATCAAAGCAGCTCTATTTGCAACATCAAGGATACATATTTGAGATGAGGAAACAAACTTTCACTTTAAGATCACTATAGCTGGAGGCAGTATTCAGATGCTTGACTTAAGTAGGAATCAACATAAAATCCCTTTAAAACCAACATGTCGTGTCAAAATATTGATTGATTTAGTAATTTAATAAGAGTCAGGACTCCTTATGCGATAATGTCCAGCTTACTGCATCCGCACACGTTATTTATTAGAGATGTTATGTCCCAGATAGACTGAATACAGGATTACTCGCATATGAAGATGGATTTCAGCAGCTTATCAGCACAAGACCTTCAGAGAGGCTTTATGTATTATTCACAACGATATGTACACACATTCCTGGAAAGCATAATGAGCATTAAACGCCGTGTGAGCAATAACACACACACTGTATTCTAGCAATAAAATGTACTAAGAGTGTAAAAGTATCTAGTAATCCAGCAGCATTGTGTAGGAAACAAACTGGGGAGGACTTTGAAGGACGGACACAAAAACAAAAAGTGAACTCTGGACCCAAACTGTGAACTTTTCCAAACCTCCCCCCCCCGCCCCCATTTCTCAAGGTCTGCAAATACTTAAAACTGCAAGAGCTCTTTAATGAATCCCTTCATCCAGGCCGTAATTATTATCTTACGACTCTAACAAGGGCACACACACACACACACAACACACACACACACACCACACACACACACACAACACACACACACACACACACCCACACACACACCCACACACACACACACACACAACACACACACACACACACACACACACACACACACACACACACACACACACACACACCACACACCACACACACACACACACACACACACACACACCACACACACACACACACACACCACACACACTAAGTGGGGTCTGTAAAGCACACAGTAAAGGATAGGCTCCGTTAGAAACGTTTCCCATGGTAACGATGTGTTGCTCGTTAGTCTCTGTGTTGTTCAGGTTTCACCGTGAACGTGCAGCAGTAAACACTACACTGTAAATCTGAGAAAGTTACCAGAAAGTCAAATGTTTTTCAGATTTAAAGTGTTATTGCTGTGCAGAATCCAGCATTTCAACACCTGGTCTGACGTGAGTGGTAAACAATAGTAAATAAATAGCAAAGTATTACATTAAAAACGTATCAGATAAATGAACTTAAAAGCCAAGAAATGTCAGAGGAACTCAAATATATGTTTCAAATGTTTTCAAAAATGTTCAACGTTTCAACCGTGAGGCATATAATTCAATTTGCTCATTTTACATTTTTGTGCCGAGTCACAGAAGTACGGTGTCCATAACTACATGTCCCACAATGCATCTTGTTTTTCTAACCAGTGTTATCAGGAGCGAGCCCAGTGGTGGGGAATAGTACCAACATGTCCCAAAAACTCATGGGATTCATGTTTAATAACAGAGGGAAATGTACGTGTGTGTACAGATGCAGTATGTTTGGGTTGAAGTTCATGCATAAAGTGTTTTTATGTAATTAAACTACATTGTACATAGTTGAACACTTGAATGTCTGCTTCAGAGCTAGTTATTTCTTTATTTGTTACCAAAACAATGATAATCGGATGCAGAGGCAATCATGATAGTGAGTAATTATATTTATATAGTATTAGATATATATTTAGACGTTATCCCAGACATGCAGGCGGGAACTGCACAGATGCATGATGACAAAAAAGACACAAAAGAAAAAGAAAGCAAAACCAAAAGGAGAAACTCTTGTGGAGAAGAACAGCCGAGCTCGTTGGCTAGAGTTTTGAAATGTAACTCGATAAACATGGATTAATTAACGTCTTCCTAAAAAAGGTCCGCTCTGAGTTCTAAACAATGGGTCAGAAAGAGACAATCGGATTTCGTCCAGGATCCCTCTGATTGGTCGTTTCATGTCTCTGGGGCAGAAACCTGGATACAAACCAGGAACTGCCAGGTACACACAACACACACACACACACACACACACACACACACACACACACACACACACACACACACACACACACACACACACACACAACAACACACACACACCACACACACCAACACACACACACACACACCCACCACACACACACACACACCACACACACACCACACACACACACCCACAACACACACACCGCACACACACACACACACACACCACACACACACACACACACACACACACACACACACACACCTCCATCAGCACTTAAAGATTGATTTCTGTGACCCTGAACAGCTTCACTAACAGCTGGGACTCCAGACAACACACTGCTGTTCTCTGAGGGAAGCTCCATAAACCATGATGAACCTTGATTAGAACTTATAGGGTTCACTTTTATATATATATATATATATGGCCAATCATATCTGTATGATATATGAAAACATGGCAGCATTACAAGCAGAAAGTTTGACGGGAAACACAAAGAGTCAGATTAAGAGGCACCAAACATATTATAGTCAAAAATATTCTTAAAAGTCTACAGAATTTTCTTTTGGTTGACTTTTGATCTACTGTATTAAAGGTCACCTATCATGCTATTCTTAGGCAATAGCATAGGTCTCAGATATACAAATATATAAAAAACATGTCTATGAAGTGTTTTGCTCAAAATACCAAACAGATCCCCCATTCTAGCCATGCCTCATATCCCTCTATTTCACTTCCTGTTTCAAAAGTGCTGATTCTGGATATAAAGCTTTAAAAAAATAAAAAGATTGATAAGAAATAAAAAAGGAGGGGGCTGAGCTCATGCGGGACCCGGCAGCTACTGTCTAAACTAAATACTGCCGTGATGAAACGCCATATCATGGATTATCAAGGATTATCTCTGAAACAGTATGGAGCTCAAAGGCTTTCTCTCTTGCCGGTTATACCACAAGGTGAGTTCCTTTTTATTTCCTGCTTCTTCACACACATGCTCTCCAGTACAGGTTAGCTCTGAGTGTTAGCGATGCTAATGTAAACACCGACCATATTACGTCCAAAACAGTCGGGCATTGTTTCTGATAGCAACGTTTCTGATAGGGCCGTGGGTCCACATTTCAGATATTACGTCATATCGGACGCAAATCTGGATCAGCTCCGTTGTTCCCCCGTTTTTAGAGATTTGGGTACGGAGGAAAAGAGAGAGGGTTTTATTCTCTGACGCTGCGTGAGTTCCCCGACACACCGGGGACACATCTTTATGTATAAAAGACATCACAAAGTGCATTTTGCATGATAGGTCCCCTTTAACTAAAAGTGTATACCAACATCTGAGAGGCCATCATTTCAAATTAAAAGCACCTGTTCTCACCAGCACCACATACAAAAATCCACTTTTCTATCAAATATAAAAAATGTAGTAATGCAAGAATATAATACACGTCACTTGTTAGCAACCTCTGTTTTTAAATTCACCAGTGCGGTATTAACTGACGTATTTTATGTCGTAGATTAAAAATCTCTTCAGCTTGAGTAAACCACAGACCTTATTGCAGAAATACAGGAACAGGAAGTGGTAAAGTTCTGACTCATTCCTGGGTTTAATAAAATTCAAAACGAGTAGTTTACAGCTCCCTGTAACGCAAACATTTTAAATGCCTCTTGAATAAAATGTAAACTCATTCTCCTGTTAGCAGCCCCGCTTTCTCACTTGGTAATCCCAGTTATAGTTTACGTGTTTAGCTCTCTGCATCAAGTAACATATCGAAGTGAGGAAGAGGAGGATGTGGATCTAAATCATAACAAAACTCATAAGCGTCTTGAGCTCAAGTCTTTGCTCTTTTCTCCGTTTACCATTAAATCCTCATCCCACCACATAGCCATGATAATGAGCTTCAGACACTGAGCAGAGGAATAAATCTCCAAACTGCCAAACATGCGGTTCCTCTAACGGGAAGCTGGGCTTATGCTTCATTTCGGGGCAAAATACGCAACTCAAATGTGCCTGCCAGACTTTCAGGAGTTTGATTTTAAGAATACAAAACATCTTTGGACATGAAAATCCACCCTGAACACGTTTGGACTGAATTAAATAAAACAGAAAGCAGTGGCAACTAAGTTTTAAACTCTCACAACCAATTATCACACAAGAGCAGTACATGGTGTAAAAATGATTTACTACATTGTGTTGGCTCTGAGTTCAAGTGCTGCCACGTGTTGAGATCTCCATTTTGATCTATGAGATTGGGTTTGCATCTAATAGAAACCATCCTGTGGACGGCCGTGTGTTCCAGGGAAAAGTTTTTTTTTGGCTTCTTCTCGGCTCTGATGGATCGGATATAATGGAGGGATGACAGGAGGAAAGAAGGCTAAAAGGTCTTCTGAGGCAATCCATCATCAACAAATACCTTCGAAAGAGAGTAACCAACACCGGATTTATCTACTAATGAGCAGTGTGTGTGTGTGTGTGTGTGTGTGTGTGTGTGTGTGTGTGTGTGTACAACGTTTGATTTTCTGTTTATTTTTGGCAAAGAGATATATTTGTGTCCAGAACAATATTAAAAACACATGAAAGGGCCTTGATGCACCAAAACAACACAAAGAGAGGAGAGGACTCTTTAAAGTAGAGACACTAAATACTGATATACACCTGAACATCAGCAGGAGAGGACTCTTTAAAGTAGAGACACTACATACTGATATACACCTGAACATCAGCAGGAGAGGACTCTTTAAAGTAGAGACACTACATACTGATATACACCTGAACATCAGCAGGAGAGGACTCTTTAAAGTAGAGACACTACATACTGATATACACCTGAACATCAGCAGGAGAGGACTCTTTAAAGCAGAGACACTACATACTGATATACGCCTGCACATCAGCAGGAGAGGACTCTTTAAAGTAGAGACACTACATACTGATATACACCTGAACATCAGCAGGAGAGGACTCTTTAAAGTAGAGACACTACATACTGATATACACCTGAACATCAGCAGGAGAGGACTCTTTAAAGTAGAGACACTACATACTGATATACACCTGAACATCAGCAGGAGAGGACTCTTTAAAGTAGAGACACTACATACTGATATACACCTGAACATCAGCAGGAGAGGACTCTTTAAAGTAGAGACACTACATACTGATATACACCTGAACATCAGCAGGAGAGGACTCTTTAAAGTAGAGACACTACATACTGATAGACCTGAACATCAGCAGGAGAGGACTCTTTAAAGTAGAGACACTACATACTGATATACACCTGAACATCAGCAGGAGAGGACTCTTTAAAGTAGAGACACTACATACTGATAGACACCTGAACATCAGCAGGAGAGGACTCTTTAAAGTAGAGACACTACATACTGATATACACCTGAACATCAGCAGGAGAGGACTCTTTAAAGTAGAGACACTACATACTGATATGAACCTGAACATTATCAGAATATGGCCTCTTTAAACAGATTTGTCATCATGTGAACCAAAGCCACCAAACGGACAACATAACTACACAATATATGATATGTAGTCAAATGATATAGGAATAATCTCAAGGCAAACAGGTGAACTGCAGATTTACACGTAAACATGTACTTACAATTTATATTTTGATTGCGGGCTGTCTTTACAGAAGAAGAAAGGGCAAGAGCTCCTGTGTCGACACACAGTATTAAATCTAAACCATGCTTCCTGCGGTGCAGAGTGAATTAGAGGGAGATTTCAAACTGCAACACCCTGGCAATGTGTGAAAACTCATATCTTTAAAAAAGTTGCACATTGCACCCCGTGGATAATCAGAAGAGATGGAAACTAAGTCTGGAGGAACTCCATTTAAATTCTCTTTGTTCTCAGCAGGCGCTGGTTGGTAGTATCTGTGTCTGGAGATGAAGATGAGGAGAAACCAGAGCTGCATATAAAAGAGTTTGATTATTATTATTATATCTCAGCTAAAAACTCACGTCTTTGCACTCGCTTTGTTGAGCATAACATTTCTATATTTGTGTATGTGTTTTTATATGTTTTTAATTATTGTTTTCTTATTTTACTCCTATTGTGTTATTTTATATTTGTTCGCTGTACAGCACTTTGGTCAACTGAGGCTGTTCTAAATGTGCTATATAAATACATATTAAAGATAAAGATAAAGATAAAGATTGAGATTATTGTCCCACAGCTGCAGAAAAAGCACCCTGTTGAGGAGCTTTGCACACAAACACATTTTAACATGTTGCAGGATGCTGATACACAAAAGTTAAATATAATATAAATTAGGATAAATATGTGCAGGATATAAGACTTTAAGTGGAAATATGTGCAGTTTTGAGAGGTAGCATTTAACAGAATTATGCAAAGATATACATGCAAAAATGTAAAGTAACTGAAACTGTTAAAAAATGTAGGAGGCAAATATATTATATATTAAATTAAGTAAGGTATACAGTAGGTTAATGTGAATATACTTAATTAAAGTACATGAACCTCACAAGAGTAAAGTACTTTGAGTAAATGTACTTAGTTACTTCCCACCACTGTTTATGTTTGTGTGGCATTTTAGCCAGAGTACCGTGCGTGTGTGTGTGTGCGTGTGTGCGTGCGTGCGTGCGTGCGTGCGTGCGTGCGTGCGTGCGTGCGTGCGTGCGTGCGTGCGTGCGTGCGTGCGTTTAAGGCTTTATCAACATGTTGGGATCATTTCCAAATTAAAAGGAAAGAACATTTGTTACGGTGCACTTGATCCTGGTTATATTTCTCCGGTCATAACATCTTGATGACCTTAAATTAAATTTGCTCAGCGCAGGAGCCAAAACAGAATCCCTGCTTTTCGTCCAAATTGTTTTTAATACAAACCGTAATTATAAGAAATGCACAAAACCAGAGGTAGAAATCATTTGTAGTTGGAGGTGTCTTGTCAACATTTTACAGACCTAATACCTGTTTTATAAAAGTGATCTGTGGCGAAAAAGATCACTTTTTTTAAAACATTTAATTTAGCTGACGCTTTTATGTAAAGCTTCTTATAATAAGTGCATTCAACCACGAAGGAATACGACTTAAAGAGGACAGATTCTGCTCATTTTCAGGTTAGTATTTAGTGTCTCTACTTTAAAGAGTCCTCTCCTGCTGATGATCAGGTGTATATCAGTATGTAGTGTCTCTACTTTAAAGAGTCCTCTCCTGCTGATGTTCAGGTGTATATCAGTATGTAGTGTCTCTACTTTAAAGAGTCCTCTCCTGCTGATGTTCAGGTGTATATCAGTATGTAGTGTCTCTACTTTAAAGAGTCCTCTCCTGCTGATGTTCAGGTGTATATAAGTATGTAGTGTCTCTACTGGGACATGTCTCCATGCTTTAATGTTCACAAAGCTCTTTATTGTTCCACATTATGTAATGATACCTATTGCTTCCATTAAAAACGTTTACAAGGGGCTTGTTTGACCGTCCCCAGCGAGACTGAACTGGAACAAAAATTAAGAATACATTTCTTCAAAAAATATTAAGAACCTAAAGGTAAATGTATCACTATTATCATTTGTGATCAATTGTGGTTGGAAACACAGGTGAAAATACCTTGAGATAATCTCGTTATACATTGCTTTAGTTTGAAACTCTCAACACAGTCATCTCACTATGAAGAGTTAATGAGCGCGGACACACACTGTGATCTGGCACCAATACTGAAAAGACTCTGGAAACACATTGAGACCCCAGCAGGGGGCTTTCTCCGCTATACACACCTTCACTTTACACCACAATGTCTCAGAGTGTGTGTGTTCTTACATGCAACTTTACAAAAGGTGAGAAGCCAAGCTGAGGTCACAGATTGATCCACCATAAGGGAGGCTGTGGCTCAGTGGATAGTGTGCTGGACTTCGAATCAGGGGATAGCAAGTTCGAGTCCCACTGCAGTCAGCATGTCGTTGTGTGCCTGGTCAAGACACTTCGGCCCAAATTGCTCCTGTGGGGATTGTCCACAGTACTGAATGTATGTAAATCGCTTTGGATAAAAGCGTCTAACAAATGACATGTAATCTAATCTGTAATCTAATCCACATCTGGCAAAAACATCTGTGCAAATCTTCAGCGTTGGACCTCAGGTAAAGAAATAGAGTCTGAAACACAATCAGTGTTACCGTCTGATTCATTCTCACCACTTTGCAGCCTTTAGCGATCATTCAAGGAGGAAAAACTACAAATATCTGCTGCTTCTCTTCGAGTCTGTAGTCCTTTAGTACATTTAGAGACAACACACACGTTCTATTGGGGTTGTTGGCAGGGTTAAGCTGCGCCATACGGATCTATACAACACGAATAAAAAGGCTTCAGTAGTGGATTTGAACAGAAGGTGAAGAAAAGGTTATGCTGTGAAATCGCATAATCCAATCGGGGCAGAAACAGGCAAACAGCTAGAGTGCAGTAACTGGATTAATAATGAGATGTGTGCAATGTTTTTCTTTTGCAGAAATTGGTGCTAGAAATTGGATTCAGGCTTTGACATATTTACAGAAAAAACCAATCTGTCACCTTAGCTTCTGTGTCCGGTGCGAGTATGGCAGCACAGTGGGATGCTGTCATAAACAATACTGGTGAAAAGCAAAATACTGAGTTTTTGGGGTTTGGAGCATGTTTTCTACGGTTTTTAGACTCATTTTAATAAAAAGGAAACACAAATACTGGTTTATCAATACCCAACCCTGGAAATGAAGAAACGTCACTAGATGTAACTAAATCCTGTACGGTGTACCTCTATTCTTGTATGAAAACCCTATAAAAACATAATTAGATAGTAATGTACCTATTCATACTAATGTACAGTCTAAGAGTTGCTGTATTGATAACGCTCTCTTGAACGAGAAATTCTACCACTATTGTTTTCTAGTTTTCAATGTTCATTTGGTCGACTTATAAGTAAAATAATTCATGTTAAAGGTCCCATGTCATGCTTTTCTGGTTATTACCCGTCCCCTTGTGTGTTATGTAGCTTTTTCTGCATGTAAACGGTCTGCAGAGTCACAAACCCTCAAAGTACACCCTGCAGCGAGTAAACCTCTAACACAGAAAAGACCTGTCTATGCTGCCCCAGAACGCCTCGTTGGACATTTCTCTTTTTCCATCTGTTTCTTCCGGACGTCATGCGGTTCCCAGAACCAAAATGGACCAATCCGCGGAGCTCCTCACACACCAGGACCTTTAGCGTACATTTTCAACTATCAGGGAGTCCCATTGACTTACATAGAGCTCCCTGGTTGGTAATAGACGAGTTGGGATCGTGGAGAAATGCTCTCGCAGACCCATTCTCACAGCGTTTAGAAACCTTTTTCTTACTCAATATCAAGCCACACTTATTGTTTTTACTTCGGCTGTGAGTGTTTGTGTGTGCTCAGGATGAGTTTCGCTGTATCGCCGACCCGGAAACCACACCAGTAAGCCAGCACACTGAGCAGCGAGCCTCGCAACGTCCCGACCAATCAGAGCACACTGGGCTCACAGGGAGGGGGGGGCAGGAGCTCCAACAAGCCGTTTAGGACAGAGAGTGAATACACATACTATACAGAGATGCTGTATGAGAAACCAATGTGAGTTTGGAAAATTGCACAATATAAATCTATTCTAGTAGACCTCAACAATGGAACTATGATCAGTAGAAATGGCCATGACATGGGACCTTTAACTAGCTGAACATACACTTACTGGGGGTATCGTCCTCTGTGATATCTCAATGAGGGTTTCAGAAACCAGTTTACAGGCCAGACTTCTGGATTTTATCGGTTTCTTTCCATCAGCTAGTAAGAAGGTCTTACCAAAAAGTTCATATTGTTAAAAGATCCAGTTATGAACGACATGGATCAAGGATCTGTGGATGTATTGATACGATCAGGAGTCTGCAAACTTTGACCTTCTGTTAGTGTTACAGGAAAAGCTCACAGGATCATCAACACCAGTAGGATTTATCCTCTGGGGACCATGAACATCTTCACCGGATCTCATGTCAATGCATCTAGTTTGTGTTGTGGTATTTCAGTCTGACATGCAATCCTCAGGCTCGAAAATGACATGCCCAGAACAAATGACTATAACTTCACTTCTGAAAGGGGTAAATGAATAATCTTTTTTTCTCAAAGCAATGATAAACCTGTGAGTTGGATCTAGAAAATTCAGAATCAATATAGATTTTTTTATTTTAAAGTAAATTCAGATTGAACATAGTAAACAATGTAAATCATAGTGTCCGTCCAGGGGGGGCGGTGTAGATCAGGTTAAACCACGACGGAAACCAAAATAGAGAAAGACATGTTGAAATCAACGTGCTGTAACGTGTTATGAGAAAGCTTCCGCTTCCTCTTTACCCAAAGCTTGATTTAACGGCGTGTCAATAAACTTTATATTACATTGTATACTCGTTTTATCCGGAAAAAAACAACAAAGTCAGTAGTGTTTATGTTCTAGGGAGCATGAGTATCTGAAATCTTAGGCAACCCATCTTATTTAGGTTGAGATATTTCTTATAAATCGGTGGACATTTCATAGAGTAACGCATTGATTACCAAATGATAAATGAATGATTAGTTCATATTTACTTGGGTTTAAATAGAGAAACTCAATTTAACTTAATAATCTTTTCAATTCTAGGACACTTCCGAGGAAAATGATCCTCTAACGCAGCGGTTCCCAACCTGTGGGCCTTGTGGAAACCAAATCATTTGCAAAACATCATGATTTGTGTGGAAACATTTCCTTGTTAAGATTGCTTTGTATTTGAACCTCCTTTCCTTTCTCTTTCTTGATCCTCCTTAGCAACGGTCATTACAGTCCTTGACAGCGGTCTGTTCTACTGGATTTACAACGTGTCACATGTTCTGAATTGACCAATCAGAATCAAGTATTCAACTAAACCGTGCAATAAAAATGTGTTTATTAGAAAATTTCCGCTCCCTCTTTACCCACAGCTTGATTTAACGGGCGTGTTCAATAAACATTATATTAGTCAGTAGGGTTTATACTCTGAGGGAGCATGAGTATCGGACATCTTAGGCAATCCATCTAATTTAGGTTGAGATATTTCAATCAATGCCATCTTTACAGCCGTGTTGCTATCAGAAAGATAATTGTTTTCTATAAATCGTTGAACATTTCATAGATAACGCATTGATTTCCTAATGATAAATGAAGCATCAGTTCATTTTTCCTTGGGATTAATAGAGAAACTCAACACTTAACAAGCTTTTCATTTCTAGGACACTTCCCAGGAAAATGATTGGTACATATTAAGGAAACCCTGCATGCATCCCTCTAACAACCGTCAAATTGCATGATCAGGTATGAATACTAATTCAGACTTGTTGGCGTTGAGGCAAAAAAAAAGGAACCATGCACAGTTTACAGAGCAGAATGCCAGAAGACTCTCAAAATCAAAACCATGACAAAAAGATATTATCCTCGAACGTGTTATTAGAAAACTTCCGCTCCCTCTTCGCTTATTTTAACGGGAATGACAACAAACCCCCCCTCCCTTCCCCTACAAAACAACATGAGTGAACTTGGTTTGGAAACACTTTCCCAACACGTCTCTCTTCATCTGGCGCTTCCCTCGTTCTTTCTTTCAAAGCTTGAACTCTGGCCAACTTTAAAGCAGCTCACATATTTTGGCAGACACACCCCCCCCCCCCCTCCTCCTCTCTTCTCCAAACTACTGTATCCACATTGTACTTTTGTTTTCCACACAACCCCCTTGGTGTTAGCCTAGATTAAAAATAATGGGGGAGCCCTTTGTGGAGGAAATTCCCCCTGAATGTACGTCTTTAACCCAAAGTATAATAGGAAATCTGAGGTGATTCTTCCCCTCACATGTGACACAGATCTTATTTTGTTTCTAATCGAAGACTGAAGCAGAAAGCTAAATCCATCTGGTCCGCATACTGGTCACCAAAATCAGGTCAAGATGCAGAAAACAAGTGGCTTTTATTTTCTCTTATAGTACAATATGAGGATAGATATTGTAAGGAATAAACACATCTCAATCATATGCAGAGGTGGGAAGTAGTGGAGTACAAATACTTCGTTACTGTACTTAAGTACATTTTTCTGGTATCAGTACTTTACTCCACTACTTATTTTTCTGACGACTTTTTACTTTGACTTCTTACATTTTGAACACAAATACCTGAACTTTCTACTTCTTACATTTTGAACCCAAATACCTGTACTTTCTACTTCTTCCATTTTCCAAACAGGCTGGTTCCTTTAGTTTGAATGTGTGTTTGGTGGTGGCTATTGGAGTCATTGCGTGCCTATTGATTTGAACACGATCCGTGTATCCATCATTTCCTGGTCTTCTCTAAAGAAGAGGGACCAATGAAAACGTTGTCATGTTGCCGTTGTTCAGCATGGAAACATTCATTAGCTAACAATGACATTATTGTTCTATTAATATAAAGGGAGTCAGGTACTCTTTAAAACAGCTGCTAGTTATGGGTACTTTTTACTTAAGTACATTTCAAAGCCTCTTTACTTTTACTTGAGTAAAGAAGTTTAGTCAGTACTTCTACTTTTACCAGAGTATTTTTAAACACGAGTATCTGTACTTCTACTTGAGTAAAAGATGTGTGTACTTTAGCCCTCTCTGATCATATATGAGACTGACCCAAGAGCAGTTTTGCCGAGTCAGCATTCTTAACACAATAAATCTCGCATTCACACTAAATCATGCATTCCAGCGATTAACCAGAAGTTTAGCACAAGCAGACTTCAGAATTATGGTCTTGCGTCAGAGCGTTTTTTATGATCTTGACATTTGCTACAGCACTTGAAGGCAACAACATTCATTTCACAGCAGCTAGATGAGAAAACACAGAAGGACTGTGCTTTGTAGTCGTTGCAGGAAACACGCCATCAAAATTCCCACAGAGTTGCATCATTTAGTAAGCTGTTACAGCAACGTCTGATCACTGGGGATTCGGGGGATATTCCTGTTCTCATTCATAACACTCCGTTCGATGTCTCACTATGGGATGCGCCTCAACGCGTATGCATCAGAAGCATCAATCTCATTACGCCAATCCTGATTGGCTGGTGATCTTGACGACTACGTCAGGGAATCCACCTGATTGGCTGGTGATCTTGACGACTACGTCAGGGAATCCACCCACCCTTTAAGTAGCTTGCGCTACGTCGCAGCGTCATTCAAACACCTCTTCTCGCTTCGGAGCACATCTCAAATAAGAATATCAGTAGCCAGGCTAGCTTAACGGTCCACAGACTGAACCACAAAGCTAACCTTCGGTCGCCGGACGCTTGCCGGCTACTTTTGCTTTGCACGGGATTTTTCATATTAACACACCAGTTAATACCGAAATCTGCCCTGCCGTTTTTTTTCTTCCACGAATAACGGTAAGGTTTTGATTTTTTCCCGCAAACAGTAACATACCTGTTGCTAGTTTGTCCCTCCACGCCGACCCCGGCGAACGAGGATGGACCCTTCTCTCCTCACACCAAGGAGAGGAGAGGTTCGGAGGCTCGGCTCTGCGGCTGCGGGCTCAAAATTTTCGGGCACGGACTCACACAGGTCTGCTCGTCCTGCCTCGGGCTGAAACATGCCCAGGAGGCTATCGACGCCCCCGGTGCGTGCGGACACTGTGCCCGCTTCACACCAAGAGCCTCCGCCGACGGCTAGCGCGCCAAGCTAGCCTGTCGGGACAAGACCCCTTCATGCCTGTCGATTTGCCGACCGTATCGAGGCATGGTGGCGACCGCCACGGGGGTTGAGCCCCGCGCTGTGTCAAGCTGGGGCTCAACGGCGGCGGCAGCCGCGGGAAGGGAGCCCCGCGCTGTGACAAGCTGGGGCTCCCAACTGGACCTTACCGTGGTTCCAACCGCGGAGGATGTCCTGGAGCTGGACTACGTGGAGGAGGATGAAGAGGATACCTCTGAGTTCCTCTTATCCGACTCAGACGAGGACGAAGATGACATCTTCGTCTCGTCTGCTCAGGCTGCCAAGCCGGAGGCGGTGTCCGCTCCCCCAGGCGAAAGCGCGCCATCTCTGCCCCGCCTCAGCATGGACTTGCAGGCCGTGTGTCAACGCGCTGCGTCCAGACTGGACATCCCTTGGCCTGAAGTAGCCAAGGAGACCTCCAGGTCTCGCTATGAGGGAAAAAACTTGCCCCAAGCCGCGAGGCTGACGAGGCAACTTCTCCCGGTTTTTCCAGAGCTGCTGGACGAGGTGTCTGTCTCGTGGAGAGACCGCCCTTTCAGCAGCAAGGCCCCAATCCAGGGAGCCTCCTCTCTGGACTTTGAGGGCATGGAGAAGCTCGGCTTGCTCCGCATGCCTCCTATGGAGCCGCTTGTGGCAGCCCACCTCCAACCGCGGCTGTCTGCGGCTCCTAGCAGGAACCCCACACTGCCGACGAAAGCGGACCGGTTCCAGTCAGCAATGACCGAACGGGCTTACAAAGCGGCAGCTTTGTCCGTCAGGGCGCTCAATGTCTCCTCGATGCTAACCGCTTACCAGGCGGAGCTCTGTGTAGACATGACAGATAAACCTGAACCGGCCGTGTGGGACGAGATCACAGCGATCACGGACATTTGCCTCCGTGTGCAGCGCTGTGCAGTCCAGGCCACGGGCAAATCGCTGGGGATGATGGTGGTGCAGGAGAGAGCCAGGTGGCTTAACCTGACGAACCTCCCGGACCGGGAAAAGGAGGACGTATTGGACATGCCAATTGTCCCCGAGGGCATATTCGGCACCGCTCTGGCTTCCATGCAGCAGCGGTGTGAGGCCAAAAAGAAGGAGGATGAGGCTCTCCAGCTTTGCCTTCCCCGAAAGGCCCAGCCGCCACCTCCAACGGCCCCGCGACAGACCTTCACCCAGGCTGCCTCGCACCCTTCCCAGTTCAAGGTCCCGAGACGGCAAAGCCACAGCCCGCCCCGGTCTCCCGCCCAGACACGAGGCGAGGACGAGCTGGCCAAGAAAGTCCCCGGTCCGGCAGCAGCCGCACAGGCGCAGCCGGCCCAGACCTTCAGCCATCAGGTGAGGAAGAAGAAGAGGGCAGCCTGACAGCCTTCCCTCCTCTCCTCGGGGAAAGGGCTGGAGGTTCCCTGTTTTCAGCCCTGGACCGTGTTCCACGTGTTCAAAGCCCATGTGTTTCCGGGGTGCAACCACGCCCCCATCTTCCCGCCGCCTCGAGTGATGTCAGAACGTCATCCTCCAGTTCGCGCCATGAGGGAGATAGACTTCACGACAAAGGCAGCAGTTCCTGCTGCTCGTTCAAGTCGCACAAACACATGTCATTGGGTTTCAAATAAAATATTTTCCACTGTCGTTTCCAGGCTTAAAGCCAAGGGCGCAGTCAAAAATAATGAAAAGAAAAACAATGATAACAATAAACAGTCAGGTGACTGCTCCGCTTCTGAGAGTGGCTGTTGCCTCTCTGGAATGCGGACGGTGACCGAGTCTGTGAACGCATCATCGCCGCGCGCATGCGCAGTGTCGACCGAGGTTGTCAGCCTGGGATGCCACCGTGTTCAGACACTAGAGGGCCCCATAACACAACCAATAAAGACACAGAGTGCAAACAACAGAGAAATGATACGTCTCCACTCGCTTTGAGGAGCGAAAGGTGGAAGATGCTCACATGCTCTGCTTGGGTTTTCAAGACGATATCACGGGGCTACAGACTCCAATTCGCTGTCACCCCCCCTCACTTCTCGGGCATTGTGCATTCACAAGCCCGGGAGCGTCGGCTCATATTCTAGAGCAGGAGATTCTCTCGCTACTAGAAAAGAAAGCCATATCCATTGTACCCTCCGAACAGAGTCAGAGCGGCTTCTATTCCAAATACTTCCTCGTTCCCAAACGGGGAGGGAACGGAATTCGCCCTATCCTGGATTTAAGGGCTCTGAACAAGTATCTCAGAAAATACAAATTCCGGATGCTCACTCACATCTCTGCTGCGTCTCGTACGTCAGGACGATTGGTTCACATCAATCGACCTGAAAGACGCGTATTTTCACATCCCAGTATATTATCCACACAGGAAATATCTGAGGTTCGCTTTTCAGGGTGTCTGTTACGAGTACAGAGTGCTTCCCTTCGGTCTGTCTCTCAGCCCACGGGTGTTTGTACGATGTACGGAGGCAGCAATAGCCCCGTTAAGACAACAGGGCATTCGCCTGGCAACCTATTTAGACGACTGGCTCCTTCTTGCACAGTCGGAGCAGGAGGCTATTACGCAGACGAATACCCTCGTGAAACACCTGCTCGACCTGGGTTTTGTAATAAACACAGAAAAGAGCATGTTGTCCCCAGCCCAGACTGTACTCTTCCTGGGCTTACGTCTAAATTCGGTGCCCTTTACAGCCCGCCTGTCAGCAGAGAGAGTGAAAGCCTTCAGGGCTTGCCTCGCTCATTTCCAGCCACGCAAATATGTTCTCTTCAGATCATGTCTGCGGTTACTGGGGCTCATGGCGTCAGCCATCCTGGTGGTACGACTGGGCCGCTTACACATGAGGGAATTTCAGCGCTGGGTAGCTGCCCTCAGACTGGACCCCGTGCGTCATGGCGCGCGGAGAGTGATGGTCACTGTGGAATGCGTAATGGCACTGCGCCACTGGCTGCACCCGACTTTTCTAGTACGGGGCGTGCCTATGGGTGCTGTCCTATCGCGGAAAGTGGTCACCACGGACGCATGTCTGACGGGCTGGGGGGGTATATACGAAGGTCGACCTGTGAGGGGTCTCTGGAGCAGAGACCTCCAACGGTCACACATAAATTATCTGGAGCTCTTAGCGGTGTTTCTCACCCTAAACGCTTTCTGCCTTTTCTCAGGACATCATGTCCTCGTGAGGACAGACAACACGACCACAATATCGTATATAAACCGCCAAGGGGGTTTGCGTTCTCTCCAGTTACACATGCTGGCACGCAAACTGATCTTATGGAGCTGCGGACGTCTCCTCTCTCTGAGAGCGACGCACGTACCGGGAGTGATGAACCTCGGGGCAGATCTGCTGTCCAGAGGTGCACCACTATATGCAGACTGGACTCTACATCCAACAATTGTGAGTCAGCTGTGGGTGCGTTACGGCCGGGCCGCGGTAGATCTGTTCGCATCAAAAGAAAATGCTCAATGTCAGCTGTTCTTTTCAATGCGCGATCTAAACGCACCGTTAGGCGTGGACGCGCTCGCACACGTTTGGCCCCGGTCCTTCTGTACGCGTTCCCACCCCTGGCTCTAATACCTCCAACTCTGGCCAGAGTGAGAGAACATCGCCACACACTGATCCTGATAGCTCCACACTGGCCTGCAATGTACTGGCTGGCGGAGATATATCAGCTGCTGTGCGGGCAGCCGTGGCAGCTCCCGTTACGCAGGGACATACTATCTCAGGCGGGGGGGATGATTTTTCACCCACACCCAGAGCGCCTGGCACTATGGGCCTGGCCCGTGAGTGGTATAATTTGAGTACAGTGGGGCTTCCTCAGAAGGTGATAAACACTATTCAGAGTGCAAGGGCTTCCTCCACCAGGTCTCTCTATGACTGTAAGTGGAGGGTGTTTGAGGAGTGGTGCCTTCAAAAGGGACACATCTCTTTTCAATGCCCTGTCGGTGTGATTCTATCATTTCTACAGGACCTGATTGATAAACACAGAGCTTTCTCTACGATTAAAGTGTACCTGGCTGCTATTGCCGCATGCCATGTGGGCTTTGAGGGAAAGACGGCTAGCCAACATCCCTTGGTCTGCCGTTTTATGAAAGGGGCTCGCAGGCTCCCCGTTTCCAGGTCACTGGTGCCCCTGTGGGACTTGCAGTGGTTTTAGATGGGCTCGCTCGACCTCCATTTGAACCCCTGGAAGACGCTGACATGAAACACCTGTCACTGAAGACAGTGTTGTTACTGGCTCTGGCATCTGCCAACGAGTCAGTGACATTCACGCGCTCTCTGTGCATCCTTCATGCACTCAGTTTGCCCCGGGGCAAACGAGAGTGTTGCTGAAGCCCAACCCTGCCTTTGTGCCCAAGGTGGTTGGCTCATGCACCCCCATTGACCTTGAGGCATTTCCTTCACCGCTATGTTCCTCTGAAGAACAGCGGCCGAATTTGCTGTGCCCAGTTCGTGCTTTGCGCACCTATATGGACAGGTCAAAAGAGTTTCGATGCAATGACCAACTCTTTGTATCCTGGGCTAACCCTCATAAGGGCAAGCCCGTTACCAGGCAACGGCTCTCCCACTGGATTGTGGAAGCGATAGCTCTGGCTTATACGAGTCAGGGTTTGCAGGCACCAACGGGCCTGCGTGCTCATTCTACTCGTGGACTGGCTACATCCTGGGCTTTGTTCAAGGGTGTTTCCATTCAGGACATTTGTGCAGCAGCGAGCTGGTCTTCACCGCTCACTTTTGTCCGCTTTTACAGACTAGATGTCTCTGCTCCAAGTGTGGCCCGTGCAGTGCTGGGCCCCGTGTTGGGACAGGGTTCTACCTGTTAATGTACTGTTTTGTTTTGGTGATTTTCGAGATAAGCATGTCTAGCAATACGGGAGTCTCAATATCCCATAGTGAGACATCGAACGGAGTGTTATGAATGAGAACTATAGGTTACTAACGTAACCCCAGTTCTCAGAGTAACATGAAGTGAGATGTCTCACCAGACGGCCCTTCTTGCTGAGGCGAAGCGAGAAGAGGTGCTTATTTTTGAATGACGCTGCGACGTAGCGCAAGCTACTTAAAGGGTGGGTGGATTCCCTGACGTAGTCGTCAAGATCACCAGCCAATCAGGATTGGCGTAATGAGATTGATGCTTCTGATGCATACGCGTTGAGGCGCATCCCATAGTGAGACATCTCACTTCATGTTACTCTGAGAACTGGGGTTACGTTAGTAACCTAAAGTTTTTCTACCATTTTTTTTTAACTACTGAAGTTGTTTTTGGCCCCTGTTCCATGACAGCAAGAGAAACTGAAGTATACTGTGTCAACAACTTGGTTATGTGATCGTCCGCTGAATCTGGACATCAGGATGTGTTCCTGCTTAAGTTGCGGCCCTTTTAACTTGTGCAGAATTTCCTTTCCAGAAACAACAACCACTCGTAGGAACCGCAGGACGTCCATTGTCCCGTGACGGCCAGATCTTGTGTGATTGCAGCCTTTTTTCAATCTAATTGGAGTTTAGTTTTTGCATTTTAAGAAATGTTAACGTTACAACTCATATATAATAAAATGGGAAACAGTTAAAACTAGAATACATTATAGAGAAAAACAAGTGCAGAGAGTAAACACAAATTAAAGTTGTTTAGAAACCAGAAAATAAATTCCTTTGTTTCATAAGTGCCCAATTCGTGGCGTTTTGCATGAGGTTTCTAATTTGAAACAGAGTATGGTCTGCAAACAAATCCAATCTGATCAGTGGCAAAAACATTGAAGTTAAACATTGTTTACTTGCCTCACCGACAATGGCTTGTCACAGGAATACCGCAGCTTATCAGGTTTGGTTTCAAACTGCTTTTTGACGATTGAATTACAGAACAGTAGAAAAAATACCAAAGAGCGGACTTCTAGGAAAAACCTCTAAGAAGTTCTTGACGCATTAATTTCCTTTGGGCTCTGGAGGAAGTTAGGACGAGAGAATCAAAAGTAATAGCATATACTTCAAGACAATCCTCATGTAGGTGCCAAAATGCTTCTTTAGCCATTGTTGATTATGTCTATCATTATCATTATTTGTTTACATCACACACGGTTGTAATTAGCCACTTCCTGCACTTGTCACATCGGTGTGGTTTAAGGTATTTAGTCCAGCTGTTGTGTGATGGACAAAGAGGGTGATTTGTTTCATAAGATAAGATAAGAAGTACTTTATTGATCCCAATTTGGGAAATGTTTGTGTTGCAGCAGCATAAAAAGACATGGCATTGTACAATAAAAATTAAAAGACAAGAAATAAACAAGACTTCTTACTTGGTCTGACTGTAATTGCTTGTTTAGTTTTCTTTATTTAATTGGACCGAACAAGAAGGACTGCTCTTTGGAAACAAGTCACAAAGAAGAACCAAACTTAGCCTCTTAAGCCACTGGGAATGTTATCTCTACACCTCATTTTATTCCTTACCCACATGTCCCCATGTCTGAACCCCAGCACAACATGTACTTCTTGCAAAACCACACACACTTTAACCGAGTTCCCTCTGTGCTACTTTCAGCCACCCAGTTTGGGGAATCTGGGCCACATCACAACAAGGAACAATGCAAAGGGCCACCAACAGGGGTCTCTTTCATTGGGTCAGAATTGGGTCTAACACCACATCTAACTCCGTCCATGACCCATGAACCATGAGGTCTCTGTCTCGCACTTTAAGCTCCGTGTTCAGACTGTGTTTGTGCGTCAACATGCAGCCAAACCAGGGCAGCTGAAGCCTCGTGCACAGCTGTGAGTCCAGAAGAGGCCCTTTGTATCGGGGAAACATGCATGAGCCCAGACGGAAAATAAAGTTGGAAGAAAGGGTGTAATTATGGGCGGGCGTGGGGAGTAACGGACTACATTTAATGGGATAAGGTAATCAGGATACACAAGAAAATGTTACTGTAATCCCTATCTGTTTTCTTTGTTTTATGTCCTACATATATTCTTGTTGCACTGTTGGAGTTTGTCATTGCCGTATCTACACTGTAGCTAATGTACACATGACAATAAAGCCTTGAATCTTGAATCTAATGCCTGAATATGATTAATGAAAGGCAGGTTTTCCTTTCAATAAAATAATTTCTGATCCGAAATATCTTGGTTTCTTCTTTCAACTAAGGTCACACTGTTCTGTTGGGTTTCATAATACACTTAAAGGTGGGGTATGTCATTTATTTCAGAAACACTTGTTATATTCCATTCCATTCCTCTTAACATCCCGATAGCAATGAATATATTAAATGCTTTGACAATAAAAACATAACAAAAATTCATCTGTGGAAGCCGTAGCGCTGTAAAAAGCACGACCAATCATCTGAGCCGGCCCGGCTAAAATAACTGGATGGCCTACCTGCCTGTCAGCCTTCCATCTGTGCACAAACTGATCTCGTGCCCTCATTGGTCATGTGCGCGTTCGTGTGTGTGGAGGAGGGGCTCTGTAAGGAAGTCTGAAGGAAGAGGCAGATGTTTTTCGTCTGCGTAGTTTCAAATTCTAGCTCACTCGAGCTGGTTTCTCCAAAATTACCTACCCCACCTTTAAGCAAAAACATCTAATTGGTATTTCTTTGTGTTTCCTTTATTTGCATTGCATTTGCCAAAGCAGGATTCACACAAGGTAAAAATAAAGATCAAATAGACTACAAATTAAAATAATGATACAGCAAAAATAAAGTGATAAAGTAACTATTGAAACAAGATATCACATTGTTCGGTTTTCTTAATGCAAAAGTAAAAAACATCATATTGTAATGTCTTTTTTTCTCCTTTATTTGCATTGCATTTGCCATAAAGGTAGTCCAAGAGTAACAGGAAATAATCAGATTGCATTGCTTTTTTATGTTGATACTCAGATTTGGGTACTGATTACATATTTTTACATTTAACTAGTAACTCTCCAAACCCTGGTTATGGTTAATGGATGCATGTTGGACGCTAAGTTAAAAGCTACTCCGTCCGACAATGATTCTGCCTCCTCGACTCTTGATTATCTCTCTCTGCATCCATTAGTGCCGAGTCGCATCGCTGCATCCAGTGAATCACCAATTTCCCCCGACTCCCTGCCAGGGAAATTGGTCCAACAGTCACATCATCAACAGCCACTCTTAAGAGTCCATTAACTTCTGATAAAGTGCAGCTGAACCGATGTTTGGACCCCAGCTAGGTTTGTGGCCCATGATTGAACTTTCCGTGCTAATTGGCTGTCAACAGAAAAAATACATTTGCATTCCTGCTGGCTGACCAGGGCTATTGCTTTTTATCCCGTTTTAATTTGCATTTTTAAAGACAGCATTAAACCACCAGAAACTCATTAATTCAAAGAAATGTTCTCCAGAAGAGTTTGACCTTAAGATTTTAGTTTGTCAAAATTGGATGATTCAATTCAATGATGATGTCATGAGAACAATGTTGTTAAAAAGATGTGAGGACCAGCTCTCACTCCTTGAAAAGTGGTGCAGGAATTAGTCAGGAAATGACTCAACATTTTATCACTTCCTGTCCCCTGGTCTGTGAGCCAGAGCCAGTAGTTTTCTGAATGTGTTTTTGATTGTTAGCCTGAAATAAGGTCTGTGGTTAACACAAGATGAAGAGATTTTAACGTTTTGTTCTTAAAATACGTCAGTAAATACCCCACGGGAGAATTTAAAAACCGAGGATGCTAACAAGTGTCTAAAAGAGACGACTAAATGTCATCACGCCCAACATTAGCCTCCTTTAGCTTAGCGGTGGTGACATGTAGTCATGTGACCGTGCTGTAGTTCCTTTATAGAACAACATTAGCCACCTTCAGCTTAGCGGTGGTGACGTGAAGTCATGTGACCGTGCTGTAGTTCCTTTATAGCCCAACATTAGCCACCTTTAGCTAAGCGGTGGGTCCTTGAAGTCATGTGACCGTGCTGTGGTTCCTTTATAGCCCAACATTAGCCACCTTTAGCTTAGCGGTGGTGACGTGAAGTCATGTGACCGTGCTGTGGTTCCTTTATAGCCCAACATTAGCCACCTTTAGCTTAGCGGTGGTGACGTGAAGTCATGTGACCGTGCTGTGGTTCCTTTATAGACCAACATTAGCCACCTTTAGCTTAGCGGTGGTGACGTGAAGTCATGTGACCGTGCTGTGGTTCCTTTATAGCCCAACATTAGCCACCTTTAGCTTAGCGGTGTGACGTGAAGTCATGTGACCGTGCTGTGGTTCCTTTATAGCCCAACATTAGCCACCTTTAGCTTAGCGTGGTGACGTGAAGTCATGTGACCGTGCTGTAGTTCCTTTATAGCCCAACATTAGCCTCCTTTAGCTTAGCGGTGGTGACGTGAAGTCATGTGACCGTGCTGTGGTTCCTTTATAGTCTAACGTTAGCTTTTTACTTCAGAAATCATAAAGTGGTGTTAATATATGGAGATTATCCTGCTGATCTTAACGTGTAAGAATCATAAACGTTTGTTTGACACAGAGATTATTGTCTGATATAATCGAAAATCACATGAAGAAATCCTATTGGACAATGGAGATGCTGCCTTCAGGGTCAGCCTACCAATTTTATTTTGTCCTCATTTCATCTCTATGATTTGGTCTGCAATTGTTACTGTTTGCATTTCATTATTATCAGATGTCAGTCCCATTGAATTGCACTTAATGGCTACAACAAGTGCTAGAGAAATAAAGTTAGACACATTTAACAGAGCATCAGATTAAAACATTAATCAAATGTCATATTGCATCAGAGGTACTGCTACCATTGCTCATTTGAATACATCTAAAGTGATTAAATGGGGATCTAATGTCCTAATAATTTTTAGAGATAGCATAAAAGACTACAGGAATAAACACTGTTTTAAAACAAGTTTGAAAGCAGTTCAGAAGTAATTTGGATGTTATGGCTTATTTTCCTTTAATGCTAAGAGGCTGACTCACCAAAAATAATGTAATGTTATGATAAAACAAAACAAATACTTGACATGCACTCAGAGATAAGGAGCGTGAAAACACAGCAGATGATATCAGAGCTGCGAGAGAATATGACAATAATTCATAGACGTATAGAGGTAAAATGCTCAGTAATGATTCACAGCAGGTGGTCTATTCAAGTGCAGGAACACACACACACACAAACACAGACACAGACACACACACACACACACACATGTTGAGCAGATTCCCCTGCCACTGTGCTAACACTAAATAACCTTGACCGGCAAAATCCTGACACGAGTTCAAAGCTTAAAATCTCCATGTGAAATCACTTCAGAGGCCTCAATGCTTTCTCACCCTCCACCGCCCACACACTGTACACACACACACACTGTACACACTGTGTTCACACACACACACACACACACACACACACTGTACACACTGTGTTCACACACACACACACACACACTGTACACACTGTGTTCACCACACACACACCACACACACACACACCACCACAACACACCACACACACACACACACACACCACCACACACACACACACACACACACCCACACACACACACACACACACACACACACCACCACACACACACACCACACACACACACACACACACACACACACACACACACACACACACACACACACACACAGTACAAACATCCACCTACTGAGCGTTACTCAACAGGTGCTGAGAGAAACACATCTGACAACAAGATCTGCTGTTCAATAATAATTTTCCAGTTTTTTAAAGAGTTTTTGCATGTCTTTTACTCCCTGTGTGCATCACTTGTTCTGTGAAATGTTCCGAGGATGAAGATAAAAACTAAAACCGTGCATGAAGGTATTGAGCCTTTAACAAATATTTTACTTCCTGTGATTTTAATATTGCATTACATTTCGGAAAAGAAAGACGTTTTAAATGTCAGTTCAAGAACAAACTTATGACAGATGAGAATATCTGGCTTACTAACGCAATGTGTCAAATAACATGCGGCTTTAATTTCCTCTGTGTATAAAAACCAAATGATGTATTTTAGCACAGACTAAAATAAAACCCCAGTGGGCGGAAGTCATCTCGCCTTATCCTTATTCACAGACACTGTCTCAGTGGAGAGGAGATGCATACAAAACTAAATGGTGCCATTATGCCATGAAAAAGAGAGAAAGAGTCAGTTATTTTGGTGCATTTTCATTTAAGAAAAGTTGGCAAAATCATCAGATGTCTGGCGTCTAAATGAGACGACTTAATGTCATCACGCCAGTATTAGCTGCCTTTAGCTTAGCGGTGGTGACATGAAGTCATGTGACCGTGCTGTAGTTCCTTTATAGATCAACATTAGCCACCTTTAGCTTAGCGGTGGTGACGTGAAGTCACGTGACCGTGCTGTAGTTCCTTTATAGCCCAACATTAGCCGCCTTTAGCTTAGCGGTGGTGACGTGAAGTCATGTGACCGTGCTGTAGTTCCTTTATAGCCCAACATTAGCCGCCTTTAGCTTAGCGGTGGTGACGTGAAGTCATGTGACCGTGCTGTAGTTCCTTTATAGCCCAACATTAGCCTCCTTTAGCTTAGCGGTGGTGACGTGAAGTCATGTGACCGTGCTGTAGTTCCTTTATAGCCCAACATTAGCCGCCTTTAGCTTAGCGGTGGTGACGTGAAGTCATGTGACCGTGCTGTAGTTCCTTTATAGCCCAACATTAGCCTCCTTTAGCTTAGCGGTGGTGACGTGAAGTCATGTGACCGTGCTGTAGTTCCTTTATAGCCCAACATTAGCTTTTTACTTCAGAAATCATAAAGTGGTGTTAATATGTGGAGATCATCCTGCTGAACTAAACATGGAAGAATCATAAATGTTTGACACAGAGATTATTTTCTGCAATAATCCAAAACCAGAGAGATGCTGCCTTCCAAATACGTCACACATTAAGTTTGTGTTAGACACAGTCTCAGTGTCATCACAGACACATACAAACAAAATGGTGCAATAAGGCTAAAGGCTAAAGACAGAAAGAGATTTCAGTGCATTATAATTTGAGAGTGAGTCAGCAGAAGAGGACGATGGAGACAGATGGTGGGTGTAAAGGAGAGAAAGGAGAAAATGAATTAGGCAAACCACAGAGAAGCACCGAACAATATCCAGAGTCCGGAGGGCCTTTGAAGGCGTGATGAAACCTCTGCTCGCTGGCCAAAACCTTACATAACACACAACAGCAGACACTGACACTGCCTTAAAGGTGAAGGGACTCCACAAACAGGGTTTCGTTCATGATGTCTTTAGAAACATTTCATTTGAAGCATTTCCTCCCTTGTTATCTGTCTGTGTTTATTATGTCTTACCCAATATTTAGACTGATGTTTGGGGGCCATTTAGTAGTGAGGGTTGGATTATTTTACGGTATTTAAGATGTGGTGTTTCTGTATTGTCAAACAATTTATGTGGCAAACAAACGTTTATGATACTTTTAGGATAATCTCTAAATATTAACACCACTTTATGATTTCTGAAGTAAAAAGCTAACTCTAGGCTATAAAAGAACTACAGCACGGTCACGTGACTTCACGTCACCACCGCTAAGCTAAAGGCGGCTAATATTGGGTTTAAATATAACTGGCAAATATAACAGCTTATTACTCAGAGCCAAATAAGTGCATTTGTTGGAGACTACTTTCTGAAACGTATTAATCCACAATCAGTGCAAAAGTTAGTATCAGCATGCTGCATATGTGGGATTGAGTAGATACTGTGTGTGTGTGTGTGCGTGCGTGCGTGTGTGTTCATGGTAATGAAGGAACATTTCGCCCAGTGCAACACTGAGGCTCATTGATGGATTTAATAGCGTTTGGACACTAATGGAACTGTTGCAGTGGGGCTGAAAATAAATTTGGTTTGCAAACACACATAATTCTTGTTAGACGATGGCATTCAGAACATAGTATGTTCTATAAAAAAAATCCTGATCCTTTATGTATTTTTCATTGAGTATGAGGATAAAGAGGCAAAACACAAATGCAAACCAGTCAAAAACCTCTATCTGTCAACAACACTAACAGCAGGAAGCATGAACCAAATCACAAAGAGATATTCAGATGCAGTTTTGATGAGAATCTTCAAGTAAAAAAGCACCGAGTGTTTTCCATTAGCACGTTAGCATTAGCCCCCTCTCTCCGTGTGGTATCGATACGAGAATAAACACATGTCATGTTACCCCGACTCACCCATCACTCAGAGACGCACCGCCAGGGCAGAAAAGTGAAGATGGAGGCTCTGCCTCAGTCTCCATGAATAATTCAGATCCGTCCAGGCCTGAGAGCATTTTTTTACTTTCCCTGAAGCAGAAAACACAGCGCGGCTCCACGCCGGCTGCCAGCAGCTCCATAAGCTCCTCAAACCAACACAAATCCACTGCGATTATACCAGGATCACATGAGGCCACACACCAGAGCAGATGCAGAACAGGTAGTGAACGAACATGGGGACACACTTAACCGTGATACACTGATTTAGGAAATCTGGAGTTTAAAATGTATCAATAAAACCAAAGAAACATCAGGTTTTGGGATAATTTCCTGTAGAAAGACGTCCATCGACGCTGATAAACACAACAGTATTTGCAAATGGCTCCAAAGCTGCATGTGTGTTTTCTTTTTTCTGAGCCAGGAAATCTGGATTTAGAGATAGAATCTGAAAAGATCAAGTCTTTCCAATACAAGCGATGCTATCAAAGCAACTTTTCCACTACAATCAGGAACTATCTGATCCAAGAATAAGCAATAAAATAATAAAATCAGACTTTTGTGCCCCTTTTCTCCGCGCCATTTCCGCGCCCTCTTACTTTCGGCGTGCGCCCTCAAACCAAAATGCAGATTTCCTCCGTAAAATGTTAAAGTGATGCCAGAAGACAATATTTCTGTTCGTCAAAAACTGTATAATTCCTCCAGAAATATGAGTATCAAACAGAGCGTCAGACGGGAGATAGCTTTGTTTTTACGGAGCTCCGACGTCACGTTGTTGTTTACGTCCACAGAGACATCTTGTTTACGGGAGTCATGTTCTCGTGAGAATTTATGAATCTTATAAACAAGATCAGAGACACAGTACTCATACTATATCTTTCTAGAAAAAGCCCATGGTCTTATTTGATAAGAAATAAAAGAGCTTAGCTTACCTGTGGAGGTATCAGTGGTCAATATCACATCCAGTCACATAGGAGAGAAAGAGAGGAAGAAATATTAGTTTATATTGCAGCGTAAATCTAAAAAACTCACAGAAAAATCTCTGAAATGTCAAAAGAAGAACTCTTCGGCAAAACTCTTAAAAACCTTTTTGTTTCTGAATATGAAAGAAGGCCAGAGTGGCTCACTTTAAATATTTAAAGGGCCCATGTCATGCTTTTCCGGTTATTACCCGTCCCCTTGCGTGTTATGAAGGTTTGTCTGCATGTAAACGGTCTGCAGAGTCACAAACCCTCAAAGCACACCCTGTAGCGAGTAAAACTCTAACACAGAAAAGACCTGTCTATGCTGCCCCAAAACGCAACGTCCCGACCAATCAGAGCACACTGGGCTCACAGGGAGGGGGGGGCAGGAGCCCCAACAAGCCGTTTAGGACAGAGAGTGAATACCTGGTGAATACACATACTTTACAGAGATGCTGTATGAGAAACCAATGTGATTTTGGAAAATTGCACAATTGAAATCTATTCTAGTAGACCTCAACAATGGAATTATGATCAGTAGAAATGGCCATGACATGGGACCTTTAAGTAAGGCCTCCCTTCTATGCTTTGACACTGAATGGATGATATCTGAAATGTTCACCTGCTCACTGAGAGAAGGTGAAGTGTGTGTCAGACGACACACACACACACACACAGTCATTTGGGATGAAATAAGGTTCATATGCAAAGCAGGAGAGATGTGTGACGCAGACACATGAGATATACGATAGATAGATAGATAGAGCAGTGATTTACAAATGAATGTCCATTTAATTAGAGTTATTGCAGAGTGAGAGGATTATATATGGTGGCCCGCAGGTACAAACGCAACTCTTCCATTAAGAGAAACGCGACAAAAACACAAATATGCCAGATTTAAAATGAATATAAAATAAACAACAATAAGAATTAATATATTTATACAAACAAAAGAGGTTTAGGTTAAATGCCCAACAAAAGATAAAGATAAAATTAAAAAGAAAAATACAAATGAACAGTAAAGTAAAGATAATTATACAATTTTATTAAGTAAAATGTCCTAAAAATTAAAAAGATTAAATTGAAATTAGGATAAAATTAAATATAATAGAAATATTTCTATACAAAATTAAATTAAAAGGTAAAACAGTAAAAATGTGCAATCAAATAAATACAAATTTAAAGGGGAAAAAGAGCAAAGAAAACATTTGTAATGATTGTTGTTAAATGCTTCAATGGCATTTATTTTATAATGTATTTCATTTGCACGATATCTTAATAGAATAGAATCGGAGGGATGAAACCCTCTGTAATGGTCACACATACACAGCAAACAGCACACACAGTGACATCTGTTCTCTGCATTTAACCCATCCTAGTACCAGGAGTCTAGTTATAGGATTAGTAACAGGAGTCTAGTACTAAGAGTCTAGTACCAGGAGTCTAGTACCAGGAGTCTAGTACTAGGAGTCTAGCACCGGGAGTCTAGTACCAGGAGTCTAGCACCAGGAGTCTAGTACTAGGAGTCTAGTAATAGGAGTCTAGCACCAGGAGTCTAGCACCAGGAGTCTAGTACCAGGAGTCTAGCACCAGGAGTCTAGTACCAGGAGTCTAGCACCAGGAGTCTAGTACTAGGAGTCTA
This sequence comes from Dissostichus eleginoides, assembly GCA_031216635.1. Classification (NCBI taxonomy): domain Eukaryota; kingdom Metazoa; phylum Chordata; class Actinopteri; order Perciformes; family Nototheniidae; genus Dissostichus; species Dissostichus eleginoides. The sequence goes on from CM062280.1 coordinate 28,172,518, forward strand.
GCACCAGGAGTCCAGTACCAGGAGTCTAGTACCAGGAGTCTAGTACAAGGAGTCTAGCGCCAGGAGTCTAGTACAAGGAGTCTAGCGCCAGGGGTCTAGCGCCAGGAGTCTAGCACCAGGAATCTAGTACCAGGAGTCTAGCACCAGGACTCTAGTAACAGGAGTCTAGTACAAGGAGTCTAGCGCCAGGAGTCTAGTACCAGGAGTCTAGTAATAGGAGTCTAGTAATAGGAGTCTAGCACCAGGAGTCTAGTACCAGGAGTCTAGTAATAGGAGTCTAGCACCAGGAGTCTAGTACCAGGAGTCTAGCACCAGGAGTCTAGTACTAGGAGTCTAGCACCAGGAGTCTAGTACCAGGAGTCTAGCACCAGGAGTCTAGTACCAGGAGTCTAGTACCAGGAGTCTAGTACCAGCAGTCTAGCACCAGGAATCTAGTACCAGGAGTCTAGTACCAGGAGTCTAGCAACAGGAGTCTAGTACCAGGAGTCTAGTACCAGGAGTCTAGTACCAGGAGTCTAGCACCAGGAATCTAGTACCAGGAGTCTAGCACCAGGAGTCTAGCAACAGGAGTCTAGTACAAGGAGTCTAGTACAAGGAGTCTAGCACCAGGAGTCTAGCACCAGGAGTCTAGTACCAGGAGTCTAGTACCAGGAGCCTAGCACCAGGAGTCTAGCACCAGGAGTCTAGTACCAGGAGTCTAGCACCAGGAGTCTAGTACAAGGAGTCTAGTACCAGGAGTCTAGCACCAGGAGTCTAGTACCAGGAGTCTAGTACAAGTAGTCTAGCGCCAGGAGTCTAGCACCAGGAGTCTAGCACCAGGAGTCTAGTACCAGGAGTCTAGTACAAGGAGTCTAGCGCCAGGAGTCTAGCGCCAGGAGTCTAGCACCAGGAATCTAGTACCAGGAGTCTAGCACCAGGACTCTAGTAACAGGAGTCTAGCACCAGGAGTCTAGTACCAGGAGTCTAGTACAAGGAGTCTAGCGCCAGGAGTCTAGCGCCAGGAGTCTAGCACCAGGAATCTAGTACCAGGAGTCTAGCACCAGGACTCTAGTAACAGGAGTCTAGTACCAGGAGTCTAGCACCAGGACTCTAGTAACAGGAGTCTAGTACAAGGAGTCTAGTACCAGGAGTCTAGTACTAGGAGTCTAGTAATAGGAGTCTAGCACCAGGAGTCTAGTACCAGGAGTCTAGCACCAGGAGTCTAGCACCAGGAGTCTAGTACCAGGAGTATAGTACCAGGAGTCTAGTACTAGGAGTCTAGCACCAGGAGTCTAGTACCAGGAGTCTAGCACCAGGAGTCTAGTACTAGGAGTCTAGCACCAGGAGTCCAGTACCAGGAGTATAGTACTAGGAGTCTAGCCCCAGGAGTCTAGCACCAGGAGTCTAGTACAAGGAGTCTAGTACCAGGAGTCTAGCACCAGGAGTCTAGTACCAGGAGTCTAGTACCAGGAGTCTAGCACCAGGAGTCTAGCACCAGGAATCTAGCACCAGGAGTCTAGTACCAGGAGTCTAGTACCAGGAGTCTAGCACCAGGAATCTAGTACCAGGAGTCTAGTACCAGGAGTCTAGCACCAGGAGTCTAGCACCAGGAGTCTAGTACCAGGAGTCTAGCACCAGGAGTCTAGCACCAGGAATCTAGTACCAGGAGTCTAGCACCAGGAGTCTAGCACCAGGAATCTAGTACCAGGAGTCTAGCAACAGGAGTCTAGCGCCAGGAGTCTAGCGCCAGGAGTCTAGTAACAGGAGTCTAGTACCAGGAGTCTAGTGCAAGGAGTCTAGCGCCAGGAGTCTAGCGCCAGGAGTCTAGCGCCAGGAGTCTAGCGCCAGGAGTCTAGTAACAGGAGTCTAGTACCAGGAGTCTAGTACAAGGAGTCTAGCGCCAGGAGTCTAGTACAAGGAGTCTAGTACCAGGAGTCTAGTACAAGGAGTCTAGCGCCAGGAGTCTAGTAACAGGAGTCTAGTAACAGGAGTCTAGTCCTAGGAGCAGTGGGCAGCTATTGCACAGCGCCCAGGGAGCAATGGGAGTGGGGGGGAAGGGGGATGTCCGGTGCCTTGCTCAAGGGCACCACGGCAGGGCCCAGGAGGTGAACTGGAAACCTCTCCAAGTAGCAGTCCACACTCCATATTTAGGTCTGCTCGGCGTAGTTTTCAACCAAAAGTATTTTTTCAATTATTAATTTAAATATGATTTTTCGTTTTGTTTTAACCTTTGATTGTGTCTTTATAAAAAGCTGTTCTTTTGCGATTTGTAATAATTGCAAAGATTAATCGTAGTACTGCAATACCCTAAAAACAAAGCATCACTTTCCTCTTTCTCTTGATTTAAATACTTATTTGTTATTCATTTTAACACATATGTCTCTCACCTGTCTACACCTGTCTCTCACCTGTCTCTCCCCTGTCTCTCACCTGTCTACACCTGTCTCTCACCTGTCTACACCTGTCTACACCTGTCTCTCCCCTGTCTCTCACCTGTCTCTCACCTGTCTCTCCCCTGTCTACACCTGTCTCTCACCTGTCTCTCCCCTGTCTCTCACCTGTCTCTCACCTGTCTCTCCCCTGTCTCTCACCTGTCTACACCTGTCTCTCACCTGTCTACACCTGTCTCTCACCTGTCTCTCCCCTGTCTCTCACCTGTCTCTCCCCTGTCTACACCTGTCTCTCACCTGTCTCTCCCCTGTCTCTCCTCTCTCACCAGTCTCTCACCTGTCTCTCCTCTCTCACACCTGTCTCTCACCTGTCTCTCACCTGTCTCTCACCTGTCTCTCCTCTCTCACCTGTCTCTCACCTGTCTCTCCTCTCTCACCTGTTTCTCCTCTCTAAGTAGTGATGTTACATTCGCGAACGATCCGATTCTTTTGAACGGCTCTTCGTTACGAACGAAGGGAACCGAGTCGTACTTGGTGAGAGCCGTTCTTTTTATCGTTGGTTCACTGCCTGCCATAAATCCACTCGCCTTTACGGGAAGAAGCTTGATTTTGTTCCCCATTCCGTGGAGACCCGCCCCTACTCGGATTGGTTAGGTCTAGGTACGAGGAGTGAGATGTTGTGGGTTAGGGTTGGCCAATCAGAAGCAGAGTAGGGGTGGGTCTTAACGGAATACACATTAGAGAGAGAAGTCATAACAAGTGGTACAGGTAGACGACGTGTTTTTCAGGTGAATAAAAACGCGAAAACGCAGCAGCATTTGGATGCACTTCAACAAAAACGTAGGCAATGATAAAGAGGAGTGCAACATTTGTAAAGCCAAAATATCATTCAAAGCAGGGTCAACAAATAATCTCGGAAAGGAATGGAGCCATAAGATCCGGCTCCCTTCAAAGAGCCGTAATTCCCATCACTATGACCAAGTCATAGCAGGACTCCATATACATGTAATGGATTAATATATACAAGAACAGAATCTACAATTCAATATTATACAGTAAAATAAAACAGTTTATTGTAGTGATAACATGCTTTAGGTCATGGAGGCACCTAACAGAGATGCATGGTTTTAAACACGTGTATTTCAGTACTGACACTTTTAACCATGCTTTATATAATCATCGGGTTTCATAAAGCAAACTAGTTACTCTGTATGATAACAGCCTGGTGTGTAAAAACCTTTCAGAATAAAAGGGACGTTAGCAGCAGCAGTGTGATGCTCAGAGGAAAGTAACAGTGTCCGCGCTAACGAGGCTTAACGAGGATTAGTTTACTAAAAGCAGATTAGACGGTGTCGGCTTGTTTTAATGCGTTACAAATTAAGATTATAGTGTCCGGTCCTCAGGGACTTTAAACTCCACACCAGCACTGAATCAGATATACTCTATTTCATATATTATATTCAACAGAGGTGGGACGCAACTAAGTAGTTTTACTAAGTACTGTACAACTCCACTACAGGTCAGAGGTAAATGGTGTACTTTTCCTCCACTACATGTATTTAATACATTTAGTTACTTCACAGATCTGGATGAATGATGTGAAATATAACCAAGTGTTAAATCAGACTTTAGTTCCACCTGGAGTAAATCCACAAGCTACCCTGCAGTATACAAAGTCATTCAAACTAGCTGCTCCTTTACCAGCTTTGAGAACACTTTAATGATCAATCATTATAAAACATATCATATATATTATTCTGAAATGGACCAATCTGCACAATGACTCCTTTTTACTGTCGCTACTTTCACTATATTTTGATGAGAATACTTTTCTACTTTTACTTGAGGAACATTTTGAATGCAGGACTTTTACTGTGACAGAGTATTCCTACACTCTGGTACTTCTACTTTTACTCAAGTACAGGATGTGAGTACTTCTACTTTTACTCAAGTACAGGATGTGAGTACTTCTACTTTTACTCAAGTACAAGACCTGAGTAGAAAGAAAGTGGACTAAATAACATTTTCTGAAAAGCAATCTGAATATTTAATTTATCCCGGGGGAACTGTGTTTATTGAGTTAAGTAGTTTAAATATATGCAATAAAAATATAAAATAAATATATTTATATAAAAAAATGAGAAGTTTAAGTGAAATGTCCAAAACAAGGTTTAGATCAAATACAAATATTCAAATAAAAGATGATGTAACAACATGCAATACAAATATAACATTTTCATAAATGAAATTCTCTAATAAAAATATATATATTTTAAAATAGGAGTTAAAGTAAGAGTGTGCAATACAACAAATATAAAATAAAGATTTTATACAAAAATAAGAAAATAAACGAAATTCTCCAATAAAAAATAAATAAATGAAAATAAAAATATACAAGAACTTAAAAAAAAATCAAAATATAACTACAATTTAAAAAGGAAATATTACAAAATGGTGGTGCCTTGGTAATAATAAAAATGGATGCAGAATTTATTTAAATAGTTTGGCTGCTGATGGTGAATTAGGTCGAGTTGAAGAAACAGACTTCAGCTTTGCCCCAGCCTGTCTTTTTATTTTGGAAAAACACCAATCTGGCTACCACTTTCATTGTGTGGGTGTGTGTGTGTGTGTGTGTGTGTGTGTGTGTGTGTGTGTGTGTGTGTGTGTGTGTGTTCCTGGCTGAACTTTAAATCTGTATGCTGCTCAGTAAACTCTGTGATCTGCTCCAGTATTTGGGAAACCACAGGGGTTCCTCTCAGAGAAATGTCAGAGAACTCTTTCTTTCAGACCAAAACAAAACAAGCAGCTTTTTCGTTCCAGGCTATTTTTCTTTTTTTGAAATGCCAATTAAAAAAGGGTCAACCTCGGAGGATAAGTACGTTTAGAGCGCGCTGCTGAACTCTGAATAAGACTTTGATTACTGTTCATTTAAATCACTGCTGAATCCTGAGGGCAGTCAATTGGAAAATACCCCCAACCCGATTGATAGGTTTAATTACCTCTTCCAATAACAACAAGACACAAAGATCCAACTATAATTGTATATGTTATTATGGATTGAACACGAGGTAAATGAGCCACTGTGAAGTAATTGGGCCTAATTGAAACTAGCCGGCCTACTTCCCGTAGTAGTAGATTTTTAAATTCACATTCTTCAACATTAATCAACACTATTTGTGCTGCAGGTTTGCAAATAATCACATCACTGTTCCATTCCTATTCCATACATAGCCTACCTTAAAAAAGCCCTGTTGTATTTATGACTTATTTTTATAGAACATTTTAATTATCCAGAATATTTGATATTGTTTATATTTAATATAATATTTAAAATTGTATTTGTATTTGTTAATTCTCTATTCCACTTTTTTAAGTATTTGTATTTTAATGTCTGAACACATTGCTGCTTCTGTAACAAAATAATTTCCCAAATTATCTCTCTCTCTCCATCTATCTATCTATCCATCTATCCATCTATCTATCCATCTATCTATCTGTCTATCTTTCTATCTATCAATGAGGTGTCTGTTCTTGTCTTTTTAGAAACGTCCTCTCCATTCTCAATATTCAGCTCTGATCTTGATTTAGTTTTGATGGCAGCAAACAAAGAAAAGCCAATCTCACAAAAGTAGGATGTTTCTAAAGAAGGCAGTACTCCCACGTTCCTCCTCACAGACCACGTTAGATGTGAAGCCAGGGGAGACGTTTGTTTTATCATACTCTCTTAATTTGGGCTTCCTATCTGGATATCTTGTTGTGTGCTCGTCAGAGGTTGAGCTAGACTTTTTTGCTGTCCGTCATTTTGAAGGAGAGGATCGTAACATTTCCGTCAAAATCCAATATTACCCGTCGGCCTTTACACAACTCTGACGAGGGGGGGAAGAGCACGCTCGTGACCTGTTAGCGCCGTGTTATGCATGCCAACTGCACCTCGCGGGAGCGCGCACAGCGTAAAGCCAAAACTCACAGACATTTCAATGATTTGTACGGAAAAGTTAGGTTTGGAAACGGTATAATTTCCTTTTTGGCGGGCATGCATAACACGGCATAACACCGGAGCCTCGCTGCGGGGAAACTTTGGCGCTGTTCCGAGTTTGTTCTAATCTGTCAAAATGACGGACTGCTTTCAGATTTTCTGTCATAGACGGAAAATATTCGGTTATAGCGACCTCTGGTGCTCGTCCACTTTTCCTTTAACAAGCAGCTGTGTTAAAAACGTCTCCATTTTGTTGATTTTTCGAGCAACCAGTGTTTGTTTACAACTTCTTCCAACGCTTTTCTAAACCGCCCCACAGTTTGAAAACAACTGATTAAAAAGAAACATGGGCACCGACCCGACGCAGTCCCCCATGATTATTGTTGTTGTTGTTGTGAGAGGCGTTTCTGAGAAAATCAGCGACGTAAACGGTGATGTCATGACGGTGGAAACACAACCGGGGATAAAAGGAACAACCGGTTCGGAACCAGAAAAGTACAAGAACGCCTACCATGACAAACATTGTGCAAAATATATCAATGAACCATTAAACTGTGTTATATCAAACCATTATGAAAGTTCTTTAAGGCGTACTTCATTTATTAATTACTCACTTTTTGTCACATGCTTCCTTAGTGAACGAAAATATAAAATAAATTGGGAAAATTCTCAATAATGCAAAGGACATTTTGGCTGTTTTTTTAAACAACCGAAAAATCTATAAACACATCAGTTTAAAAACTCTCACTGTCATTTATCCAGGCATTAGCTAATTATTTGTTAACCCACCATGCATTTCTCTAAAGCCTTAAAAACACTGCAACACAAACACATCACAGTTAGTTAGTTAAAGGTCACCTATCATGCTATTTTTAGGCAATAGCATAGGTCTCAGATATATACAAATATATAAAAAACATGTCTATGAAGTGTTTTGCTCAAAATACCAACAGATCACCCATTCTAGCCATGCCTCATATCCCTCTATTTCACTTCCTGTTTCAAAAGTGCTGATTTGGGGTATAAAGCTTTAAAAAATAAAAATAATTGATAAGAAATAAAAAAGGAGGAGTCTGAGCTCATGCGGGACCCGGCAGCTACTGTCTAAACTAAATACTGCGGGTGATGAAACGCCATATCATGGATTATCAAGGAGTATTTCTGAAACAGTATGGAGCTCAAAGGCTTTCTCTCTTGCCGGTTATACCACAAGGTGAGTTCCTTTTTATTTCCTGCTTCTTCACACACATGCTCTCCAGTACAGGTTAGCTCTGAGTGTTAGCGATGCTAATGTAAACACCGACCATATTACGTCCAAAACAGTCGGGCATTGTTTCTGATAGCAACGTTTCTGATAGGGCCGTGGGTCCACATTTCAGATATTACGTCATATCGGACGCAAATCTGGATCAGCTCCGTTGTTCCCCCGTTTTTAGAGATGTGGGTACGGAGGAAAAGAGAGAGGGTTTTATTCTCTGACGCTGAGTGAGTTCCCTGACACACCGGGGACACATATGTATGTATAAAAGACATCAAAAAGTGCATTTTGCATGATAGGTCCCCTTTAAAACTCTGGAGATGCAAAAAAGATCTACAACGGATGAACAGAAAGTTTAAATTAACTCCAATAATAGTTATAATATAATACTATAATAATAGTATTTTAAAAAACAAATTATAATGTTTTTCATTAAAGGAATTTTTTTTTTTTTTAAATTACATGACCTTTTTTTGTTTGTTCATTTATATAGTTAACAATACATTTCTTTATCTTCCAATGTCTTATCAAACACTTTGGGGTGCCATCTTGCAAACAGCTGCGCTACCATCCGTTCTGGAAATATATAGTTTCTTTTGTTGTTTTTTATGAATCACAGCTGCCGACCACGTCTATCTGATCCATGAATTATCTTAGCAACCAAACAACAGCTTTAAAGTGCTCTGAGTCTTCAGCACATTTCATACTGTCAAGAGTCTTTTTAAAAACCACCACATGCAAAGAAACCCAGCTTTTCCTAACACATTCCCAGCAAACCATAACTCTTTACTGGTGCTCCAAAGGATTGAGTTTTAAACCAGAACAGATTGAGATCAAACCGATTTTCCTCCTGGACCCCAAAGCCGATTTGAAGGCAGGGTTTATCCGACGTAAACCTACAACACACTTAGGACTAATTGCAGTAAAAAGGTTAAGGTGAGACACAGAATCAGCTTTTCTCTTCAGAGCATGTGTAGAAGCACTAAAGCTTTGTGTTTACTTCTCAGCCGTTGCCTCCAAATCAGGCTGAATCTTCTGATTACTTCGATGTCGGTTAATCTAATTAGCTAAATGTGTTTCTGCTGAAAATCCTTTGAAAGACCTTCAACAGTGCCTCGTCGTTTCACAACAACCATGGGCCATATTTCAGATCTGTTTGCACGGTTTTCCAGGAACTTCAAGAACAAATTAGCTTGCATAATGCTGACAGTTTGCATTAGGCTAAGTTAAAGCACCTTGTGTTTAACGAGTGGTTATGAATGCTGCAAACTTCATTTATGTGCAGGATTCTTCTTTCTTTGCTCTTTCAACAGACATGCTAGATATTGATTCACAGGCTTTAGGGAACACAGAAAAGACAGAAGTGAAAGCAGAACGCCGGATGACTCAACGTACACCTCCTTGTACAAAGAAGATTGGCCAACCTTCGTTATGCAAAACACGTGCATAACGGTCCACGGCTAAAGAAAACAGAAACTCAACAGAAAGTCTGACAGCCTCGTCTCTGTTTCTTCTTCCTTCTGTCCAAGAGTCTGGCTCTGGGATATTCTGAGAGAAGTGTGACTGAAAACAACATGGCTTCATGCTGTTGATCGTTGCTTGCCATTTTACACAGTATAGCATCGTTTGAGACAGCTTTTTCTGGCCTACAGTGCATTATTAATCCAATTGGGATCTCACGTGGATACAAAATATAGGGAAATTAAGATGTAAATAAGGATTTCAATACATTAAAATATCATAAATTGAGTGTTAGTGTTCCAGATGTGACTTCCAAGAAAGACACATTATTTAAGAATAATATACAGGTATAGTTTATTAATAAGGGAATATATTTGAATATTTCTTAAATTGAAATCACTTATAAGTCGCAAAAACAATAAACTAACACAAGAGTTTTATAGATCAGCGGTTTTCAAAGTGTGAGGCGCGCCTCCCTGGGGGGGCGCCAGAGAGCTTCAGGGGAGGCGCAGCGTGAGAAAAAAATAACGAGAAAAAGATGAGTAAAGTGTCTTGCACACTTTTGGCTGTCTGTCGAGACCGAGTTCCCCCAACTCGCCAAAAAGGCTGTAAAAGTGCTCATTCCCTTCACCTCCACCGACCTGTGTGAGTGCGGGTTTTCCGCATTGACTTTGATCAAAAGCAAGTACCGGTCAAGGCTGCAGCCAGAGGATGATCTGCGTTTATTCCTGTCTACCCCGCCAGAGTCCTGCACGGGTCTGATTTTCAAGACCCGCGACGTGCAATACCGAACCCGCCCCGCCACCCGCACATATTGCCAATTAGTTCCGCAAACCGACCCGAACCCGCATATCCTAGGAACAGTGAAAACATGCAATTATTAACACACGCAGTTGCGTATTTGGCTCAAAAAGTGTTGGATGTTGGTTATTTTCTCCGTCTAGGATGACACCAAAAGCCTCCCAGACGTTGGATTTCGCTGTGGAGGAAGAGTTATTTACAATGCTGTATTCTCCGCTAGCTTCACTTCAGCCATTTCAAATGTGGCGCTCTCAGCAGCAGATTGATGCGGTGCAGAGGTTATGATTATGCGCGGTCCCGCGGGGGAGAGTCTGAGGAATCTTTAAACCTTAAATAAAATTATTATTGTTTAAATATATTTATTATGCAACACCCGCGACCCGACCCGCATCTTCTTTGTTTTACCCGCGGGTACCCGACCCGATGAAGGACTCCGCATCAAAGACGCAGACTCATTGTTCCCACTAAAGTAGGGGTGAGTGTAATAAGGAGGAAAAGTTGATGTTCAGTGTGTTGCCGGGAGCATATAAGGATTTATCCACGATGTTGAAAATGTTAAAAATGTTAAAAACATAAAGATAAAAAGGTTTAAAAAGTTATTGTTTAATGTTTTAAGGAGGTGACGCTACTCAGCCAATCAAATGGGTGCAGTCAGTGAGTCAGCACGATAGATTCAAACACAGAGACGCGACGAGAAGAGAGAAACAGTCGGAGTCATTTCAAATGGCGTGCTCATTGCATTATAGCAACAACAATAATAATAAAAATAGCAATAATAATTGGGAGGGGGGGCGCGCTGTTCTTATGTTCTCTGAGGGGAGGCTCACCTTGGCACACTTTGAAAACCCCTGTTATAGATAATTAAAAACAGAACATCAGCAGCTAGTTAGTTAGTTTAGCAAGAAGTTAATGAGTCTCTCTGGAGATGCAAAAACCATCAACAATGGATCAAAAGATAATTAAAAGTAACCCCAATAAAACTCTAATATTGAATTTAAAATCAACAACATATCGTTTATTAATAACGGAATATATTTTTGCGTTTATTTTGGTTATTTTTCTCATGTTGGGTTTATATTTTATGATGATGTTCATGAATCCAAAAGAGTTTAATCCTGGAGTTCCTTTAATACATTTAAACATGATGATTAACAGGAAATATATTAATGCGTTAGTTAGTGTGTGATTTCTCAGTAGGTTTATAGACTTTTTTATTGATTCATTTATCGCAGTGTAGATTTCACGATCATTGGAGCGAGTGAAGCTGATTCCAGGAATGTCTGTTTGATGATCCGCTTTGACTATTTTATGAGTATTTTTATGAGGAAGCTGTGTGATTTATAGTCAAATGTGGCAAGGCTTTGTGAATAGAGTTGTGATTCAGCTAAATATAGTCCCTGTACAAGAATATGTCCATGCACGATGTCCATATATACCTAAATATTATGAATGATTTATACAGCAAAGTCCTCAGTTGCAGTCATAATGTCTGCATCCATATATGGCTTAAATAAACTAACCGTACCGAAACATGAACAATTATAATAATCAGAACCATGATTTAACAATACCAAGAACCTTCAATAAGCGTTTAATTGGAATAAAGATCAAAACAATACTCAGTTTTCATTTTCCCAGAGCTGCTGATTGCCTATAATCATCCTTTCCAATTTCTTCTAGCTGTCAGGGATCCTGGTTTTCCCCCAAAATGAATTCCAAGTATGGGAACATTTTCCTTGAAAGGGTCAATGAACTCTCACTCTTTTCTTTGCAGGAACAGCTGTAGGAATTCTGGATGTCCCCACAAACACTGCAATGTGAAGACTATCTTTTAACGACTGCAGAAAGTGGTACAGTCTGCCAAACACTTCCCAAACTGAGTAAGAACCAAGGCTGTGAGAATCATTAGAGAGTCAAAGCCATCAGGGAAAGGGAGTTTTTTAACCGATGGGTCAAGGAAGCAGTCAGGGACAGAATGAAGGGCCCTGCAGAGAGTGGTACAGTCTGCCAAACACTTGCCAAACTTCACAACATTCACTCCAAGAAACCAAAGCTGGGAGAATCATTAGGGATTCAAGGCCGTCAAAGAAGAGGATTCTTTGAACAGTTGTTGTCAGGGAAGCAGTCGGGATCAGAATGAAGAGTAACGGGGATGTTAATGACATTTCATTTACCAATCCAATGCATCCATGCAAACATATTTAACATCTACGGTGAAGCGTCGATGCATAATGTGCACAGGCGTGTTAGAGTAAATAATTACTGCCCGGTCAACAGAGATGGCAAAAGTACACACATCCTTTACTCAAGTAGAAGTACAGATACTCGTGTTTCAAAATACTCTGGTAAAAGTAGAAGTACTGACTAAACTTCTTTACTCAAGTAAAAGTAAAGAGGCTTTGAAATGTACTTCAGTAAAAAGTACCCATAACTAGCAGCTGTTTTAAAGAGTACCTGACCTCCCTTTATATTAATAGAACAATAATGTCATTGTTAGCTAATGAATGTTTCCATGCTGAACAACGGCAACATGACAACGTTTTCATTGGTCCCTCTTCTTTAGAGAAGACCAGGAAATGATGGATACACGGATCGTGTTCAAATCAATAGGCACGCAATGACTCTAAATAATAGATCACGCCACCAAACACACATTCAACTAAAGGAACCAGCCTGTTTGGAAATGGAGAAGTAGAAAGTACAGTATTTGTGTTCAAAATGTAAGAAGTAGAAAGTACAGGTATTTGGGTTCAAAATGTAAGAAGTAGAAAGTACAGGTATTTGTGTTAGAAATGTAAGAAGTCAAAGTAAAAAGTCGTCAGAAAGATAAGTAGTGGAGTAAAGTACTGATACCAGAAACATGTAAATTAATGAAGAATTTGTACTCCACTACTTCCCACCTCTGGCAGTCAAAACAGGGATTCCCCAGAGAACCGGCTGCAGCTGAGAAAGTTTTTGAGGCAGAGACCCAACAATGTGCTGCTCTGCAACATTATCTCTGAAATATGGCTTATCACAGTGGGACAATATATTTCTTGCAACAATGCATTGGTCTTCTTGTTCTTTGTTTGTGTTAAGAACTGAAGTACAATGTCTTTTATTACCTTAACTTGTGTAATATCATTTGTAAAGTTTCTGTTTTAGAGACTATGCATGTCAATTAGCATTTTGTTGCCAACTCCAGCATATTTACATCTAAAATAAATAACATATCCCTATCAAACGCACATTTAACCTCTTCAGTTGATGCATGGACATGACATTTGACAATTTACCTGTACATTCGTATGTATTGCTCGTATTTGATTGGATGTCAACATGGGAGTTTGCTGCCTTCTTGGCCAGATCGCTATACCAATGTATTTCGGCATTGCAAAAGAAATGTAATCCCTAATCATTTATTGTTTCTGGTTAAATAAAGGTTGAATAAAGGGTTTTAAACACTGCTGGTTAAGTGTTGTATTGAAAGAACTGGACAGAAACACACCAGAGCGATTGGAAGTTGTTTCTGACAGCTGCACAGTACAGTATTAGTATCTCTGAAAAATGGCTGATCACAGCAGGACAATGTTCTTTATGCACGAACACTTGCGTCGAAAAAAACCCGGAGAGCTTTGGTTTCACAGCTGTTTACTTTACAGTCCCCATGGTATTGCATTCAAATTATCGACACGCAGAACATGTGTATGTCAGTTGTGCTCACTTCCATTTTACCATCTTACACAATCCTCTTTATTTTGTATCTGGGAGCTTCCAGAACGTTTGCCACGTCCTGCAGCCGGGCAGAAGTGATAATCTCGGCCAGAAGTAACATCTTGAATTTGTTTTATATATGTGTTGGTAGTTTTATATAGATCCTATCAGAGATTTGGCTCCGTGCAACTCCTGTGTGATTCAGTGAATCGTTTCAATATGAGGGATGTCCTCATTTACCTCGGTTCGGCCTCAGATCCCTGTCTTTTATAACTTTTAAAGCATGTCTTTGTTCTTTTAACCCATTAAACCTCACCATTAAACTCTTTACTACATAGATTCAAGTCTCACAGATGGCTCATGACCTCCAACTTTAACCAGGAATGAAATCCCCCATGTTTGGCTAATAAATGCATCGCTAACTCTTATTATATTATTTTAAAGCAGCAATATGCAATGTATGGTCAGAAGAACGTGCTTTTAAATCATTGAAATTGCAGTGACAAACATATATTATAACTACTTACACTTCTAGCAGACAAGCAACAATATCAGCATTCTTTTAAAAATGATTTGTTAGCATGCATTTAGCATATTCACTCTTTAACACTATCAATATAATTGGTTTACACAACGGACAGTCAATTAATCTTCTTATTAGGTCAAAAATATGAAGTAGCACAGTTTTGGCAGGGTAAGGATAGCTCTTAGCTTGTGTTAGCATAGGCAATTGCTAATGCTAAGCTAAGTCAAGCCTTTATGTGATTTGTGCATCCTGATAGTTAGGATAATCCTTTTTTATATAAGTGCCATCATTCATTTCGCTAAATCCTAAAAAGAAACATATTTATGAACGCAGCATTAATGTTCATGTATTATATAACTTGTAACTGCAACTGTTACTCTTCTAGAAGACTGGTATGGTCTGTTAACCGTGTCAGCATGTTCATTAAATTGGTCCGATTATATAATACTCTTTGGTCCGAACACCAACTGCTACACCTGGAAATCTCCAAGAATCTCTCCACATCTGGAAAACCCCTCTTTTTTTCTCTCTGGAGCCTGTTGGCAACATCACATTTTGGGAAATGGATCTGACTGATCAGGACGGAGGATACGAATGGAGCCAAACACTGAGAGGTCCTATAAGAGACTTGGCTGCGGAACACATGCGCGCGCGCACACACACACACACACACACACACACACACACACACACACACACACACACACACACACACACACACACACACACACACACACACACACACACACACACACACACACACACACACACACACACACACACACACACACACACACACACACACACACACACACACACACACACACACACACACACACACACACACACACACACACACACACACACACACACACACACACACACACACACACACACACGAGTGGCTGTGGCACCGAGGCAACGAGCCAAAGCAAAGCTGCAGAGCCTTCAAGTGAGGCTGTCCTTGGATAACCCAGCCGAAGGTTGAACTCAAACGCCACCAAAACAAACTGCAGAAGGCCGAAGCTACCCTGAAATAAACCCCTTCAAGACTGACAAAACGTTAGAGGATCTGCGAGGAAGGAACTGCTCAAGTAAAAGTCTACAACTCTTGTAATGGCAGAGTCAGAAAACCTCACACCAAACTCAAGTGAAATGTACGACCAGAAGTTTGATCGCGGGATCATTTGTGCCAGGGATTGTGAAAGCTTAGTCATTTCTGAAGTCCTTCAAAGGTAGAGGGGCCTCAGCTCAAGGACACTGAATGTTTTAGGAGAAAAGCCTAAACGCTTTTATTTAAAGGGGCCGTATTCTGCTGATGTTCAGGTGTATATCAGTATGTAGTTTCTCTACTTTAAAGAGTCCTCTCCTGCTGATGTTCAGGTGTATATCAGTATGTAGTTTCTCTACTTTAAAGAGTCCTCTCCTGCTGATGTTCAGGTGTATATCAGTATGTAGTTTCTCTACTTTAAAGAGTCCTCTCCTGCTGATGTTCAGGTGTATATCAGTATGTATGTCTCTACTTTAAAGAGTCCTCTCCTGCTGATGTTCAGGTGTATATCAGTATGTGTGTCTCTACTTTAAAGAGTCTCTCCTGCTGATGTTCAGGTGTATATCAGTATAGTGTCTCTAATTTAAAGAGTCCTCTCCTGCTGATGTTCAGGTGTATATCAGTATGTAGTGTCTCTACTTTAAAGAGTCCTCTCCTGCTGATGTTCAGGTGTCTATCAGTATGAAGTGTCTCTACTTTAAGTAGTTTTAGGGTGGGGGAAACAAAGCAGAATAGGGCCTCTTTAAAGGAAATATCAACACAGTATTAAATCGTTAATATAGTAATTTAGTCCACTTCCAACCCCCAAAACTAAGGATACTAAATATTGGTAGGTATTCCAACATCACTTCAAAACGTGTTCAATGGCATTGTGCTTTCTATCAAAAAGAGATCTTTACAGAACATTCTCCATTCAGTATCTCTAATGAATGACCTCGAGTCATTTCAGCTCAAATTTCTCTTCTGTCACTCTTTCATTTGACTGACTGACACTGTGACAGGAAGGTCAGGGGAAAATCGCATAAATTGAAGCAAATGAAAGAAAGTATTCACTGAGCTTTTTAAAGCCCTGCAGCACAGAATGACCATGGCAAAGAGTTTTCATTCTCCAACCAAAGCTTGTCTGTTAATCTTTTGAGAAAAGTGATGACCCCTTATTCTGGCTTTGTGAGAATCGATCAGATCTAGCTGATTGAAAACAGGATACCTTGAGCCATGTTAATCACGGAAATATGATGATAGAAGAGTACTGATGCAGTTATGAAGATAATTCATTGTATTGTTGCTCCGGTTTTCCATTACTGGTGATCAGATGCCGAGGTAACTTAAGCAGATTAGAAGATCATCTGGTTTTATAACTAACATGCGGGGTAACCTTAAATTAGATTCCCTCATCTCTGGTTTTAAACAAAGGCTGGCAGTTCTTGCTCGGATGCATTGGTCTTATTGTTCTTTGTTTGTGTTAATGTCTTTTATTACTCTAACTTGTATATTGTCATTTGTAAAGTTTCTGTTTTAGGGACTGTGCATGTAACTCGAGCATATTTACATATTTTTTTCATAATGATATTTATTAGCATGCAGGATCCCTATCAAACGCACATTTAACCTCTTGCATGGACCTTACATTTGACTATTTACCTGTACATTTGTATGTATTGCGTGTATTTTATTGGATGTCAACATGACAATTTGTTGCCTTCTTGGCCAGATCGCTGCATCACTGTAGTGATGGGGCATTGCAAAAGAAATATAATCCCCTAGTAACTGCTTCTGGTTAAATTAAGATTGAATAAAGGGTTTTAAAACACTGCTGGGGATTGTTCTGTCAGATAATTGAAGTGTTGTATTGAAAGAACTGGACAGCAACACACCAGAAGGGATTGGAAGTTCTTTCTGACAGCTGCTCAGTACATTATTAGCAGCCGGCCAAACATCCAACCAGTTGGTCAAGAGTTCTGCCTCTTCGTCACGATCACATTTCCACAGCGAAGAAGCACCACATACTTTCAAGTTGACATACGGTACCCTTAAGGAGCTTGGAATCAGCTGTTGTTTTTTCATCATTTTCTTCAATAACGGCTGCTTTAGCAGAGATACAAACTGAATAACTCAGATACCATTAGACATTTGAGGTAGTTATGGCACCGAAAAAGAAGAATGTAAAGGATTGTGGTGGACTTCAGGAAGCGGAGTACCGCCCCAAGCCCAATTACCATCGTGGGCATGGATGTGGACACTGTGGACAGTTACACATTTCTGGGTGTCCAAATAGACAATAAACTGGACTGGAATAAAAACACTAGCCCTATATAAGAAAGGCCATAGTCGCCTGTATTTCCTCAGGAGACTCAGGTCCTTTAACGTCTGCAGCACTATGTTGCAGATGTTCTATGACTCGGTGGTCTCCAGTGTCATCTTCTTTGCTGTAGTGTGCTGGGGCAGCAGGGTGAAGACAGCTGATGCCAACAGACTCAACAAGCTCATCAGGAGAGCAGGCTCTGTCCTGGGGGTGGATCAGGAGTCGTTGGCAGTGGTGTTGGAGAGGAGAATGCTGAGGAAACTTCTCAACATTCTGGACAACGGGTCTCACCCCCTGCATGCCACACTGGTTTCCTACCGGAGTACTTTCAGCCACAGACTGAGACTACCGAAGACCACCACGGAGCGCCACAGGAGGTCTTTCCTCCCAGTGGCCATCAAACTCTATAACTCTTCACCCTTAAGTAAAGGGAACTGAGAACTTCCACACCAACACTATGTGCAATATACATTTAATTACCATCATTACAATACACTCGCTGCTATATAACATGTGCAATATTAGTATTATTAATAATATGCTATGATAATGTGCAATTACGTAACTGCCACTACGTTTTTTTTTTTTTTGTACTACTAAATACTGCTAATAATTGCATTGATTGTGTGACCATCTATGTTTCTATGTTGCATGTTTTCTGTAGATGTTTAATTGCTCTTTTTACTGCACTTTTAGTGTACAGTTGTTGATGTTGTGCTGCTGTGTTTATTGTATTTTTGTTACTCTGGCACAACAATTTCCTTCGGGATAAATAAAGTCTTATCTTATCTTATCTTATTCAAACTTAGATTTTGACTGAAGCAGAAGTGAAGTTGGGCTTATTATTATATTTCCTAAAGTGGTTCTACATATTTATTTTACCGTTTTTGTGGGGGCCATCTGAAGTGTGCAAGGGTTTCGACTCAAGAGGTTTAACTTGTTAGTCCATATGTTTAGCGGATCCATTTCAAACAGTGCTAATCCTCGACTAAACTTCTGTTTATATTGTGAAGTCTAAAGAAGAAGAGCTTTGCTAAAACAACACGTTTTCCGATACCTTCAGCTTGTTAGAGGCCTTGCTGTGCACTTGAAACGGAAACATTTAAATCCACACTGTAATTTGAGGCTTGGCTTCTAGTAACTTTCACCAATGACTGCTGTTTCTTCTTCTGATTGTGTCTGAAGTCCGGACGAACCATTGTAGTGATTGGTTCTCCATCTACAAACATTACTTTGTTTACAAACCCATCACTCAAAGATATCTACGGTGGCTAACAGGTGCTAACGAGCCAAAACCTTTCCATCCGGAGAAACACGCCGCAGCTTCAGAAACAATGCAGATGTATAAACACAAATGTGCTAAAACGCATGCAGATGAAAAAACTGTCTCTGTTGTTGGAAACTTACCTAAAATGTGTTGGCTTATTTTAACAATGTAATCACATGACTCCTTCTGATGTTACTGCAGATCTGCTGTAAGCTAGCTAGCTAACGTAGCTAACCTAGTCATTTCAGATATCCTGACACACTTACAGTTATGAGACGAGTAACTCTGCAACAGAGACAGTTGGTCATCTTTATAATCCTGAACGTCACCAAGCATTTGTGTTTTTATATTTGCATTATTTCTGAAGCGGCAGGACGTTTCTCCCGATAGAAGAGTTTTGGGTTGTTGTGCTGTGTAAGAAGGACTCTTATTACACTCCAGTTGTCAGGATAGTTGAGAGGTCTAAGATGCCGAGTGTCCTGTTTCTGATTTGAAGGCAGCAGTTTAGCTCACACTCATCAAGCAACTCTTATACCAACGTCACTATAACACATCTATAATGTATTGCTGATAAATCCTGAAGTGCTTCTTTCTTTGCACTTCACTTTGGTCCATGAGTTAGTGGGAGTGGTTAAGACTACACCCACATTTCCCTATAAACAGCAAGTCAATAAACAGTGCAGTACTGCATTGTTCAGGGAGCTGAGGAATGTCTTTAAATGCGTCCACAGGGAGTCAGTCTGGATCCAGAGAGAGAGGTATTATGCTACCACAACAACAGGATTCAGCTCTAAGATATTCACTGTTCTTCAGAGAGCAATGAACACTACATATTAATATCCGAATGTGATTTGAAGAGCCAAATATTAATGTCTTAGAACAGAACAAATGGGATTATAAACTATTTACAGCTCAGAAAGTCAATCCGCTTCCCTCAGTACTAGGGATGGGTATCGTTAAGGTTTTAACGGTACTACTACCTTTATCGATACCGCTTATCGATCCGGTCCTTTAACGGTACTCTTATCGGTTATTTGAAGAAAGAAACAAGGTAAACTAACTAAACAAATTGTGAACAAAACTAACATTGGTTTTTATTTAAATTAAATAAATAATATTTCACATCAAAAGAAACAACAATATTTTAACAAATCCTATTAAATAATGTGATGACAGAACCGTAAACAGAATAGCTGAAACTTTAACAAAATAACTAACTCAGTTACCTCTAATCATTAACCCATGTTTGTATCATTGAGTTAACTCCGTGTGTTGCTGCTAGCATACATAACACCTGACGTGGAAACGTTACTCGTGGATGGGGCTACAGAGCTGCTAGAAAGACAGTCGAACCCGGTGCATTTCTCCGTCTGGATGTGGAGCACTTTTGCTAAATGTTTAGACAAATTGCTCGTGTTACCGCCCTTACATGCTGAACTCTTATTGCACTATTGGCAACGAGCATTGTCCACATCGAGACGGGTAAAATGTAACCGGACCTTGGAGCGCTTAGTTCTCTCCGCCATGTGTGTGTGTGTGTGTGTGTGTGTGTGGTGTGTGTGTGTGTGTGTGCCTGCGTGTGTGTGTGTGTGGTGTGTGTGTGTGTGTGGTGTGTGTGTGTGTGGTGTGTGTGTGTTGCATGCATGTAGCAGCTGCGTGTGTGTAACTGCCCCGCCCCCTCGACAGACGGGGGAGAGAGATCCCCGTCTGGATTGGAAAGATCGAAAATACATCATAGACGCATTTTTTGGTCTTTTTTTAGAAACGGAGTTGGCGACACTAAGACTGCAATATAATGTTTATGTAGCAATAATACATATGACATATATGTTTTAAATGTCTCCGTCTTTAATCATTCAGCCCCGGGGCCCCTTTAATACGGGGCTCTGTACCCATCCCTACTCAGTACACTATACATACATTGATTTAGATATTTGTAAAGGTTTATTTCTTCATAACTTCAAAAACAACAGCATTAATGCAATTAAAACATGTTCACACTGTGTAATTAGGAAACAACAAACATTTTAAATGAATGAACCCTTTACACTTCTTCTTCAATAACTCATAACAGAGCCCATTTCACTCACTACCCAAAAACAACAGTACTTCTTATTTCTGCTCAAAAGCAATGAATATCCGACACTGTGAGCACATGTTTGAATTTCATCCAGGTAGCATCTCAAAGCTAGCTAGCCTAAGAGACAATCAATTAACCCAACAAAAAATCTGTGGCTTCTTTATCGACACCAAACAAGCGGTGCGTTTAGTGCCGTGTTAACAGGAGCATCTGTAATTAGTTGCTCCTGGATATGTAATGTAATCTGGATATGTTACTTCAGTTCGTAGCCAATATGGACATGTGCCAGCTTTCCAAACGTTCTTAAATGTCTGGAACAAAATGTACTTTATTTACTGGCCCTGAATAACTTTTGACTGGCTCCAATTACACACATTTCAAAGGTTACTTAACATCACATCGACAACCTTAAACAACACCGCTTGGCTTCTGATCTCTTGAAAAACATCCAAGAAAAACAAAGAACCAATTATTGTGTTCACTTCAACTAACACGCAGCTGGTGCAACAGTTTGAGGTGCAAGCATGCATGGACAGAGTCGAGGCAACACTACCAGACATTTCACTACAATCATACAGTACAAGAACTAGATCAGTGCAATTTGGACACAGATTGTGGTGAAACTTCTGCAACTGCATATTATGTTTAGCCTAAGCATCCAACAGTTATATATTTCTCTCCAAGACGCAACAAATGGTCTCTTGCGTTTCCATTTTTTGCGCTCTTTTTGTTTGAGCGCCATTTCTACTATTGGGTATACAAGCCATCAACTTTGTGCATCTTCATGCTTTACTAATATTCCCAAGACTGTGGTTAGAGACAAACACAAGCAAAGAGGAGCGTAGTATTGGACAATACAGCAGGTAAAGTAACGTTTCTTTGAGAGGCAATGTCTGGAGAAATGTTTTGAGAACAGGCCTAAGCGCATTGTATTTTCTGTCCCAAACTAACTTCTATCATACGTTACGCACTTCTTATTGTTGGACCCTTTCCTTCAGGTGTTTACTGAAGTTCAGAAAGAAGGTTCAAAGGTTACTAAACACTTAATTGACAACCTCATCAATAGCCTAACTTCTGTAGAAGTAACACTGACAGCTAAGAGACTATTGAAGGGTATTTCAGGTATAGTAAGATTGCTTTGAGATGTAATGTCTGGAGAAATGTTCTTTTTGTGAGAACTGGTACAATCTGATTGTATTTACTGGTGTAATGTTACTTTTGACTGGCTTTATGCGCTCCTTATGGTCAGACCCTTTCCCGTAGATGTTTACCTAAGTTCAAATAATGACGAAAGGTTACTAAACGCAAGGTTACATTCATGGACAGAGTATAGGTAACACTGAAAGCTACCAGACATTTCACTACAGTCATACAGTACTGAAGTAAATAGAGCAATGATATTTGGATACAGATCAATAGTCCAACGTTTAGCAACTATTGCAGGAGACCCATCAAAAGACGACAGATCGGATTATGAGACACTTTTCAAAGGTTACATAACATCTCATTGAAAACTTTAATTAAATAACAAAACTTGGATTCTGATCTCTGGTTTGAAAAACATCCAAGAAAAACAACTATTGTATACGTGATAGGAGACATGGTGTGCAGATCGTAGTATCAGACGGTAGAACAGGTATAGTAACGTTGCTAAGAGAGGCAATGTCTGGAGAAATTTATTTTATGTGAAAACTGGCCCAATCTGATCTGATGTCTTTACTGGTCTAACGTAGCTTTTTACTGGCTCTATGCAATCCTTATGGTCAGACCCTTTCCTTTAGGTACTGACTGAAGTTCAGATACGTCAAGGACAAATCACTTTTAAAAGGTTACTAAACTCAAGGTTATTAAAGCATTAATTGACAGAGTATAGGTAACACTGAAAGCTACTTGACATTTCACTAGTCAGACAGTACAAGAACATAAATCAGTGATATTTGGACACAGATGGATAGTAGAAACTATTGTAGAAGACCCATAAAATATCCAAAGTAGGATCCAAAGACACTGCCTGAGAAAATCAAGTCCTCAGTTGAATGTGAGTTCACAGAGATGAGGTTTCAGTTGGTTTGAAAGACGTTTATCAAACATCCTCGGGGCGTAACGGTTAGTCTTTAACGTAGACAAAAACAGCAGAGGCTTGGATTCATAATAACAAAGTCTACATTGTCAAAAGATAGATGATGAATCTCTAGATCTAGACAGGCGGAGTGTGTGGGCGTGTGCGTGTGCGCGGCGTGTGTGTGTGTGTGTGTGTGTGTGTCTGTCTATAATAGATGAAGCGTCAGATAGCACAGTGTTTGGACTTGCTGAAAGGTTGTTATTGAGCTGCTCAAATGACTTTATAGTATCACATCATATCTACAGTTTACTGGTCTGTTTCTAGACCCTGTGTCGGACTTTATACCGATAAAAAGTAATGAATTACACGGATACACGTGTTGGAAGTGATGCATTAACGGATATATATATTTTATTGGTCTTTGTGCGGGTACAGATGGGTATTGCTAAGTCAACCACTCTTTCATTCAACATTTGAAAAGGGAGAAATAGTTTTCATGTTATTGCGGTTACATAACTGCAATTTAAGGAGGTGTCAAACAGCCGTTAAAAACAGCTGCATGCCTCCATTTAGGGAGAGAAAACTGTTTTTTGACTGCAGTGAAAATGTAGTTTTTGAGAGGCTCTGCACCAACAAATGTGGAATAAAGCAGAATAATTGGTTGGATAAAAACATGTGGTGCTGGTTGGAAATCATCTTTCATTTTTTAGACTATTGGACCAGAGAAACAATTATACATTTCCTCTTCTGGGGCATTTAGTTTTTCTGCTGTTATACTTCTTGTAATTTGTGGTTGTAAAGTCGCATAATAATTCAGTGTATGTATATAATACTTACGAGGTCAATTGATAAATCCGGGTTATATGGATTAAATATGTAACAGCGTTTTAGGGATTATTCCTTATACAATTTATGGATTAACATTAACGGTTTTTAGATTAATTTGGCTAAACAACATAATGGGAAATGTTTTGTATTACACGAAAGAAAAACATTTCAATACAGCCAACAGCTCTGCAAGTAATCATCTTAACATGTTCAGAAATGTGCAAGAAATCAAGTTTCATTTCAAATTCTGCAAACAATATTTACAAGATCAATTTACTAAGCGCCCATTGCACTTTTTGCATTTTGTGTCTATCGTTTCGAACTTCTCAGAATATCCATCTCAGGTTTTTATGCAAAAATTGAAAAAACATATTTAACCGGTTGACTGCAAATGCACAGAAATCACATTACTGTAAGAGGCCTTTTTATTATTTCCAATAATATCTTTCTCCCTGCTTGCACACTATCTCCCGGCAGCTTATGGTACAGCCTGTTGCTCTCATGATTAATCTGACAGACTCTCATCAAAAAGTGATTTAGTATTGTACTTCCATTAATCTGAATACCTCACAAAAGACACAAATCAGCAAACCCGATGTAAGAGACCAAGAGTCGTTTGTGTTAAGCTTAAAAAAGTGTAGATCCTACAAGTCCCACAATGCAACTCTCTTCATTAGATGCTCCATCACATCTTTTAAACTCCCAGCTTGCAGCGCAGATTTTAGAAACGTTTGTAATCTCCCAAAATGTAAACTGAGATAACCCCGGTGTCCTCATCTCTCTGCAGAGGAGACGTTATGTAACCGTTAAAAAAAGGAGAGTGCCACTCCTCAGGATTTGGACTCCAATGTCCCCTTTGAATCAGCCGACATTTTAAACCATAACTTGCTTTTTACCTGCCAATTTATTGGAGATCTGATTACATGATTCTCACATTACTGAATGTAATTGATTCCAATGACCGTGTGAACTGCCTTTAAACTCAATCTGCTGCATGTGTGTGTGTCTTCTGTATCCCGTTACAAACCCCTTGTAACTGGACACCTCACAGCCGATGTGATTTCACTTCTCTAACAAAAGCACAACCTCACACGTACACAATGACTGGTAAATGTTTTTATCCGAGCGGCTGCAGTAAACATCTGTCTTATTACAAGACCTGCTGCATAATATCCTGGTACCATTACTGAATATTGCAACTGCAGGATAGATTTATGTAACGGCTTTTTTTCAGGACTGTAATTTCCCTGTGATGGTCACGACTAACTACAGGGCTGTGGTAAAGGGTTCACTGAGGACATTTTTATATTCCAGAAATGGAAATCTGGATATTATGGAGCCTCAGAACTGACAAAACAAGGCCTAAAAATAAGATATATTCATAGAAGGAAAATAATCATATATTTCAATGCCTTAGTGCAGGGGGCTGCAACATTTTTGACCAAAAGAGCCATTTTGCCCCCTTTTCCACCAATTGTTTTTGTCTGGAGCCGCAAAACACATTTGATAGCTTGATAGCTTATAAAGTTGTATATATTGTTACATCATAGACAAAACTACAGTTTGTTTGCATTTATTATTTATTACATTATAGAAAACTGTTAACCTCTAATAAGAAACAAAGAGCTCTTATAAGGAGAATACAAAAAAATACACAGGCCTACTTTAAAATAAATCAACACAGCACTTGGGAGTCCTCTGCACATTTGAAGAAAATGAATATAATTAAAATTGACCCACTTTGAAATAAATAAAACATAGCTGCACCCTAAAAAGAGTTAACTGATTGAATTATGACTGAAGATCGTCAGCTGTCTTCCTCTTCCGTGTTTTTCCTCGATACGTAAAGGCTGCAGCACCTTTGACAACTTCTCTCCACATATCAAACATACCGGTAAGCCAGCATCGTTTGCTGTGAAAGCAGATAACTCTAACCAAGCAGAACTAAACCCTCTGTGTTCCTCCCATACTTTTCTTTTCTTTGATTTATCCATAGTTCGCTCATCGAGCCGGGGGTCACGTTATTCGCCTGCAAGAAAAGGCGCTGGCGCGGGACCGTAGCAGGATATGACGCATATTTGAGTTGACCTAATTAAAACCGTTTTTTAAAATGTTTTATGTGTCACAGTATCACCTCAAAATACAAGATACGAAACATTTTCAACCGTGCAACAAAATATAAATAGTCCTACAAATATTTTTATTTCCTTCTTATTTTTCTCTAAGCTGAAGGGAGCCAGAGCAGAGGGCTTAAAGAGCCGCATGCAGATTGATCAATAATGACAATAATGATTATTTGCAGCCCAGATTTAAACCAGACTGCATTTTATTTGAACAAAAACCTCCCATAGAAAGAATCAAAGACTTCTGTACAACATCAACTTCATGCAAACGCACACAAAGCCAACAGCTTCATAAACTACAGCACCAAGTGGAGCACAACTTTAATGTGATTATTACACGGCTAAGTTATACCTCACAATATCAAGTTTAAAACGCCTCCCAATTGCATTATCTAAATCGGTGAAGATAGTAAAGGTAAAAACCCCCATTGAACGTGGTAAATCATCTGCTCGTGCAACAAGTTGTCCTACATTTTTCTGTCAGCAGCAGAGTGAACAACACATTCTCTACACATGGAACATGTTAAACAAATGGGACACACCTAATGGTGTCATTTCACTAAATTGGCTGTTGTTCAAAAGCCAAATATGATGCATTATGGGAAAAATTAAAAGTAGTCCCTAGTGGTGTTGGATGGTGGACTCAGAAATCTCCTAAAATGACTGTTGACAAGAGCATTTAATTATGTGTTAACTTAATTTAAATCTTTATCATAAATAGTGGTTGCATATTTTATTTTAACAAACAAAACTTAATTATAATTTACTGAAAAAATATTGACATACGAGTAACTTAAATGCAATAAGTTTAATCATCACTTGTTTAAACATGTTATACGGTAAGTCGTTTTTAATTCAAGGTCATGTGAGGAAACATCAGGAGTTGAGGCTTGTTAACACCTCACCTGTCCTCACAGGAGGGGGCGGGGCTTAAACTGTAGTATAACAAGTTCAAACATACAGTACACACCTGAGTATAACTCATGCATTACAATAGGTACACCAACCAGCTGCATGCGATGTACAGGTAAACATGTATTTATACTGTACGCTGTAAACAGGAAACTGCTCTGTGATTGGTCACCGCACGCTAATTAGCGATTTGCAATATTAAAGCTGATTGTAATAGATTCCCCTGATGAATTTAATCAGATTTTAGTCAATTATCATCATTATCATAATTATCTAATATCATATAGAGACACTTAACGCTGCCGTTTGTTTCCCTCAAGTGGGAAAATGTCTTTATTTTATTCAATATATTAAATTTGACACTCAGTTTCAGTTTTAATTTGCACTCAGAATATTTAGAAAGAACAAAAATAAGCGTTTCTTTAAGACTTTATCATAACGAGTGCGATAATCCCTGTTCTTTGCTCGTATGTCGTTATTTATTTACCAAAATCATCCACTACGCTCAGAAATGTACCCTTCCTCGTGCACAAATCTCATCAAATACTTAAATACATGCTCTCTAAGGTTTACTTTTACACAGAGAAATGCTGAAATGTGTTTAAACTCGTCTCAAAATGGTCGCGAATGTGCTTCCATACAAATGCTCCCGCAAAAAAGCGGCAAATCAGCAGCTGGATGTCCTTAAATACCCTCAGCAGAGAACCGAGCTGCCTTCAGGAGCTCCTTGGAAACTCCGCTTCTGCATGATGTAAATATGACTCGTCATGCATTTGAGGGCATATTTTAAAATGAATACTAACACTGTCAACAATGCATGCATCAAAATAAACAATATGCATGAATCAAAATGCTAAAATGTCCGAAAAACCACTGCATTTTTACGAAAGAATGATATCACCACTTGTGAATGAAATCAAAGGCTGATGTGCTTTTTCTGCAGCTGTGTTTTACATGTATTAAATGTTAGTATTTCTGTCCATGTGTGTGTGTTTGGCTCAGTGTTCCTGCTGTGATATTGTCAGTGCTATCTGCCCACAGTCACCTTGCTGGATCATTCATGCACGAATACACTTTCTGACAGCCTCTGAAGGCATCATTTTTAACATGTCACCAGACTACGGCAAGGCAAAATGAACAGTTTTGTATTATTTCCAGAGAGGAATGCCACTTATATTTAAAGCATTAATAAACAACACACTCTTCAGTTCATAAAACTCTGATCTAGAGGAACATTTAAGGTCACTAATGCACTAATAGAGTATCGCTTATTTTTTGCATGACATGTTTTTATCGAGCGCTCCAGTGAAAGTTGCCAAAA
This sequence comes from Dissostichus eleginoides, assembly GCA_031216635.1. Classification (NCBI taxonomy): domain Eukaryota; kingdom Metazoa; phylum Chordata; class Actinopteri; order Perciformes; family Nototheniidae; genus Dissostichus; species Dissostichus eleginoides. Next base: position 28,200,548 of record CM062280.1, read on the forward strand.
CGAAAGCAAAGGTTGCATCAGAAAAACAGAGCAGACATGTGTCAGTAAAAGTGAAGCAGACAAATTATTATTAAAGCTGGTAAAATGCATTACAATTCAAGGGGAAATGACAACTTGGGCCCACAAAGGAACTCCCTAAAGTGTCCATAAAGCTAGCCCCGGATACAGGCTTTTCCCTGTACCGACAGAACCTCGACCCAAAAACCAGCCAATTCAAATTGCTCTCGCTTTTTGTCAACATTAACAACACATAAATCAACTTCTCAGTAAGTTACTGAATCCTTACAAGCTAGTGTTCAATTCGGCTTGCATTAAACACACCAGATTTGTAATAATATCGAAACTTTTCTGATCAATTCTTTAAAATTCCTGCTATCGCAATAAGACACAATCCACCACCGTGGGCGTAAAGGAGCAATGTTGCCCTATTATAAAGTTTAAATATCACAGTATAAAAGCGATGATTTCTGGGTTAATGACACCCCGAATTGTCATAAAGATCGAAGTTATTCTGGAGATATCTGAGACATGTCCCCCCCCGGTGTGAGGCGCCTGCAGAAAACCAATGCAATGTACAATTTGCAGAAAATGTGAATGTACTTCGGCAAACATTTCCTCCTTATTAGGACACAAATATCAAATGTGTTGATGTTTTAAAGCGTGAACATTCATAATTTCCGTAATGCATGAACACCGAGCATGTTTCTTCTGTTTTTTGGAGAGGCATGTCATTGGCTGTCAAAAAAAATACCCAAACAATTGAAACATACCGCATATGCCAAGACGAAGCTCCTATCCACAAAATATTATTTTCGGTCCCAGAGCCCGAGCATTCCTCCTCCGCTGGACCCGGGGATGATCTCCTGCTGTCGGCTAAACTGAGCGGGACACAGCGCCAGGGTTTAACCTGAAATGACCCACGCTGGAGCAAATCAGGCTAGCGCTGTGCACAGTGTCTGCGTGTGCGTGCGTGTGTGCGTGTGTGTGTCTCTGTGTCAGTGTGTGTGTGTGGAAGTGTGCGCTAACAGTGCATGTGGATACCAGACTCTGCGCTCTGGACGCAAATAAAAAACTTGGAGACTGAAAAGAAAAGCTGAAAAACACGAACAGAGTGATCGACCGACGCTCCAGAGGATCTGTAACCGGGATCCGGAGCTGTTTCTCGGGCAGGGACCGAGCAGAATAAGCCTCGCCCTGATCACAAAGTTTTTTTTTCCTCTTTCAATGGCGGTTGGCTGTTTCTCACTGGAGGCCTGGTTACATGTCGACAGGGCAGGAAACATAGCACTCAACTTACGGAGAGCAGGAGGAAATATAATACAAAATATGTTTGTTAAGTACACAGCTTTATTCTGTATTGAAATAATGAAAATAATGATGAAAATGTACAAATATTGTAAAAAAAAAAAAAAAATGCATTTAAATGAGCTTGAATTACATTAAATAGTATTTAATTGCAAAGTTTTATAATTCCAATGTATCTACTTTTATTAAAATTGAATATGATTTTGCATGGGATTGTTTCAGTCTAATTTATCTGCTTTTATTCTGATTAAATATAATTTTTTTGACCGTTTTTGCAATGGTTGGATGCAGACCTAATTCAAAGATTAAATCCAAAGTAATTCCAATGTATCTACTTTATTCTCATTTAATGTCCTTTTTATTTTTGCTAATTTTGCATGGTTTGATGCAGAAAATTAAGGTCACAGTGTGCATGTATGTGACAATTGAAAAGGGAAATTCCCTTGAATCCTACTTCTCCAAATCCCATTTCCATGTGCACATATGCCCAACAAATCATTAAAAATAAAATGCATTTAGATCATCAAAACTATAAGTCTAGACTCCAGGAACCTTGAAGGCATCACACAGGTTAAATTCTACCTGTGCCATTTATTAATCCAGATGTTATGTTAGTTGACGTACGTTGGATATATATATTGGCCATATTCCCTATACAACACCGGATTGAGTACAACAAAAACACGAAGCACTTGTTGAGTTAATGTATGCCTTGTAACTAATCCACCAGCTCTTACTATAGTATGACTTGCTTGAATTGAATATATATCTGCACGTTCCTTGCTGTTCGGAGTTTGTTTCTTTAGGGTTTTTGCACTTATTGTAAGTCGCTTTGGATAAAAGCATCAGCTAAATGATATGTAATGTAAACACGTAACTTCTGTTGGGTAGCCAAGATGGCCGTCGTTGAGTGTGAGAAGTGTCCCAGCGTTCCAAACGTTCTTTACTTTCTGGAATAAAATGTACTTCATTTACTGGCCCGGAATAACTTTGGCTCCTCGCCATCAGGCACTCCTTACTGTTGCACACGTTCCTTTAGATGTTTACTGAAGTTCATATAATGTCACACATTTCTTCTTTTGCTTTTAGCTCCCAGACTTTGGAACTCTTTCCCCCCCCTCAACACATCCGACAGTCTGACACAATCACCACATTCAAGACCCTCCTCAAAACCCACCTGTTCACATCAGCCTACTCACTGTCCCCCTGTTTCGGTCCTTTTGTTCAGTTTTTAAGAAAATATTCTGATATGTAAGGTGTCCTTGGGTGCTTTGAAAGGCTCCTCTAAATAAAATGTATTATTATTAAACATCTCTGCCCTCCTTTCAATATCATCTAGCGGGCACATTTACTGTTTGGAACAAGACCTGAGTCCTTTTACTTTTACTATACAAGATTTGAGTAAGGAAGAGTCTCTCCCTCACTTAGGGACTTACTCAAGTACAAGATCTGATTGCTTCTACTTTTACTCAAGTACAAGATCTGAGTACTTCTACTTTTACTCAAGTACAAGACCTGAGTATTTCTACTTTTACTCAAGTACTAGATCTGAGTACTTCTACTTTTACTCAAGTACAAGATCTGAGTACTTCTACTTTAACTCAAGTACTAGATCTGAGTACTTCTACTTTTACAAAAGTGCAAGATCTGAGTACTTCTACTTTCACTCAAGTACAAGACCTGAGTACTTCTACTTTTACTCAAGTACCAGATCTGAGTACTTCCCCCCCTTTATAGGCAGTACTCTGGGTCACTATCTGGTTTATTTGCAGGTTTCTTGGTGGTCTCACCTGTGTTCATGTTGGATTATTCTGAACTGCATTTGGGTTTTTGACACAAGACCCCTGTCGGCCCCTCTATCTGCAGCATGGTGGGGAATACATGGGTCATAGTGAGTTTATATAACATATAATGGCCCCTATATGCCAGCCCTTTGAAATACTTGAAGCCCACACAGCTTAAATTTAGAAAATCAGTACAAACATCATGCTTTCACTGCAGACTTCCTACAGGTAACAACACCTACATGAGTTTTAAGGCTTCACTCGCAACACAATTGTTCTAAATAACAGTTTCTTTGTATTGCTAGACTATAAGTTGGTTTAAAACAGTGATTAAATGCTAGAATCTCCTAGAAACACATATTTTGCAACACCTACTGTTTGAAAGATATAGTGATATTCAAAATGTGAATATCGTTTGAAGTTGAGTTCAGATTTTAAGGAGTTATGGCATCTGTTGTTGGTCGTTCTGGATAAAAACGTCAGCTAAATGAAATATCATAACAGAGAAAAATAAACTGCAGTTCCACAAATGGCCACTTGAGGTTGGCTCCATGAGGGTGATTGACCTCCATGTTAAAATTCCCAACTTTAAAGCAGGAATAAAACACGTTCACAGACTATACAAAAACTGTTTTTGACCCTATAGCTAATCTGCCCCTATACAACAATCATAAGGTGTTTATTTTTATATAATTCAAACGTTTGAATGATATTAAAGCACTTATGAAACTCAATAGGATCTCAGAGACGACTATAGAGAGCAGGACAGGGATTTCCTATCTCTGTGTTGGACCCTGAAGGCAGCATCTCTTTGTACCTTTTTGATTATGTATAATTATATTTCTAAAACTATAATTAAATAAATAGCGTAGCCCAAAATGTTTAATTATAATTAGTAATAAATCAAATTAATTAATTAAATAAATTTAATGTGTGGAAAAAAATTATAAATAAATAGAACAAATAATAACTAAATAAGAAAAGGTGGACATTTAGAGACAAATAAATACACAAATAAAACTGCTAAAAATATAAAAAGACACAAAGAAAAAAAAGTGTAAATATAAAAAAATTACAAATTAATAATATGAATAAAGTATATAAAAAAGTTAATAACAAATACAAATTTAAAAAATGTTTAATACAAAAAAAATAAAATTACATCAGCGTTTAATTACTTTTTAAACGAGCAGGATATGAAATATAATACAGGCTTTTGACAGTAATCACTAATAATTGGCAGTTTTAAGGTCTCTTTTTCCCGCTGTATTTACAGTAGGATTGGCAGCTGTCAGGTTCACAGCTTGCAGGTAAATAACTGAAGGAGGATCTGATGAGTCTCTGTTTGTCTCTGCTGTGGGTTTCATTTGGACGCTTTCCAAGTCTGTGAGAGGGCCGCCTTTATGTGTGTGCCTTCAATCATCTCTGACATTAATATGACAGATACTGGATGGAGGAACGCCCTCTCCAATTATCACCTATTGCGTGAAAACTATTTGGTTAAATGCAAATGAAGGCTGCAAAAAAAAGATTCAAATGTTTATCTAGTTCAGAGGATTCTGGGAGTGGTTTTGTCTCTTTGTTGTCTGTGCTTTTATTCACTGTTTAAAGAACATGTTGTGAAAGACAGGATACGATGGGAAGGTTCTTATCCGTTCTAGAAAGACACTACATACTGCTATACACCTGAACATCAGCAGGAGAGGACTCTTTAAAGTAGAGACACTACATACTGATATACACCTGAACATCAACAGGAGAGGACTCTTTAAAGTAGAGACACTACATACTGCTATACACCTGAACATCAGCAGGAGAGGACTCTTTAAAGTAGAGACACTACGTACTGCTATACACCTGAACATCAACAGGAGAGGACTCTTTAAAGTAGAGACACTACATACTGATATACACCTGAACATCAGCAGGAGAGGACTCTTTAAAGTAGAGACACTACATACTGCTATTCACCTGAACATCAGCAGGAGAGGACTCTTTAAAGTAGAGACACTACGTACTGCTATACACCTGAACATCAACAGGAGAGGACTCTTTAAAGTAGAGACACTACATACTGATATAAAGGCCCCGCCTTAAATGGAGCGCGATTTCCGCCAAAGATTTTGGAAAATGGTCCGTGCGCAAAGCATTGTGGGGATTTTAAGACCGCGGAGTCTACACATGTGCAGCCTCGAAATTTCTCGCTACGAAGTACGCCGGCCTCGGTAGAATTCCAAGCATCCTGGACATTGGAACAGTCCTTCGGTGGGACTCGATGACGTAGTATGCTTGAAATAGTGGCTCTGGAGCATCCTTCCTCGACAGTGAGAAACACCCACTGTTCTTTAATACTCCCTGAAATCACACACCTGAGGTGTGACGATGAAAAACAAGACTCGAAGCAAACCGGTTCTGTAGCCGACTGTGTGTGTGTGAGTGTGTGTGTGTGTGTGTGTGTGTTTGTGTGTGTGTGTGTGTGTGTGTGTGTGTGTGTGTGTTACAAAAGTTACCATGGAGATCTAGCCCGCTAAGAAGTGAACCAGCGTCATAGGACCGGAAACCCAGAGTTTTCCCTGAAGTTACCTCGTTAAGCCTCGTAGTAGCTTCGTAGTACAGGCCTCTGGAGTCGGTCACACACACACACAGACACACACACACACACACACACACACACACACACACACACACACACACACACACACACACACTTATCCTAACCTTAGCCATAACCAAAACATGCCTAACCCTTACCCTAAAAGTCTTCACCCTAAAATGAATGATTCCCCTCATGGGGACCTCCATTATGTCCCCATAAGGGAGGCGAGTCCCCACACGTGACAGATTTAGGTTCCCACAAGTATAGTAATGCTAGGCCACACACATACACACACACACACACACACACACACACACACCACACACACCACTGTGACATTTTTTAAAGACATTTTTAAATACATGTCTCAGTCTAGCTGGAATGCAGTTGGACAGCTAGAAACTGTGTCAGCCCTTCAGAATAAAATATACTGGTTTTCAGTTAGAGAGGAGAACATGTTAGAAAAAGTATTTTCAGAGAATAATTATCTCCCGCCTAAAGTAAACCCCATTACCACAGATCTTTGATTTAAGGAGGCTGTTGCCAACATGTTAGTGTGTTGATCTTCCGATCAGGGGAGAATATCCAAGTGAAATGGATCTCAAATGCAGGAACAGAGCAGCTTCATCCTCAGAGGATAAAGAAGTTCTGCTTACAGTCTCTCTATATATTCATGAGAGGAAACAACTGGTCCTCCATCCCATCATTAAACCGTCCACTCCAGGTAGGGAATGAGTCCTTACCCCAAGTGAAGGAGTTCAAGTATCTCGGGGTCTTGTTCTCGAGTGAGGGAACAATGGAGCGTGAGATGGGCCGGAGAATCGGAGCAGCGGGAGCGGTACTGCAGTCGCTTTACCGCACCGTTGTGACCAAAAGAGAGCTGAGCCAGAAGGCAAAGCTCTCTGTCTACCGGGCCATTTTCATTCCTACCCTCACCTATGGTCATGAAGGATGGGTCATGACCGAAAGAACGAGATCGCGGATACAAGCGGCCGAGATGGGTTTTCTCCGCAGGGTGGCTTGCGTCTCCCTTAGGGATAAGGTGAGAAGTTCAGTCATCCGGGAGGGACTCGGAGTTGAAACGCTCCTCCTTCGCGTCGAAAGGAGCCAGTTGAGGTGGTTCGGGCACCTAGTAAGGATGCCACCTGGGCGCCTCCCTAGGGAGGTGTTCCAGGCACGTCCAGCTGGGAGGAGACAGAGGGGTAGACCTAGGACCAGGTGGAGGGATTATATCTCTTCGCTGGCCTGGGAGCGCCTTGGGATCCCCCAGTCAGAGCTGGTTGATGTGGCCAGGGAAAGGAACGTTTGGGGCTCTCTGCTGGAACTGATACCTCCGCGACCCGACCACGGATAAGCGGGAGAAGATGGATGGATGGTTATGTCTCTGTTAAAAACATACAAGACTAAAAGGCAATCAGAGTATAAGACTATATGTTTTAAATGAGTATATGATAATTTGACACGACAGATACTTCACCCACAATTGCTCCAGTTCAGATTGCCCACAGTATTGAATGTATGCAAGTCACTTTAGGTAAAAGCGTCTAACAAGTGACATGTAATGTAATTTAACAAAATACTGTTGTCCTCTCATCAAATTGAACCTGTTTTCTAAATGTCTTACTATCACACATATGTGTTTCTTTCATATAAATTCCACAACAATAACATGGATATTTTCCCTCCTGATTACTCATTTGTTGAGCTGTTGGCTGCATGCTTCTCTGTGATTGGCTGAGCTGTTGAGAGCAGCGATGTGATTGGCTGAGAGGGATTTTTAAAACCACCATACCCTCTGATCTGTTTTAACCTTCTCCCGGCCCTTTTGCACTTTGCACTCATCACTCTGGATGTCCTGAATAACACTTCAGTTATTTTAGGGGGGGTTGTTCCAGATAATGGTGTTCATGTTAAAATGCCCAAAAAACGATGGCAAAGAGTATTAGACTCACACCTTCTTTACACTGTTTATTTATAATATTTCTTAATAATTATAGTATTGTGAATCACAGATTAATGTAGATTTTATAACAGTTTCTCCCTCTGTGTTCATGTTGGAGCTGAGTGAAGAATCAGAAGTGTCTCTCATTCTCTCCTCAGGAGGTTCAGTTTCTGCTCAGTTTTGTTCACATGTTGTTTATAAGAACAGCTGGTGGTGAGGAACATCTGCACATACATCCATCATGTGAAGTCTAGACACACAGAGATGTTTATTTACAAGACAATATGTAAAATAAATAAATAACGCAATATAATCTGGTTGAACATTTCTCCTAATGTTTTGTAATCTTTATCTTGTATGGGATTTTTTATATACCGAACAGATCATTGCAGCATCCCAGAATCCCCTCTGTTTCAGCCCTGTTTCAAAAGTGCTGATTCTCTGTCTGTTACTTTAGATGAAAATAAGGAGCCCCTCCCCACGCCCCTCTGAGAGAGATTTGGTTAAAAAGAACTCAATGGTGCTCTAGGAGGAGATTCAGGTGATAAGGGGGGGGGTTACCTTGGTTGCTGATTGGCTAATGGCCAAGACAAAACATCGTTATGACATCATAAAGTGGCCAAAATCTGATCAGCTCATTTTCAGACAGGTTTTTATAGAAATGGATCAGGACAAAAAGAGAGAGAATCTTTGTTCCTGAAACTTTCAGAGTCTCTTTGCACAGAGGGGACACATGTTGATGTAGAAGAGACATGAAGAAGAGGGGACACATGTTGATGTAGAAGATACATGAAGAAGAGGGGACACATGTTGATGTAGAAGAGACAGGAAGAAGAGGGGACACATGTTGATGTAGAAGAGACATGAAGAAGAGGGGACACATGTTGATGTAGAAGAGACATGAAGAAGAGGGGACACATGTTGATGTAGAAAAGACATGTGTACCCTCTGTGTGAAGAGAGAGTCTCTTTACACAGAGAGGACACATGGTTATGTAGAAGAGACATAAAGAAGAGGGGACACATGTTGATGTAGAAGAGACATGAAGAAGAGGGGACACATGTTGATGTAGAAGATACATGAAGAAGAGGGGACACATGTTGATGTAGAAGAGACAGGAAGAAGAGGGGACACATGTTGATGTAGAAGAGACATGAAGAAGAGGGGACACATGTTGATGTAGAAGAGACATGAAGAAGAGGGGACACATGTTGATGTAGAAAAGACATGTGTACCCTCTGTGTGAAGAGAGAGTCTCTTTACACAGAGAGGACACATGGTTATGTAGAAGAGACATCTCTTTACACAGAGGGGACACATGTTGATGTAGAAGAGACATGAAGAAGAGGGGACACATGGTTATGTAGAAGAGACATGAAGAAGGGGATTTTGCACAAGAGGTGAACTCAAATTGCCATTTCTTTAGCACAAAGAGCATTAAGGTCACATCATTTGTGCTAATCTATCACGTAGAAGGTTATACATGATAAGTGAAAACCTGCTGGAGGCACTAGACAATTTAAGGGATTGTTGTATCCCTTAAAACTCGTCTCAAAATGTTGGTGAGTCTTTGCAGCATGTCATGCAGTTATAGGTTAAATGTTAGATGTTTGCACAATAGGTGACGGAGGAAAATCTGCTGCTCCAGACGTTCATTACGATACGATAGGATTCGATAATAATGGTCAGATGAAGTCTGAAATGCTCCTTGCATCCCAGCAGCTCCATGTGTAACATCAACAGACAAAATCAAGACACAACACATGAGAAACAAACAACAAACATTGAACATAACAGCAGGATCAGTGAGAGAAAACATGCTCAATGAGCCTTCAGCGTGCATTTGATCTTCTTCTTGTGTTTGTGGTTTCTTCTGAAGCACCATCCAACCCAGCGATATAAAACCCACCCTCTGACCTCCTGACCTCGGCCTCGCTCTGATCTTTCCTCCACCTAGAAATAAAGTTGGATCTGAGAGCTTCTCCCTGTGGCAGCGCGGCATGTTGAGCCGAGTTACGATCAATACTCTCCCTCAGACCAGTTCACACACGACTCCATTCAGAAGCAGAAAGAAAACACAGCCTTGAAGATTTGAAGAGTTTTATTGTGATCATTCGGGTCTGAGAGCGACAGGAGCAAAGAAACACGAGATCAAACAAACCAGGGAGAACAACGAGAGAAAGCACAGAATCAAGAGCCGGAAAACATGACAGCAGAAAACCAGGAATCTGGGATTTATGTCAGATTTCTGAGATTCTCAGAAAAAATTATGTCCTTTTTTTCGTTCTAATTTTTCTGAGTTTTTTTTCCTATAAAAAAATAATGATATAATGTTTTTATGAAAATCTCAGAATTCAGATTTTTTCTTAGAACAAAAAAAAAATCAATTTTGGTTTGATGCCCCTCTTCCTCTCTGCTCCTCCTCTTCCTCCTTCTCTTCCTCTCTTCACATCCTCCTCTTCCTCTCAACTCCTCTTCTTCTCTACACCACCTCTTCCTCTCTTCACCTCCTCCTCTTCTTCTCTACACCACCTCTTCCTCTCTCCTCCTCCTCTTCCTCTCTGCACCCCCTCTTCGACTCCTCTAATAACACACATCATCTCTCGTTAAATAAGAGTTCAGTTCGTGTTGACATTTGGAAACTTGGCCCGTGTCCAAAGCATGTTCCAGATCTGTGATGAGTTCAAGGACCTGGAAACACCCTGAGAGACGAGGCGGTTTATCAGCATTTTATAGAAGAGCTCACTCCAGTGAACAGAGTGATGAAGACGAGGACAGTGCGTCATCCCCAGTGTTATTCATCTATCATTTGAATTGTTTTATCAGTATTTTGTTGTATGTTTTAATAATGTTTTACTTATTCCCCTGCATATATAATTTAACCCTTCTTGTAGTCCTTGAAATTATTATTTATTTTTTGAGGCTACGTCAACTTTAATTGGAACTGCAGGATTTTATATTTCTACTCAGAAAATGAATTGCATGTTTTAAAACACAATTTGTTTTAGAATAACAGGAATACTATGTTACAAGTAAAAGTCCTGCATTCAAAATGGTACTCAAGCAGTCTAAGGTACATGATCTGAGTACTTCTACTTTAACTCAAGTACATGATCTGAGTACTTCTACTTTCACTCAAGTACATGATCTGAGTACTTCTACTTTTACTCAAGTACAAGATCTGAGTACTTCTACTTTTACTCAAGTACAAGATCTGAGTAATTCTACTTTTACTCAAGTACAACATCTGAGTACTTCTACTTTTACTCAAGTACAAGATCTGAGTACTTCTACAAGATCTGAGTACTTCTACTTTTACTCAAGTACAAGATCTGAGTACTTCTACTTTTACTCAAGTACAAGATCTGAGTACTTCTACTTTTACTCAAGTACATGATCTGAGTACTTCTACTTTTACTCAAGTACAACATCTGAGTACTTCTGCTTTTACTCAAGTACAACATCTGAGTACTTCTACTTTTACTCGAGTACAAGATCTGAGTCAAGTAGAAGTACTCAGATCTTGGGGACCCCTCAGCTGAGACCCTCCTCTCTGAATCCTGATAAATCTGAATGACTGTTTCCTCACAGATCTGCTCTGATATGTGGCGGTTAGATGCTGTTATCTGATTGGAGGAGAAGGTTTTTGCTGTGCCAAATTATGTAACATGGCGACAACGACCTAATGCCTCCATCTAGTGGTGAGAGGTTGGAACTGCACCAGGAAAAGGATTCTTATGCAGATAATTAAAATACGTTGGAATTTATTTTCTCCACATTAAAATATGATGATGTGATTATAATAATACAAAAATATTATATTATATAAACAATACATAATAATAGTTATTTTTTATTTATTCATTATTATTATTATTATTAATATGATTTATTAAAATAATAAAAATAAAAATCTAATTATTATTATTGAAAATAAATGTCTAGGCCATTAAAAAAAAATGAATATGTAAAAGAAACCAAATTTGACCATAAAATCCAAAATGGCAAACTTCCCACTGGGGTTGCAGTCTTGCTCCAATATATATTTTTTCAGTCATCTTCACGTGTTACACAATCCCCCCAAATGTCATACATGTAGGGTTATTGCACATCTGGGGGCTGCGCTCTAGGTGGCGCTGTTGAGTCATTTTCACACTCATTTCTTTCATAAAATGTTCACTAGGTTTTAAGTGAAGGTAAATAAATAAAAATCCCCAGCATTCCTTTAGGTTCCTGGCGCTGGGACCATTAGTGTTTCCTGTACTCCTCTCCACTGTGGAGATGTCCAGTAATCCGGATCATCCTCAGTTTATCTGCTCACTTCAGATCAATAATCATTCCTTCCTTTGGCTCAGACCTCCGTCGATCCATCCCAGTAAGAGCCCCCCGGAGCACCGGGACACACAGGGCATCGATCTGTGTGTGTGTGTGTGTGTGTGTGTGTGTGTGTGTATGTGTGTTTGTGTGTGTGTGTCTGTGTGTGTGTCTGTGTGTGTCTGTGTGTGTGTGTGTGTCTGTGTGTGCGTGTGTGTGTGCGTGTCTGTGTGCGTGTCTGTGTGTGCGTGTCCGTGTGTATGTCCGTGTGTGTGTATGTCTGTGTGTGTGTGTGTGTCCGTGTGTGTCTGTCTGTGCGTGTGTGTGCATGCGTGTGTGTCCATGTGTGTGTGTGTGTGTCTGTGTGTGTCTGTGTCTCTGTGTGTGTGTGTGTGTCTGTGTGTGTGTCTGTGTGTGCGTGTCCGTGTGTATGTCTGTGTGTGTGTGTGTATGTCTGTGTGTGTGTGTCCGTGTGTGTCTGTGCGTGTGTGTGCATGCGTGTGTGTCCTTGTGTGTGTGTGTGTGTCTGTGTGTGTGTGTCTCTGTGTGTGTGTGTGTCTGTGTGTGTCTGTGTGTGTCTGTGTGTGCATGTGTGTCTGTGTGTGTGTCTGTGTGTGTCTGTGTGTGTCTGTGTGTGCGTGTGTGTGTCTGTGTGTGCGTGTGTGTGTGTGTGTCTGTGTGTGCGTGTCCGTGTGTGTGTGTATGTCTGTGTGTGTGTGTGAGTGTGTGTGTCTGTGTGTGTGTCTGTGTGTGTGTCTGTGTGTGTGTCTGTGTGTGCGTGTGTGTCTGTGGGTGTGTCTGTGTCTGTGTGTGTGTGTCTGTGTGTGCGTGTGTGTCTGTGTGTGTGTCTGTGTGTGTCTGTGTGTGCTTGTGTGTGTCTGTCTGTGTCTGTGTGTGCGTGTGTCTGTGTCTGTGTGTGCGTGTCCGTGTGTGTGTGTCTCTGTGTGTGTGTGTATGTCTGTGTGTGTGTCTGTGTGTGTCTGTGTGTGTGTGCGTGTCCGTGTGTGTATGTCTGTGTGTGTGTGTGTGTGTGTGTGTGTGTGTGTGTCTATGTTTTATAAGAAACGGTGATATGAGGTAAAACATTATCACAGTGTCTTGTTTCCATTAAATAAGGAATTGAAGTATCGTGTTTTCTGTCACGTTGCAGTCTCTTTTGTACTGTTTGGACCTCTTTATGATCATCGTGTTGTTTATTTTCAATGCGTTCTATTTCTTTGTCGCTTTCTGTGTTTTTGTGGTCATTTTGTGTCTCGTTGTTTTGGTCTTTTTGCACCTTATTTTTTTATCATTTTGCGTGTTTTCAGTGCCTCTTTGTGGTCTTCTTCTAGTCTTTTAGTGTCTCTTTGTGCTTTCTTTGCGTCTATCTGCCTTTATGTCACCTTGTATTTGTTTTCGCCTTTTCCTGTAAGGGGTTGTTTTGCACCTTAAAGTAGTCATTAATGCATGTCTTTGGTGCTTCTTTGCAGTCTTTGGTGCTTCTTTGAAGTCTTTTTGCGTCTCTTTGTCGTCTCGGTTGTTTTATGTTTCTTTGTGGTAACTTCAAGTCTTTCCCTGGTTGGTACGTGTCTCATTGATTTACATTTTGTAGATGAAGATTGACTCTTTGGACCCCTGGGTCTTTTAATAATCCATACATGAGTGGGGCATTTATAGGTAATTATGGCCTACATGTTAACAAACCTTTTATATTTCGACATTTACCAGAGACATACTAACATTAGCATTCAAGTTACCAAGAGAAACAGGTAAAAGCAATTAAATGAATGCATAAAAACCTTCTTACTTGTGTTCCCAAGGCCTGAAATGCATCTCCAAATATTATCGTGGTTGCTTATGCCTTTGGGGAAGAGTAGTTCAAATAAATACACAATATGCACCCTCTGAGATTTGTTAAAGAAGCATGAAGGAACAGAGTCTTGAGGAAAAGCATCAAAATCCCGCCAGCGTGGCTGTTTCTGCAAAAAAGAGCTGACTGCAATCATCTGAATATCTCTGAGAGGAGTGAATACATCCGTGCCCATCACTCTGAGATATGAAGACATTTCGGTGTTGATGCTGACTTAAAAATAAATGCAATCCTGTAAATATGTGCCGTGTGAAGAAGGCGTTTAGCAGATGATCTGAGTGATGGATGGATGTACAGTAAGAGAAACATGGAGGTATGTCTCCGTGCAGAAACATCCATCAGAGGCGTCGCTGTAGCACGTCTTCAAGAGCAAATAGACTCGCTGTAATTATGTCGGCGATTGGAGGAAAGGACCATTTATCGTCACACAGCAGAGGTGTCTTCTCCTCTTTCAGCAGACAGTCAATAGATGAACAAATGACAACATTTGCTGTCTAACGCTGGTCATTAACACCAGCTGAAAGGAACTGGATCACTGATGGCCTTTCGCACTGCGTGGAAGTCTGTTTTTTTATCTCATGAAGGCAGCAGGGAACCACAGAGATGGAGTTTTATCTGAGACCTCCAGCAACGTGATATCTGACGTGCAAATAAGAGACGTTTATCTAATATCGGGAGCGTTTGAGGCCACTTTTCTTTTCTTTTATAGCCACGATTTCATTTGCAATGTCAGGCAGAGTAAAAACTGTTCTCATCTTTAAAATCCAATGGCAACATCTGTCTTTACTTATATATAGATTTTTTTTATATTCTGCAGATAGCAGATGGTCTACTTAACCTTCCTGTTGTCCTCGGCTCTGCTGTCAGGAGAAAGGTTTAATTTGCCGGGAAAATAACATGTTTGCTTGTAAACGTTTTTCCATGAGCAAATAATTATGATCACTGTCATCATGTTTTGGGTTTTATTCAAATGTATAGCATCTCTGGTCTTCTGGGGTCAATTTTGGTAAAATCATTGAACATTTATTCCTTTTTCAACCCAGAAATTAGGTCAGATTTTGTGTAAATTAGGTCTATTGAGCATACATTTCAGTCAGAAGAGAAAAACGTGTGGTAATAAGTAGGAATAAAGCTACCTTAAAAGGTGTAACATATATTTGGGTGATTATTTATACTATATCATTTATAAATAGTCAAACAGGGCAACAATGTTTTTATAATGACTCTCACAGGTCCACAGACCATAGGTTGTTATTGTGGTTATTATAAAATGATGAGAGCCACCAATTTGCCTTTATCTTGCTAGCTTGTTAGAAAGGTAGCTAACTAGTAAGATAGATAGCTAACGTTAAATAGTCCTTTTGTCTCTCATTATAGTCTTTGTTGTCATTTTGAGTCTTCTCCTGGATGGGATGTGTCTCTTTCACTGACATTTTGTAGGTAAAGTCAACGACAAAAAATAAAAGACACAAGTTAGAACGATAGCTAGGCTAACGTACGCTAGTTAGCAAGATTGCTAACGTTTGCTAGCTAAACAGCACGCTAAACCAACCCAGTCTCACGGCATTTCGTGTTATAGTCACGGAATTAATTTAATCTATTGATTCGTGTTCACCAGCACGATTTCTTCATTTTTTTCGTGTCACAGAACGATTTTAAAAGCAATGTATTGGTAGTGTGTTTCGTGCCTGCACCACGTCTTTTTGTCCGGTCGGGTCTGGGAAGACCAGAAGCTGTGTGGTTCATAAAAACATTTTCTTACTCAATATCTTACCCTAAGCCTAACCATCCCTTTGATTTTAAATTGTATAATATCGGAGTTTTTTTGCCGTCCGCGAGGAAAAGAAATGGCTCAGAGCCTCAGAATACTGACATCTGTATTTTTATAAAAACATTTTCCTTCTAATTTGTTATTATTTGGTGCAGGCACGAAACATACTACCAATAGAAATACATTGCTTCTAAAATCGTTCTGTGTCAGAATACTGAAATCTGTATTTTTATTTTTTTCTCTTTTTCCTTCAAATTTGTTATTATTTACATTGCTTTTAAAATCGTTCTGTGTGACACGAAAAAAATGCGAAAATCGTGTTGGTGAACACGAATCAATAGATAATTTCGTGACTATAACACGAAATGCTGTGAGACTGTGTTGGCTAAACAGCTGCTAAACAGCACACTGACAGGTTAATTGAATTTGGTCTCTAAGTTAACTTGTTTTTATATATACTTTCACACCATGGACCTTTGTCTAACCTTCTGTCAGTGAGAGTTATTAAAAGTGAGACAGGATGATATGTTCTGGTTCTTTTCGTAGCCCCTCATAGCGTAGCAGCTACACCAAAAGACACTGCAAAGAGTTATTCAAAATGTTCTTACATGAGATTTTGGGCCATTCATATCCTGCTAGTCACTAACAGAGGATGGATGCTGTTAAACTATTTGCCTGCAGTGTAGCTGAATCATCGCAAATATAATGCATTGTTTACAGTGCTGCTAAACTGGAAGAACTATCAAGATTTTGATGGGAAAGTGGGACAAGTCAGGCTATGTTGAACAAAACGCAGATAAATGACTTCCAGTAGCCACACCAGGGCCGTCCCTGGCCAACATGAGGCCCCACGAGAAGTTATATGATGAGGCCCTCTGTTTCGCGAGCGTCGACGGGGGTGGCTAGTGGAGCCTCGCAGCGAATTTTCGGCTCAGTTGAGGCCCCCTCCGCAAGATGAGGCCCCCTCCGCAAGGTGAGGCCCCCTCCGCAAGGTGAGGCCCCCTCCGCAAGGTGAGGCCCCCTCCGCAAGGTGAGGCCCCACGCAGTCTGCATGATCGGCCTGTAGGGAGGGACGGTCCTGAGCCACACTGACGTGTTTTGAGTCGTTCACTTATACGTAAAACACTCCAACATCTTCCTCACTAGGGGAAATCGTTATCTGAGACGCGAGGTCAGGAGTGGATTTTCCTTAAAACACAGCAGCGTTTCGATCTGTTGATGTGGGTCAAACTCATCTGCATTTCCCCGCTCGTCTCCCTGACAGAGCGAGTGGGTGTGGGAGACTAATTGAGTGCCGAGGCGCTGAGGATAAAGCCTCCGTGATAATGTTGCGCTCGGCAGCGAACGGGAAAGATAAGAAGATGATTTGGTGTCAGAAAGAGGAGTTTCCCCTTCTCTCCGCCACCATCACTCTCTCCTTTCTGTGGCTGTCTGCAGATAACATCTCAGGAAGAAGAACGCACAGTCAGCTCTTCCTGCTGATAACAACATCATCTTCTGCTCTGAATGTCTGCAGAGAACTTTAGGAAGTCGATGGGAAACACTCCAGAATCTGAGGAGGAAAACCAGACCAGTGATGTATTATACGTCTATATACTCTATATATCATACGTCTATATACTCTATATACTTTATGTCTACATACTTTATATCAGGAGCCAAAAGGTTTTACTGTACTGTTTTTGCTGTTATTATTATTATTATTTATTAAGACATGCATTGTATTTGGTTAGCATTACTTCCGGCAATTGCTTGTAGTTTTTTTACTTTCAATAACAAAATATTCAAAGGTACATTTTTACCAAATTTGAAAAATACTATTAAAATCACAAGACAATAATGGAGACCTTTGAAATGGGACATCCACTATTAGCTATACGAAACATGGGAATAGGGGCCTTTATTACTAGGGATGCTCCGATCGATCGGCCGCCGATCGATATCGGCCGATACTCACTCTTTGCCGATCGATCGGTGCTCTCTAAAAATGCCGATCGTGAGAGCTGATCGCATAACGTAAAATGATGACGTAAAATACATGACACTTTTCTCTGTGCGCGGCAAAACAAGCTCGCCAAAATGGCTTCACCGGTCTGGCAGTATTTCAAGGTGTCCAAAAAAGACAATAAAATAGCGGAATGCAACGTGTGTGAAGCAGAAATCCTGCAGCTCCGCCCGATGTGACGGACCGGTGAGCGGAGCAACACACACTAAGAGTTAGACCTAACACACTTAGCTATTTTATCTACCTCTGGAACAAGCTAAACTAGTTATACATATATTTATTCTTCACTGTCGGGTCACTCATTACTGGATCAGTGAGCTGCATGAGACGATACTGACGGAATGTCAGAGGAGGGAGAGAGAGAGGAAAAGAGAGCGCTTCCGCTCATTTCTCCCCTGTTATTATCCAAAGTTAATGTAAACTTGAATAATGTACTTCATTTGAATGTAATAATTAAGTTGGTTGTTGTTTGTGGAAGCTCCAGTGAATGAGTCCCATTAACTGAGTTTTAAACATCACTTTAAATGGAAGATCCCCATAGGCCCCGCCCACTCGATCGGATCGGCGATCGGTATCGGCCGATACTGATTCCAGCGATCGGCCCCAAAATTGGCGATCGGAGCATCCCTACTTATTACATTACATTAAATAGCATTTAGCTGACACGTTTATCCAAAGTGATGTACAATAAGTGCAATAAACCATAAAGATTCAAACTAAGGACAACAAGAACAGTGCTGACATATTTACTTACCAAACAAGCGAGACCATAGTAAGTGCTGCTGCATCAGTAAAACTCTTAAGTGTGTTTATATTTTTTATTATTCGCCAAAGTATAAGCGAAACAGGAGGGTCTTCAGTTTGCGTCTGAAGATATGTAGACTCTCCGCTGTCCTGATGTCTGTGGGAAGCTCGGTCCACCGTTTGGGAGCCATGATAACATCAAGGTGTGTTTGTTTTGGGGGGTTCCAGAGGTCTGTACTACGAAGCCGGATTTTCGCTTAGCGAGCTAACTTCAGGGAAAACTCTGGGTTTCCGGTCCTACGACGCTGGTTCTCTTTTTAGCGGGCTAGATCTCCATGGTAACTTATGCTGAGCGGCTAGCCTGGTCCGGAGCAGGTTAGGTTCCAGGATAAGAGATCAACTCAGTGAAAGCACCGCCTGCTGACCAATCAGAGCTCAGTGTGCAGAGTTTAAAGGGATCAAGTCATATTACAGGAGAAAGGAAACACAGAAAAACTGCCGTTGCAGGAAAGACTGTATTAATTTCACGTTCACACAATCGACGATCGGGCTCGATATATGGTTAAATTAAAATCAGTAGGCGAGGCTGTAATTTCGCCAGCTGTTACTCTCATGAGCGAGGCGGAAAATAAGAGTTGTATCATGCCAACAAGCTGCTGTGTCGTTTATTGCACCTCAAACATTAAAACAAATGCTTCCTCTAAGAAAAAAGGACAGTAACAGAAGAGCTCTGTGTCTTCAGGCTCGATCGCCATTCAAATGACAGCGTTGGTTTCCCCCAAAAGTGGGCGGGGCCGTAAAGTGACGTAGATGTTACTCTCATCTATGGACATCGATCGCCTACTGCTATATTTAACCATATATCGAGCCTGATCGTCGATTTCCAATGATTTCATGTAATTGTTTGCCTGTCTGGCCATCGTGATCGGGCTCTTTGAAGATCCAAAAATCCACGGTTTTCTTAAATTTCTGATCGGATTGGCAAAAACTTCAGAATTTGCATTGATCGCCATTCAAATGACAGCTTTGTTTTCCCCCCAAAGTGGGCGGGGCCGTACTTTTTGCCCGGAAGTGACGCATGTGTTACTCTCATGTATAAGGGCAGAGCTGAAATATATGGAAAAGAAGCAAGTGAAGGAAACAAAGATGCTAAAAAACGTTTTGGGATGCACCCCAACACCTGACAGCCGTTTGAACACAGCATTGGCCCCGCCCCTGGCTCTGATTTGCTAATTGATAGTCACGCCCATCCTGCTGATTGGCTAGAGGATTTTTAAACTGTTTACCTCTCCTCTGCTGGAGGAAGCAGGCAGAGATCTGGAACCAGGTGAGAAACATGAAGGTTTTATTACAGAAAGAGACTTTTATTGTTCTCAGAAGTTGGTGGAGAAGGAACTGAAAGTGGAAATTGATAAATTGTTTGTTTGTTAGGTGGACAAAAAACAAAAAACACACCAAATCAATTCTTCTCTGTTTAAATAGTCAAATGTTTGCGAGCACAATTCCCAAAACGTAGCTTATTCTGATGCTCCCAAGTGGTAGAAACATGCTTTAAAATGTTCTGAATGTGTGAATTGAAATCTGCTGGAGCCATCAGGTTGTTTTTATTGAATCCTTATTTAAAACACATGCATTTTGAAACTGAACATAAAATAAATAAGTGCATAAGGTGATGAAAATCTGGTTCATGTTGAAAAAAATAAACATCATGCACATCATGATATTTAGTGTTATTTCTAAGATGCAATATAAACATCATCACAATAATTGCACAATTATCAATGCAATTATCCTGGCAGCTGTGTGTGTGTGTGTGTGTGTGTGTGTGTGTGTGTGTGTGTGTCTGTGTGTGTGTGTGTGTGTGTGTGTGTGTGTGGCCTAGCATTACTATACTTGTGGGGACCTAAATCTGTTTACACAGTCACGTGTGGGGACTCGCCTCCCTTATGGGGACAAAATGGAGGTCCCCATGAGGGGAATCATTAATTTCAGGTTGAAGACTTGGTTAGGGTTAGGCATGTGTTGGTTATGGTTAAGGTTAGGATAAGTCTCCAGGAAATGCACGTAAGTCAATGTAATGTCCCCTGAATTGATGTATACATGGTGTGTGTGTGTGTGTGTGTGTGTGTGTGTGTGTGGCTGTTGGTGACAGTGAGCATATTGAGAAAGCAGGAGGATTATTTCATTGGTTTCGCTCTGCTTCAGATACAGGTATTTTAGTTCAAAGTCACCATAAAAAATCTTAATTATATTCCAACATCTGGCTTTCACACTCCAGTAGAATCTCCTTTTTATGATCTAATCAGCGTCCCTGTGGAATCATTTGAAGTCTGCACTGGAGGGGGGAAAACTTAATTGAATTTGAAAATGTTATGTTCATTATCGGAGGGTGATCGTTCAGTCTTTATCCTCCCTACTTTACTGTATCTGCATTTAGGGTTTTACTTATGTGTCCGTGTTTAATGCATGTTAAAGAGAAAGGTTGTGTGTACTCATAGAAATAAACAAACCCAGTTATTTCGTTATCTAGCTCATCCTGCAGGACGCTAAATTACAGCTAATTATGTAATTACAGCAGAGTGGCAGCTAATCTCCACAGTCTATTTTGAATCTGCCAAAAATGTCTGCATATAAGATGGAAATTAGAATCTGTCTTGCAATATGAAAATTTATTGTTTGGCTTTCACAATTCCTGCAGCCGAGGATGAAGAAGCTGTGCAGCGTCTGAGGAGGAGGAGCAGTAAGTAGGTCAGAGTATTCTGAATAAGATGGTGACGAAATACAGAATAACTCCAGCCTCGTTCTGCAATGTGATGTCAGGCTTTCTGTCTACGATGAGTCAGAGGCGTGTAGCTTTGATTTATGATGTCTTACAGAAGCATGGTTTTTTAAATACATTATTGACCTTTGTCATCTGGTATTTATTTAATTATTTTTTGATTGGTGCAGGAATGAATCTTAAAACCCAATATTGATTAATTAATGATTGGCGAGACGCCTAAATTACATTCTGTGGTTAAGACAAGCTAAAATAGTAAGCTTTAAGTGTAAATGAGGGAAAGTAAAAGGATCAGGAGTGGATATAGAAATGGTAATTTAGGTCAAAGTATACCTTTTAAACACAGGCAGGACTTTTACATTGACTTACTTTAGCATCTTTGCTTAAAACTTCTTATAATTCCAGTCTTACAGCTTCTTATTCACACTGCGTTTAACAACATCTGCATTAGAAACACAAAGGGTTAAAACAAAGATCTAATAAGTGATAACGGAAGAACGTGTCCACATTTCCTGTGTATAATGAACAGTAAGATTGCTCCCACAAACTAGTAGAAGTACTGAAACTTCTTTACTCAAGTAGAAGTACAGATACTCGTGTTTAAAAATACTCTGGTAAAAGTAGAAGTACTGACTAAACTTTGTTACTCAAGTAAAAGTAAAGAGGCTTTGAAATGTACTTCAGTAAAAAGTACCCATAACTAGCAGCTGTTTTAAAGAGTACCTGACCTCCCTTTATATTAATAGAACAATAATGTCATTGTTAGCTAATGAATGTTTCCATGCTGAACAACGGCAACATGACAACGTTTTCATTGGTCCCTCTTCTTTAGAGAAGACCAGGAAATGATGGATACACGGATCGTGTTCAAATCAATAGGCACGCAATGACTCTAAATAATAATGATCACGCCACCAAACACACATTCAAACTAAAGGAACCAGCCTGTTTGGAAAATGTAAGAAGTAGAAAGTACAGGTATTTGCGTTCAACATGTAAGAAGTAGAAAGTACAGGTATTTGGGTTCAACATGTAAGAAGTAGAAAGTACAGGTATTTGGGTTCAACATGTAAGAAGTAGAAAGTACAGGTATTTGTGTTGCAAATGTAAGAAGTAGAAAGTACAGGTATTTGTGTTCAAAATGTAAGAAGTAAAAGTAAAAAGTCGTCAGAAAAATAAGTAGTGGAGTAAAGTACTGATACCAGAAACATGTACTTAAAGGTCCCATGTCATGCTTTTCTGGTTATTACCCGTCCCCTTGTGTTCTGTAGCTTCTGCATGTAAACGGTCTGCAGAGTCCCAAACCCTCAAAGTACACCCTGTAGCGAGTAAAACTCTAACACAGAAAATACCTGTCTATGCTGCCCAAGAACGCCTCGTTGGGGATTTCTCTTTTTCCATTGTTTTCTTCTTGGGTATAGTGACGTATTTCGGGTATAGTTACGTTACGTCTGCAGAGCCGTTACGTTTGGACCAATCCGCGGACTTCCTCACACACACACACTCGGCGGGACGTTGCGAGGCTCGCTGCTGCGAGGAGCGGGACACTGAGCTGGCTCACTGGTGTGGGGTCGGCGAGACAGCGAGACACCGCGGAACTCAGCCTGGGCACACACACAAACTCCCAGCCAGGCTGCGGGTGTGTGTGTGTTTCGGGCAGGAGCTCCAACAAGCCGTTTAGGACAGAGAGTGAATAAACATACTTTACAGAGATGCTGTATGAGAAACCAATGTGAGTTTGGAACATTGCAAAATATAAATCTATTCTAGTAGACCTCAACAATGGAATTATGATCAGTAGAAATGGCCATGGAATGGGACCTTTAAGTACAGTAACGAAGTATTTGTACTCGACTACTTCCCAGCTCTGGATATATATTATATATGAAATTAAACTAATAATGTGAAGGACGTGGTAGATCAAAAAAAAAACAAATCAAATGGTGACTCAACTGAATTTAATTGGATTCAAAGTCAGCTTCGTGCAGAACATGGAGGTCAAGGGTCAAGGAAACACAAATAAACAACAGTCAGAAATACTTTGTAGGGCGGTATTTCAGTTCTTTAGAATTTGTTTATGTCTGCCTTTTAAAAGAAAGAATGTTAATATAAAAATGTTCAAGACATTTTCAAACCTCTTTGGTATCATCTTTTCATTCTGCACAAATCAAACTATTGATTAAACTTGCACTCTGGGAACTGTGATGTGTTTCTCAGTAAAAGTACAGAAGTTTTAGCAACACTGAGTCAACTTAAAGTTCATAAGTAAAAGTATTATATTATGTTTTCATCTCTTACAAATGCATTTCATATTTCTTCCCACACTGGCACTTAAATACATTCCAGCAGGCACGTGCAGAGGATGTTAAAGGAGCAGATTGGTGCATTTCAGAATAATATATATGATATGTTTCCTGATTGATGCATAAGTAAGTGAGTAAAAGTAGAAGTACTCAGATCTTGTACTCAGTAAAAGTAGAAGTACTCAGATCTTGTACTTGAGTAAAAGTAGAAGTACTCAGGTCTTGTACTCAGTAAAAGTAGAAGTACTCAGATCTTGTACTTGAGTAAAAGTAGAAGCACTCAGATCTTGTTCTTGAGAAATAGGGAGGCTGTGGCTCAGTGGGTAGTGTGCTGGACTTCAAATCAGGGGGTAGCAAGTTCGAGTCCCACTGCAGTCAGCAGGTCGTTGTGTCCCTGGGCAAGACGCTTCACCCCAAATTGCTCCTGTGGGGATTGCCCACAGAACTGAATGTGTGTGTAAGTCGCTTTGGATAAAAGCATCTAACAAATGACTTGTAATGTAATGTTGAGTAAAAGTAGAAGTACTCAGATCTTGTACTTGAGTAAAAGTAGAAGTACCAGAGTGTAGGAATACTCTGTTACAGTAAAAGTCCCGCATTCAAAATGTTCCTCAAGTAAAAGTAGAAAAGTATTCTCATCAAAATATAGTGAAAGTAGCGACAGTAAAAGTAGTCATTGTGCAGATTGGTCCATTTCAGAATAATATATATGATATGTTTTATAATGATTGATCATGAAAGTGTTCTCAAAGCTGGTAAAGGTGCAGCTAGTTTGAATGACTTTGTATACTGCAGGGTAGCTTGAGGATTTACTCCAGGTGGAACTAAAGTCTGATTTAACACTTGGTTATATTTCACATCATTCATCCAGATCTGTGAAGTAACTAAAGGGATTAAAGACATGCAGTGGAGGAAAAGTACACCATTTACCTCTGAACTGTAGTGGGGTATACAGCATAAAATGGAAACACTCAAGTAAAGTACAATCAATCAATCAATCAATCAATCAATCAATCAATGTTTATTTATATAGCCCAATATCACAAATGTTACATTTGTCTCAGTGGACTTCACAGTTTGTACAGAATATCAGTAGACAATACGACACCCTCTGTCCTTAGACCCTCACATCGTACAAGGAAACACTTCCAGAAAAACCCCACAGTTTAAAGGGGAACATGGGAGAAACCTCAGGGAGAGCAACAGAGGAGGGATCCCTCTCCCAGGACGGACAGACGTGCAATAGATGCCGTGTGTAAATCAAAGAGATAATACATTTACAACATAGGTAGACCAAATGTTTGGAAATGCATGTATCTATAATGAGAAGATGAATCCACGAGGATGTCAACAATCCTGTGGGAGCCATCAGGGAAGCAGTATGATGAGAGTCAGGCAGGACCACAGAGACAGGTTCAGCCACGACTCGAAGTCCAGGACTCAGATCAGGACTCAGGATAGAGGATCCAGGACTCATAGAGGATCCAAGACACAGGACCGCAGAGACAGGTTCAGCCACGACTCGAAGTCCAGGACTCAGATCAGGACTCAGGATAGAGGATCCAGGACTCAGATCAGGACTCAGATCAAGACTCAGATCAGGACTCAGGATAGAGGATCCAGGACTCAGATCAGGACTCAGATCAGGACTCAGATCAGGACTCAGGATAGAGGATCCAGGACTCAGATCAGGACTCAGATCAGGACTCAGATCAGGAATCAGGATAGAGGATCCAGGACTCAGATCAGGACTCAGATCAGGACTCAGATCAGGACTCAGGATAGAGGATCCAGGACACAGGACCGCAGCAACAGGATCAGCCTCGACTCAGGATCCCGGCGTAGATATAGACACCAAAAAACAAGTACCTTAAGTACAGTACTTAAGTAAATGTACTTAGTAACTTTACACCAATGATTAAAACAAGGCTTTGCACATAATTAAAAAAAAATAAAGAGTAGAAAATAAACAAATATAAAATATTTTCTGTCAAAATAGAAAATGAAACAGAACTAAAAAGTAGAACCTTTTACTATCTGACAAATAAACACTTTGAAGAGTCAAATGACAGCTAACACGTTTTAAAAGTAGGATGTGATGTACATTACGTGTGCAAGGAATGGCAAACATGAAAATAAAATGTGAAGAAAAGTTAATAAATGCATTACTAAGAAAATAATAATAAAAACAAAGAGTCAGTGAGTGCCATGCTGCAGCGGGGGCGCGCACGTCACAGATAACAGTCGGGCGCTCTGTCTGTCTGCAGCGGGAGCGCGCCTCGGGTCGGGTACCCTGTGCCAAAAGGACTTCCTCCTCCTCCCCTCCTCACCTCCTGCCTCCTCACCTCCTCCCTCCCTGAGACAACACGCGCCTCTCTCTGCTCTTCATTCAGCTAAAGGTTAAGCTGCTGCGCGTCAGCGAGGATTCAGAGGGATCAGGATGTCAGGAGCAGATGCGGGATGTTGCGGGTGAGTTAACGCATGAAGCTGCGGATGGATACATGTTATTCTGTGCGGGATTCAAATGAAAAAAAAGTTGTTTGATATGGAGATGTGTCACTGGAGCTGTCAGTGTGTGGGAGTCGCTCCGTGAAGTGGGTCAAGTGGCGGATTCTGAGACTCCTGGCGGGTTGTTTTGGAGCTCATGGACGCGCAGACATCCAGACAGATTCTTGTGTTTTTACTTCTGCTGGTGCTCGTTTGGCTTCATGTATAAAATGTGGTGTTTTGGAGGAGAGAGCTGAGATGATAGTGGTAAAGATGAGGGTGTTTATTTATTAAAGAAGGGACAATGCACACAATGAGAACTTGAGTGGCAGATTTAGCCATAAATACGTTTTTAACTGTCAGGTTGATGGCTTTAATTAAAATAAAACATGCTAGAGAGTGAATGTTCTGCCTGTACCTGTTGCAACACAGCTGACCTGCATGGCAGGATTTGGAAAACGTCCAGAAAAAAGTGCACAGATGCATTTGTTGTTCTTGCACTCTGCATAAAGGTGCACATGCAGCATGCACGTGTCTGTAAACTTACACAACAGCTTCCATACTTTGCATTTCTTCAACTTCTTGTATCATAAAAAGTGATTTTGGTTTAATGCAAATACACAAGAGCTTGAAGAGGATTTAGCACATGTGTTGTTTGCATAAAGGGTGCACATGTCATAAACTTACACAACAGCTTGCATTTCTTCAATTCCAAAGGATTGAGTTGCAGAAACATAAGAGCTGGAAAATGCAAGCTTAAAGTCTAGCAGACAACGCAATATAAATGCGTTAAATAAGAAGCAATAAAACGAGTGGATCCACACAGAGGTTTGAGCTTCTTCCAAGATACATTTTGCAGATGTGTTGTTTGCATAAAGTGCAAATCCAGCATGCACATCTTAGAAAATTACACAACAGCTTCCATACTTTGCATTCCTTCAATTTCTTGTGAAACAAAAAGTGATTTCAGTTTAAATAAATGAGTTTGGTTTAATGCAGACACAGTAGAGCTGGTTCTACATTTAGCAATACATGCAACGCAGTAGAAAAGCAAATATAAGCAGGAATAATACAATGGATCCACATGGAGAGGATTGTTGGAGCTTCTTCCACCCTCATGAGAGTACCTGAGCGTCTCCTTATCTCTCCTCTCCTCTCCTCTCCTCTCCTCCTCTCCTTCTTCAGGCTCTGACAGCTCCTCTCCTCCTCAGAACTCATTTCCCATGCCGTTCATGCCTCCAGTTTAAACCCCCTTTGATGTTTCCTCCACGCTGAACCCTGTGCATTGAAACCTCGGCTCTCCAGTATGTTAATGTTTCTCTGATTGACTTCATGCATCTTTTAATTAACCCACTTGTATTCACACCGCGCTGCATTGTCCTCCGTGTAAAATGCCATCAGCGGGATGGAAGCCATGACAGAATGACACGCTGTCAGCGGGGATTTCAAAGTCAAATGATTGGCTGGTTTGATATTGTCTGCAACTCTTTTTCTGTGAGAAACCCCCCTCCTCCTCTTCCTCTTCTCTGGATGTGGTGATTAAGACTTCAGCTACACTATGCAATATTAATGACTTTGGAAGATATCAAAGGATGGACCTCGGAGATGCAATAGCCTGCAGTCAGCCTACATTAATAATGTGCTTAACTCCATCAGTGGCTCCTTTCATGTGCAAAAAAATCAAAGCTTTTTAATTATTCCATACATTTTCTGTTTCTCACCATTTACATTTCTCAGATGTTTGCATGGTTTTCTTGTTTTGCAAAAGCTCGGTATTGTCAAATTCTTTTGCAGCATTTTTCCATCAAATTTGACAACCTTAGAGTACATGCATGTGAAATGGGATTAGTCATGTGATTACCTCCTACAGTCAGTAGGTGGCAAAGTGCTCTCAGGGAACAGAGCAGATCCATCACAGCGCTGCGTGACTTTCTGAAGGGCAAAGATGCTCTGCTGAGTTTCAAAGACATCGCTGTTGCTTCTCTGTCTCGTCCCATTTAAGTCTTCAGAGGATGAAACTCAGGCCTCTTTAGAAAAAAAAACACATTCAACCTTATTACAGAGCGAGAGCTTCCTTCACATCGCTGTCGGAGCGAATCGGCTTCAAATGACTCGACTCTGTCCGAGGAATAAGCGTTGAATTCTAATTTATGGGAGCGAAATATGAAAAAGTGCACGATTTGGGAGCTCTGATTCTGTGTTTTGAGCGTCATATGTTTTAAGCCAAAGCTCCACAGGTTGTATTTAAATTAATTAATTACAAAAGTGACACCTAAGGTCCATCCTCCAATTAAAGGAGAGATAAACTTGAATTCCAATTGATAAGAAGTCCTGATAACACTCAAATAAATGTGTTGCGCAGTGGGAAAAGAAGGTATTTCTTTGAGAAATGTGTTTTAACAGCTGTTTCCAAGGTCAATAAGAAACTGGCAAGCCTTATTAGACATTTTCTTTTCCAGGAATTAGTATTATTCTTAGTTAAGCTTGTAGTTTTGTCTGTTATAATGGCTCATTGTCAACGTTTGGTGCGTAGGAACATCGCAAAAATAATAATAAATCTTCTCATGAAGTCATTCTTAGCTAAATTGTATTAAAACAAATCAAATTAGATATAAAAATTGATTAATTGGTCAGTAAATTGGTAAAAAACAAAACTTTCAAAAGACATGTATTTCATTAAAAGTAATATAAATTACATTTAATCTGATAAACAATAAGAAATACTCCCAAATAAAAATGTGAATTTGTAAAATGCAGAAATAATAAATCCAGTCGTGACACTTTGTAAATATAATAATAAATATAGTGACTTCTTCTCGTGCAACACAAACACACAGGTCGAATGTAAGTAGATAATCAATATTAGCATCTAGAAAAATGATCTAAAGTACATTTGCACTGAAGAGGGATCCATAAAAGTGTGTATATCTAAGCATGACCATATAATTTGGACATTATGCAATTAATAATAAGTACTATATGTATAATGTGAATCATGCAATTGAAAATACTACTATAACACGGTGTTGGCTGTCTGTGAGGAGGTGACAGCTGCAGCCTGCTTAACAAATCCTGCAGAAAATAAATCCTCCCCTCCAAA
Organism: Dissostichus eleginoides; assembly: GCA_031216635.1. Lineage (NCBI taxonomy): Eukaryota > Metazoa > Chordata > Actinopteri > Perciformes > Nototheniidae > Dissostichus > Dissostichus eleginoides. Next base: position 28,229,527 of record CM062280.1, read on the forward strand.
CATCTGCAGAGGAAGAGGAGGAGGAGGAGGAGGAGGAGCAGGAGTGTCAGGGACCACATATTATGTCAAAGGGAGATTGACTGCAATTGCTCCGAATGATGAATACATGAAGTAGACAGTCAGTCACAGCGGTACAGTGGAATGACTTGGAGTTCCCTTAAATACCAGGAAAACGGAAAAACCCTGGCGAAATCAGTGCTTTGCTTTAGGGAATACAACCCCCGACTCTGGCAGTGAAACCACAATGTTAGTCACAGATACCCAGTCCAACAGTAGACTCAAGTATTTATTTGTGTGTGCAAGTTACAGAAGCTAAATGGCTTGTTTTATTCCTGCATAATTCAACTTTTTAATCCTACAATGAGTTTGAACGATCTCAGTACAAGGTGCAAACTAAGGACATAGACTTGTTGAGGTCACGATGCTCAAAGTATAGGTTTTTAATGGAAAATGTAGTGATCTTAGACACCTCATGGCCAGCTACAAGTCATTTTTCTCAAACCTTTCTATTGATTTCTTTACCAGCATAAACACATATCTTAAATGTCCATGTGGGTCATCAGACTCCTTACCATGGAAGCATTAAGTGTACTTATGCATCTAAATGTTGCTGTAGCCATGGCCGTACCCACCATTGAGGTCACCCAGGTCCTGACCTCGGTAATTTTTTCGAGGTGTATATAATAAAACTTGTGAAATAACAGCACATAATTGACAGGGTTCTTTATAGTACTTCCATTTACTGGCGGTGGGGGCGCTGCACAACTAAGTAGCCTACATTAAAGCAAACAGGAGAAGACAATAGGCCTGTCGCGATAATCAATAAATTGACTTATCGTACGATAAATAAAAATGGACTTTATAACTTTTCTGAGCTCAATAAATTGCCGTTTACATGCGTGTTTGTTTACATAAAGATGTGACCAGGATTTTAGCGAGCCAGGGCTCACACACAGCCAAGTCAGGAAACTCCGCATGCAGCAGTGTAGCAGCCAAATTAATAATATAGAGACAAGCAGGGGACAACGTGTGACTTACTCGAGGGGAATTTGAAGTTAAATGGAATTGGTTGCAAAACCTAATACCACATCTCCGGTGTGGGAATATTTCGGATTTAAGCCAAGTCAACGAGGCGAACCTACGGACTTGAATGATCCGGGCGGTGTGTCGCATTTGTTTTAAAAAGGTAGCAACAAAAGCTAGCAATACGACCAACCTTAAACTGCACCTGAAACACAACCACCCCGTTCCCCCAGCTGGGAGCAAACACGGCAGCTGGAGATGGAGAGCCCCCACCTTCCCGACAGTTTACAATCAAAGATGCATTTGCCCGACAATGCAAACCTGTTGGTGTTCCTTGCTCGAAATCTTTGAAATACAGATTTGGATATGGCCTGTTGAGGCATCTGGGTCTTTGTATGGACGGTGGACTGTACACTTGACTGCTATTTTAAGGAGGTTTTTTTGCTTGTGAGACAATGTGTGCTCATATTTATATATATATGAGAGAGAGAGAGAGAGCTCTGTTTTCCAGCCTGAGTCTATTTAATTGATTGTTTTGGTTGTGTGTGATTTAATTATTTTTTTATAATTTAATTTGTTTTATTTATTATATATAATTTATATATTTGAATATTATTTCACATTTCATTTGCAATGTTGGATGTTCAATAAAAAGTTCTGTTTGAAAGGATGTACTTGAATTATTATTATATATTATCATTATGTCAGTGGTCTAAAGTGGTCTTACAACGGTGCCGACAATATTATCGTTTATCGCAATCATTTCCGGGGAAATGTATCGTCCAACAAAATTAATTATCGTGACCGGCCTAGAAGACAACATCAATTTATCAACAAACTGCCGCAGTCCGGTACCCATGGAAGTATAATAAGGGAAGTTGAAATAAATACTTTTCATTAAGTTATTTTCGTGTTGTGTAGATAATGATGTAATGCTTTTGAAAGGCAAAGAATAATTAAAAAAGATATATATGCTGAGCCCAGAGTAAAATGCTTTTGTGTGCACTACATTTGGGGGGGCCTGCCCCCGAGCTCCCCTAGCATGTTTTGGACCTCGGTATTTAAGAAAATCCTGGTTACGGGCCTGGCTGTAGCTACTTTAGGCTGTTAGTCCCCGTGGTGCCAGTATTTTATGTAAATAAAGAGAGCCTTGGTGTTGGGATCAGGGGGTCACAGGTTCAAACCCCACTGCAGTCAGCATGTCGTTGTGTCCCTGAAGACACTTCACCCCAAAGTGCTCCTGTGGTGATTGTCCACAGTATTGAGTATGTTAGTTGCTTTGGATAAAAGCGTCTAACAAGTGACATGTAATGTAATGTAAATGTTTCCTAGTAACTTAACTTTCAAACTACTCAATGTTAGCTAGTAGCCTAACCCTTGGCTAAGTGACTCATTTTCTCAATTTTGATAGTAAGAATTTGTACAAGTTAGCATACTTAACATTAGAAAGTCACTGGCAAGAATTATTGAAGATAATGATTGTGAGCAAATAAGTTATTTTTCTAATAATTAGTTGTAGGTTTAAAAGTTAAACCTGTCTCACCTATTGCAGCTTTTCTGATTTACAGGATGGAGCTACGCACTGGAAAAGATGCAGCTCCAAAAACAAGTAAATATATATTAAAAACAAGGTGTTTTCGCTTTTAATAAGTGCACAAATCTGCCAATAGAACAAGTACAAAATGTCTTGGTAAGATTTCTTGAAGTAAAGATGGGATATTTAGATAAATGACATCTTGTATTTAGCTGGAAGAACTTATTTTGAACTATATTTGACCAGAATCAGGGACATTGTTACAGAAAACCCCAGAAATGATAAGACGTTTTCTGTTTTCTGTTAGTTGGTGATTTTCCTAAAAAATAAGATGTTTTTAAGAGACTTTGACTTTAAAGATGCCTTGTCTAAAAACAAGACTTAAGTTATTAGGTTTTATATCAAGTGTAACGACATATTCTGACTAGAAATTAGACAAATATACTTGGCAAGACTTTGTATTTTTCCAGTGCAGCTGCTTCAACTTTAACCTCCAATTTTCTGCCTTCTCTGCCTACAAAATAATATGACTATTTTAATGTTTTTGTAAATTAAGTTCTTTACAAATGTGGAAAGTAAGATCATGTAAGATTTAGAAGAATTCTTATTTATTTCAGAAGCTATTGCACCTCCACCTCTGTAATCAGAGACATCGCCCTATAAATAATTTATCACTCTACTGACATCTGTTTTTGGTGCAGCAACACCTTCATGCAGTCTTTTTCTAAACTCAAACTCCTACACCTTGCAGGTATATTGCATTTCTTTACTAGTTAAGATACACAGTACGTGATGTGCACTGTAAACTATAAAATACAATCCATCCATGCATAGTCAATGCCTTTTAATTGTAAAAATAAGACATGTGCAATATATCCTCATGCATTTCACATTTATTTACAATTGGCATACAGTACCAGCTACCTCTTTCATTTGATATGGTCCCTTTTTAAATAAAACTAATATACTACTTTTATACCATGATGTACATATCTACTACTTGTTTTTTTTATACTTATTGTGTGCTTTTATTATTAATAACGTGTGCATACTTAGTTTTTTCTATTGCCCTCACTTTATCTGCTGTTGTAATAATGTACATTTCCCCTGAATTCAAATGTATACATGGATGGAAACGTAGCTCCTAATAAGGATATCACAAATAGCAGCCGCTGCACTGTTCATGTCTCTATTGTATCATCTACTACAAGTGATGGTATAATTAAACACGTATGACGAGGGAAGCGGTAAATGAGTAAGATGGACCATGTAATGTGGAGAGAGTCAAAGAGTGGAGGGGTGGGAAAAGAGAAGACAAGATTATAGAGAAGCCTTTGATGCCGGGTCTAGCTTTGGGAATCCTGGTGTGCCTTCAGGGGAAAGCTCCTCTCACACAACATCAATAATGAATGAAAGATATCTTGTTCAGTGGAAGACTGAACCTAACTGGCATACTGATTTGTTACCATGAACCTTATGTAAAAATTGCATCAGTGTGTTTGCTAGGCTTCATTAGCCCGATAAAGAGATGTCGCGGCTGACAATGGAAGCGTTGAAACAATAACCCAGAAAAAAAACATCACTTTGTTCATCTTTTTCTTTCAAATACCTTTGTCTTTCTTGTTTCATAACTCTGGACGTGTTCATTTGTTCTCCATGGCAATGAAAAGAACATCTATAGAATATGTTGGATGTTATATAGCAAGTTTTTTTTGGCATCTGGTACTGTGCTGCAGTTAGAATAAAATGAGTTCTCAAAAGAGCATATGTGCATCATTTTCCGACATAAAACATGAGTGTAAAGTAATACTAATACTCATTTCCTGATCCAAAATATTAAAAGTAATGAATGTATGTAAGTTATTTGGATTTGGGAGGAGCTAGCAAGAAAGGAGTCCACAATAATATGAATCACATTAACATTATTCGTCCCACAGAGGGGAAGTTTACATAAGCTACAGCAAGTAACGAGCCAAAGATAGCTTAAAGGTCCCCTATTATACTGTGTTTCATCAGTATATCACAGGTCTCAGATATATACAGAACCTGTCTCTGATTGGCTGAAACACCAAACAGATCATTGCAGCATCCCATAATCCCCTCTGTTTCAGCCCTGTTTCCAAAGTGCTGATTCTCTGTCTGTTACTTTAGATGAAAATAAGGAGCCCCTCCCCACGCCCCTCTGAGAGAGATTTGGTTAGAAAGAACTCAATGGTGCTCTAGGAGGAGATTCAGGTGATAAGGTGGGGGGGGGGGTTACCTTGGTTGGTGATTGGCTAATGGTTACACAAGACAACACATCGTGATGACATCATAAAGTGGCCAAAATCTGATCAGCTCATTTTCAGACAGGTTTTTATAGAAATGGATCAGGAGAAAAAGAGAGAGAATCTTTGTTCCTGAAACTTTCAGAGTCTCTTTCCACAGAGGGGACACATGTTGATGTAGAAGAGACATGAAGAAGAGGGGACACATGTTGATGTAGAAGAGACATGAAGAAGAGGGGACACATGTTGATGTAGAGGAGACATGGAGAAGAGGGGACACATGTTGATGTAGAAGAGACATGAAGAAGAGGGGACACATGTTGATGTAGAAGAGACATGAAGAAGAGGGGACACATGTTGATGTAGAAGAGACATGAAGAAGAGGGGACACATGTTGATGTAGAAGAGACGTGAAGAAGAGGGGACACATGTTGATGTAGAAGAGACATGAAGAAGAGGGGACACATGTTGATGTAGAAGAGACATGAAGAAGAGGGGACACATGTTGATGTAGAAGAGACATGGAGAAGAGGGGACACATGTTGATGTAGAAGAGACATGAAGAAGAGGGGACACATGTTGATGTAGAAGAGACATGGAGAAGAGGGGACACATGTTGATGTAGAAGAGACATGGAGAAGAGGGGACACATGTTGATGTAGAAGAGACATGAAGAAGAGGGGACACATGTTGATGTAGAAGAGACATGGAGAAGAGGGGACACATGTTGATGTAGAAGAGACATGAAGAAGTGGATTTTGCATAATAGGTGACCTTTAAAATCAATCAAGAAACATGCATTAAATATTAAAGATAAAACTAGAAATGACAAAGTTTACAAAATACCCATCCAGTACCAGTAACAGTTTAGCGATATAGCAGCCATACGTCTTATTTCTGTCCTTTCCGAACAGATTTCCTTAATATGTTTAGAAGGAAACAGAAAGGGATATGTTCAGATTTGTATTGATGCACGCCCATGGTTTGAACTCAATCAATATACACAACATAATAATGAAGGGATGATTTTTGCAAGCAAGTTCTTTTTCCTAGATCCTGAACACTTTAACATTGAGTCTGATTCGATATTTGCTGAGTTGGACTGTAGAGAATTAAAATGGTACAGAAATAAATGGGTTCAGTAAAGAGAGGATATGATTAAGATCGGTTGCATGTTAGTTGATACAAATCCATTAAAACATCTGCAGAAAAATGAGAAAACAATGTTACCCAGCAGGATTGAAGTGCAGTGAAGAAATGACTCAAACATAGGTCGAACAAATCAATAGATGGATGGTTTGAATATGACTTTATTTACCATTTCCCATTGAATCATTGTGCATGAATTCTGACATTTAATCAAAGTACTTGTCAGCTGCCCGGTCATTACAGAGATTACAGACCCTCTGATTCCTTTAGCCTTTATTTTTCTACTGACCTTGAGGGTTCTTGTATGATGCAGAACTCATAGGGAGGTGATTTTAGGGTGAGAAAACAAAGAAAGATATTAAGAAAAATCTGGGAAAGTCTACAAATCACATGACCAAACCAAAACCAACATTAATCTTTTACTACTTTTCAAAAATAATATTATGTTTGTGGGAGTTTGAAGCCTATTATATGTTCTCCATTGTTGTCCAACAACTTTTAAACACATATAACAATATAATTACATTTATTTAAGAACATGATATTTCAATAACTTCAAGGTGCTACAAGGGCCTACATATTGCCACAAAAACTGTTATAATATTTAACTGACATTGGAATTTCTGAGAAAACGAAGGAAATACATTGACAGAGAACATATTGCTGATAGAACTTTTCAAGCCACACTTTTGGGAGTTATACGTTTTTAGCTATTAAATGTTAGCTCGTAACACGTTTACATGTAAGACGTTTTCAGGCTACTAACTATTAGCAAGTAGCACGTTTTTTAGCTACTAAATGTTAGGTAGTAACACGTTTACATGTAAAACTTTTTCAAGATACTTAATATAAGCACGTTTTTAAGCTACTAAATGTTCAACCCAGTCTCACGGCATTCCATGTTATAGTCACGAAATTAATCTATTGATTCGTGTTCACCAACACGATTTCGCCATTATTCTCGTGTCACACAGAACGATTTTAAAACAATGTAAATAATAACAAATTTGAAGGAAAAAGAGATAAAAAAAATACAGATTTCAGTATTCTGACACAGAACGATTTTAGAAGCAATGTATTTATATTGGTAGTATGTTTCGTGCCTGCACCAAATAATAACAAAATAGAAGATTTAAAAAAATAATAATAACACAGATGTCAGTATTCTGAGGCTCTGAGCCATTTATTTTCCTCGCGGACGGCAAAAAAACTCAGACATTATACAATTTAAAATAAAAGGGTTAGGGTTAGGCTTAGGGTAAGATATTGAGTAAGAAAATGTTTTTATGAACCACACAGCTTCCGGTATTCCAAGACCCGACCGGACAGAACGACGTGGTGCAGGCACGAAACACACTACCAATAGAAATACATTGCTTTTAAAATCGTTCTGTGTGACACGAAAGAAATGCGAAAATCGTGTTGGTGAACACGAATCAATAGATTAAATAGTGAAGACTGGGTTGAAATGTTAGGTAGTAACACGTTTACATCTAAAACATTCTCAAGCTACTTAATATTAGCTAGTAGCATGTTTCTAAGCTACTGAAAGTTAGCTAGTAACACGTTTACATGTAAAACGTTTTCAAGCTACTAAATATCAGCTAGCATCACGCTTTTAAGCTATTACTGTAAATGTTGGCTATTAACATGTTTACATGTAAATAGTTCTCAAATTACTTAATATTAGCTAAGAGCATGTTTTTAAGCTACTAAATGTTAGCTTGTGACACGTTTTTAAACTAATAAATTGTAGCTAGTGACTTGTTTAAGGGACTACATGTTTGCTAGCATCACGTTTTCAAGCTACTAAATGTTAGCTAGTAAGACAGTTGAATGCTCAATGTTAGCTTCGCCAGAAGTTTCTTTTAGCGACACAATGCTACCAAGTAACACATTTTTAAGTGACTGAATCTTATATAGTGAGTGACTCGTTTTTTTAAGCTACCAATTTTGAGTGAGTAACATGTTTTAAAGCCACTAATTGTTAGCTGGTGACACGTTTTTAAGCTACCAAGTGACATTTTTTCAAATTAGTCAACTTTAGTGTGTAACAATTCTTCCAAGTTGTCCTACTTAACATTAGAAAGCTAATCCTTACCCTGTTAACACTAGCAAGTACAGTAACAAGTATTTAGGTCGCAAGTGAGCAAGCCACAAAGCTTTATATTTCTCCTTCCTTTTCAACATGCAAAACGGCATAAAGTATATCCACCCACCTGAACACAATGCAGTGTTTCACTCTGCGTCTCTTTGCCTCTTCATGTACAGTTTCAACACCCCGCAGTTCGTCACAAGGGCTTATTGATTCTTGAAGCTATTTAACCCGCGGGAGGAACAGTGTGATTTTAATGAATTAATCACATGCTGAATTCCCTTACAAAACTGTCCATGAAATGATTATGATACAGTCTGCCGTATCTGAGAAAGGCGGCCGACGGTAATTTAGTTTGATGGTGATGTTCGGTGTGGAAGCGCTGCCTCTTTCATGTGCTGCACTTCCCACCTTATAACTATTTTAACAGGGAGGAGGACTGGGATTTCTCTCCAGCAGAAGTTATTTGAAGGGCATGTTGCTCTGCTTTAAATACTGTTTCAATTTGCAATGCAAATGACTCTCATGTGAATAATCCTCTCGGTTAATACTCTGGCATCATCATGTCTGTTGCAGGATTTATGCTCGGGTAAACCACTTCATGCTTGAGCTAAAAGGACAAACAGCATTTATCACCAGGGTTTATTTTAAACCTTCTTACAACAAAACAAGGGCAGAAAAGCCCAATTGTCCAAAGCTTGTTATCCTGAAAATAAATGCTCATTGTTCCCAAGGCCAATTGCTCGGAAGACACTCCAATTATTCGCATAAATGGCTAATTATTTTTGCCGAATGAAAGCAAATACATGTCCAATCCTACTCTGAATCTTATTGGTTTACCATTATCTTTTAACCTTCATTCTAACCAATCTCACTCATCATGCCTAAACCTAACAAATGAATGAAACGAGTACTAGCCAATCAGTTAGATTGAGACAGATAACGCTAGGAAACAGTATATTCTTGTCTTACTGCACAACAATAAGCTATTTATTTTCTTTCCTGCAAGGAGAGAGTGCATTTTTGGAGCAATGGGCCTTCAGAAACAATGGACATTTGGTTTTTGGGATAACAGGCCTTTTGATAAATGGGATTTTGGTCATATGTGGTGTTTTTCTAAATAATGGAACAATGGGTATTCCCTGTACACTCAGCCTACTTGCATAGGGTTTAATAATTCTGAGCGGAAATGAATTGCCTAACTTTAAAATTTGTCAAGGATTGGCCAATTTCGGTTGATTTGAGTCACTTTGCTTACTGGCGATTCGTTGAATTTAGATTTTGTAGTCCAGTGTATAGATAGATAGATAGATAGATAGATGGATGGATGGATGGATGGATGGATGGATGGATGGATGGATGGATGGATGGATGGATGGATGGATGGATGGATGGATGGATAGATGGATAGATGGATAGATGGATATATGGATAGATAGATAGATGGATTGATAGATAGATAGATAGATAGATAGATAGATAGATAGATAGATAGATACTTTATTAATCCCAAATTGGGAAATTATTTAGTTTCAGGACCAGTGTGCTCAACATTAAAATACGAATACTTAAAAAGTTGAAAAGAGTTAACAATTAAAACAAAAATGAAAGATACTACATCAAATATAAACAATATACAAAAATCTGGATAATAACATGTTCTGTAAAAAGGTCAAAAATACAGCAGTAGCAGAAATTGTGATTCCAATAATGATTTTCTTGAGCAATCAATCAGTCCGTTAACCAATCCGGGAACTCCTTCTAAGATGTGCATATTTTTTTGTCTGAGCTCCTCAGGAGGAACCACAAAACAAACCCCAATGGAGAGTGGCTTACTTTCTGTTATTGTCATCCTATTTGGTACATTGCACCAGTTTCATTGCTTGATTTTAAAGTATTTTTTGGGTGTTTTTACCTCTGCAGTGAACTTTTTCCTGCTGTCTCCACATGGGGAAAGTACTGGTTGTGTTTCTCCTTCCAGAGCAGCTGCAGAGTTGCTGTCAAACCTTTTGAACAGTGGATTTATATTTGACATAATGGTTGAGATGTTCACTGCAGTATTTTCTAATAGAGACTGTAACAAAAGTGCAGATAAACTCCTGTCTCCTTTTTCACCCTGCTTCTCATCCAAGGTTTTCTTTCTATTCTGTGCATTTTTCTAAAGGTAATTAAAGCAAACACATTGTAAATCTAGAGAGACTAACATCCTCTCAATGTGCAGAAAGTTGGCGGTCTTAATGAATTACACTTGAGAAAGACTTTATGACAATAAAGCGCAGTTTACACGGGAACGAAACGGGTTGTATCTGCTACTTTTCTCTTTCGTATAGCCCGTTCGTTCACACAAGGCCGTAACAGAAACGGACCCCTCAAACGATAACGGGTCCCAAAGGGGGTAGATCTGCGGACGGAAGGCTCTGGAGGGCCAAACGACTCCGTGTGTACGCCCTATACGATCATTTTCCTGATAACGATGAAGCCATAGCCCCGCCTCTCCACACCTCTGCTGCTACAGATGTTAGTGCAACATCTACAGCTCCTCTACCACAACCATCAGCAACAAGTGGACATGGAGAACTACATGAACTACATGTTGCTAAATCCACCGCGGAGAATAAACAGAAGGGCAACCATGGCAACCATGCTCGCGGGTCTTCTTCGCTGCTTTTGGTGTATTTTGTGGCGGAAGTACAGCGCCACTTACAGGCCCGGCATATGTACTACAGCGTCTCCAGCGGGTCGAGCGGTCTCGTGTGAAGGGACACGTTAATTGAGCCGTATCCGTGTGAACGGAAGACTTTTTTGATATCGAATTCGGTTCGTTTGCGTTCCCGTCTAAATGGGGCCTAAGACACTCTTACACTACATATATATATATATATTACATTATACTCGTTTTTAAGAGTATGCTTAAGACCTTCCTTTTTGATAAAGCTTATAGTTGATAAAATAATCTAATAAGAGTGCATTGACGTAGACACGTTGTGCCTCTTCACCTATACATTTTTAGTTCTTACTCTTTCACTTAAATCCTAAAAACTTAGATCTTATATTTAAAACTAAGGTTATTACTACTTCTCATTCTTCTAAATCTATTCTCTCTCTACTTCTCATACTCTCTACTTCTGTAATCTATTTATTCTATTTTCTCTTTATTATAATAGGTTGCAGAGAGGCCTATTCCAGCCGGGGAGTGTTTAGACCGTATTCACAGCGTACCTCCTTACCTCTCACCAATTCCAATTAAGGTTCCAGTGGGGACCTTTCTCCCTGCGTGTGCCTCTCCACCTCTGTTTCTTACTTTTTACTTGCTACCCTTTTCCCTCAACCTATCCTAAGGGAGTGCATGTACGTAGACACGTTGTGCCTCTCCACCTCTGTTCCTTACTTCTTCTCAAACCTATCCTAAGGGAGTGCATGTACGTAGACACGTTGTGCCTCTCCACCTCTGTTCCTTACTTCTTCTCAACCTATCCTAAGGGAGTGCATGTACGTAGACACGTTGTGCCTCTCCCCCTCTGTTCCTTACTTCTTACTTGCAACCCCTTATCCCTCAACCTATCCTAAGGGAGTGCATGTACGTAGACACGTTAGTTTAGTTGCTATAGGCTTGGACTGTCGGGGGACACCTTACTTCTTACTTCTTCCTTCTGTCTGTCTGTACCTGTGTACTCTCATGTTCCGATTAACCCAGCTTCCCCCAAATTTCTTTTTTGGTGTCTATATCTACGCCGGGATCCTGAGTCGAGGCTGATCCTGTTACTGTGGTCCTGTGTCCTGGATCCTCTATCCTGAGTTCTGGATTTGAGTCCTGAGTCCTGGATCCTGAGTCCTGGATCCTTAGTCCTGAGTCCTGGATCCTGTGTCCTGGATCCTCTATCCTGAGTTCTGGATTTGAGTCCTGGACTTCGAGTCGTGGCTGAACCTGTCTCTGCGGTCCTGCCTGACTCTCATCATACTACTTCCCTGATGGCTCCCACAGGATTGTTGACATCCTCGTGGATTCATCTTCTCATTATAGACACATGCATTTCCAAACATTTGGTCTACCTATGTTGTAAATGTATTATCTTCTCAATTTACACACGGCATCTATTGCACGTCTGTCCGTCCTGGGAGAGGGATCCCTCCTCTGTTGCTGTACAAACTGTGAAGTCCACTGAGACAAATGTAACATTTGTGATATTGGGCTATATAAATAAACATTGATTGATTGATTGATTGATTGATTGATTGATTGATTACACTCAACTTATTTTTCCTGTAGGTTCAGGCTCTTATTATTGTATATCATCAGAAGTAAATGATCTGTTTAAATTCATCTTATAACGCAGTATCAGCTCTGAATATCAACATCCGACTGGCCAAGGCTAAGGTAAACCATGAATAACCCATAAGAATTTACCTCATATTCTTATTCAAATATACAAAGTCTGAGTAAACCCTGATATCCTTGAAGCTAAATACAATGCATAATTGAACAATTTGCAGATAAAGTTGTTTTTTTTCTATTGTTTTCTTGTCTTTGTGTTATACTAGAGTTGCATAGCATAGATGGTTTTCAAAACATACGTTCAAGGATGTTCGAAAGTCGTTTGAAGTTAAAAAGTATTTGCAGAAAAGTTTGGTAAATCAGAATCAATGAGGAATTTGTCTTGGTGTACATGGTGCATATATAAACAAAAAAACAACCAAATAATAATATAAAAACCATTGAAACTATTAGATGTTAAGATATAGAACATTATTTCAGATTTTAAATCAAATCCGAGACAAAAAATTGGCAAACATAGATGAAAAACTTTATATGAATTTGGTAATTTGTCGATCTGCCGTCATAAAGACTGAGTTGAATATCTTTAAGGGTTTTCAATGCACAGGTTATACAAGCTTTGTTGTTGTTGTTGTTGTTGGTTGTCATGCCTCACACTTTTTAAAGAAAATCATCATGGAAAACATTATAAAATATTTCTCATTCACTTTCATTCTATTTTTGGCACTTTGAGGTATTTTATAAATACGTTTCCTCTTAAAAAACGGACACTGGGGATACAAGTTTTCAGATTACTCATTTAATTAATTACACACCAATAAATATGACTTTAGCAGCAATGGATTAAGAAATAAAACGTATTTAGGTCACTGTGGTGGGTTTTAATTCCTATCTTAAGGAGGCTCTATTCAGCTTCTTTTATTCCGTATATCTTGAGTTAATCAGTAGGAAAAAAATGGTATTGTTTGCATTGTTTCCTTATTGTAAAAAATAATGATGTATTATATCATATAAGTTTATAGTTACCGTCATACATGCAAAACCACTATCACGGTCCTTTAAGGGAAGTCCTAACAATGATTTCATGTGCAGCTTAATAAAACAGATTATAGCTTTCATACGTTTGACGATAGAAGCTATAAATATCTTGCATTAACTCGCTCGTATCCACGATCGGCTTATTCCACAATTTCACACAAACATTAGAATTAGCTAGCACTTAATAACATCATTTCCATATTTGGTTTGCTCGTGGTGTGTGTGTGTGTGTGTGTGTGGTGTGTGTGTGTACTTTACTTGCATCGTGTGTGTGTGTACTGTACATGCATATTGTGTGTGTGTGTGTACTGTACATCCATCGTGTGTGTATACTGTACATGCATCTTGTGTGTGTACATGCATTGTGTGTGCGTGTATGTTTGTGTGTGTTTGTGTGTGTGTGTACTGTACATGCATCGTGTGTGTGTGTACTGTACATGCATTGTGTGTGTTTGTGTGTGTGTGTGTGTGTGTGTGTGTGTGTGTGATGATTCACCTCTCTCTGAACCTTTGGAGGCCGTCGTTGCCAGAGAGTTCTTTGGCATTTTGGTCCCTGCGCTGTGCCAAGCGTTTGTACCCGTTCTGTGTCTGGTTCTGGGTTTTAGGTTGAGGGGGGGGAGGGTTTCTCTGGCATCTCGCCTCCCCCCAATCCTCTTCCCCTCAACGACGACAATGATAACAGGGGAAAAGGAGGAGTGGGGCAGAAATCCTCTTCAGATTCCCAGCTTGTGGAGCCAGAGTCTTTCAGTTTGTTCCTGAAAAATCCTGAATGGGAGTGACGGTATCGACACGCATCGCCGCGGTGTTTACCTGTCACTGAGGGTTATTTACGCCTCGTCTGTGTGTGTGTGTGTGTGTGTGTGTGTGTGTGTGTGTGTTTGTGTTGCCAGTCCTTGGGTTATTTTTGGGAAGGTAGAAGAAATGGAGACTGGTTCACAGTGAGGTCATGACTCAGGTCTCTGCTTCACTTCCTTTCAGTTTGCTGAGCCTGCTTCAGCATCCTCTGAAACACCATGAGAACTCACTGATTTAATGAGACTTGTTTTAATCGGATGTGTAATTAGGTAGATCATTTGTATGTCAATAATATTTTTGTTTATCAATTTGATACTGCGTAAGTTTGTACAGTATCTTAATTATCTTGTTTCATTTCATTATAATTTTTTGTATTATTGTTTTACACGTTCAAAATAAATCAAATCCAATCCACTTGGTGCTGAGAATGGCTTTCCACAACATATGTAATCCACTTGTTGCCTGACAATATGTTGGTGTATCTGACTTTAAATTGCTCTTCTTCTAACTCATCTTCACAGGACTCGTAGCATTTCCAAGATTCAAAGGTTTTGTTGTCCGATGTACAGATTAGATTTGGCATGAAATGTTGTATTCTCAGGCTGCTTCAACAATGCAAAACACAATAAGACATAAAAAGAAAACTAAATTGTGCACAAAGAAATGGAAATAAAATGGTGCAAAAGAACAGTGCAAGTGACACAATGGTGTGAGTGAAATGCAGAAATAAAGGTGTCCACATAGTGCCTTTTTTTTGGCAGAAAGGTGATGGCAGGTTGGGTAAAAAATCACGATGTGCTCCAATAAACGGCTTCTCTGTCTTTGTTAGGATAGTTTCTGTGTGACCGAACCACCAAAAACTAGCTTTTTTAATACGCTGTCTACAGCGACGTCACCGTACTTTTTCCCTCAAAAATGCGTGGCGCTCAGGAAAAGACGCTGGGAATAGGAAGGAACACAATGGGGTGTTTTGATTGGTTGTCAGGAGCAACAGTACTCTATTTACATTCACAGTTTACATGTCTGTCTGGCTGCTGATTGGTCCATTAATCCCCCCCCTCCAAATCACAAAGGCTGATATCAGTGTTTGTATATCCGTTCACATTCTGCTCATTATCTTTTATTTAATGATCATCATCCTAGGGTCTGTACATTTCACATGAGCCACATTTTATTTCATTTAGTCAGATATTCAGAGGGCGACTAACAAAGAACTGGAATCTTAATTAGACCCGGTCATTAAACTCGCTGTAAAAACACATCTCTAATCCTGAGGAGGAGATTCCTGACATTCCTGCTCATTTGATCACAAACAGAAATAGTCGTTCTGTTTTCCATCCCGTGTTTGTATCGAGCTCTGCAGAGCATGAAGAATTAAGTGCATGTGATGATGTCTAGACGGGACAAATAGCCTTTATGAGCGTTGAATCTGATGCTGTAAAGAGATTGTTATCATGATTAAGAACATTACAAAATGGACTGTACTTGTATATCTCTTTATCAGGTCTGTTCGACCCCTCAAAGCTCTTTACATACAATACAAAGGGGCTTTGTTGGCATGACCACATTTTAAACATAGTATTGCCAAATACATACAACAAGTCATTCACCCATTCACACCTCATTCATGCAGAGCAGCACCACTTGCTCTAGGGAAGCTAACACACACACACACACACACACACACACACACACACACACACACACTCATACACACACCGTTGGCCATCGGGAGCAACTCAGGTATTCAGTTTCTGCTTGTATGTGATTTTAATAATGAGCAGCTTTTTAAGTAATCAAGTCGTGCATTCCAGTCTCTGTCATGTTGGTGATTCATGTTACGTCTCGATCTCACAAATATCACTTTTTGAGTTAGACGTTTTTTCATGACTTCATTATTATCCAATGAAGGTACTGTACCAATGTAGTTATGATGATGATAAAGAATATCACGTTTTCTATTTGTGAACAGTTGACCAAACGTCGGCCTATTTCAGATTAGGGAATTGTTCACATGAAACCTTTTTGTAATTTTAATAACCTGACTTTCTTTAACCTCAAACAAGAGCATCATGTGTTTTAATCTCTGTAGTGATACGTGTGATGAAAAGCTCAAACAAAGCAGTGGTTAAAGTCCGTTCACACGCTGAGCTGTCGCCTCAGTTTCAGGTCTGTTCAGGTTAATCTGCTCCTCTGAGTCTCTGAGTGTTTTCATGAATAAACCAGTTAACACAATATTCTCTCCGACCCCGACTGAGCACTCGTGTCCGTTCGCTTAAAAACATCTGAGAGGAGCATGATAGCGTGTTAGTTTTCCTTGAGTTGATGCTGAAAATGAAAGAGAGAGAGCGACAGGATGATCTGTAACTGGTGTCAGAGGAGGAATCATTAAATGGGATGAAGCTCGGACGCATTGAAGATGGTGAATCCTGCACTTTGGCTCATTTGATGTGAACAGCCGATACTGTGTTGTTCTTTCATGTGCTCCACCATCATATGTACCTCTGTTTCAAGCTGGTTTTATTTTAGTTTGTATCTGTTTCGCATTTAGGGTAAGGCTGAATTCCAAACAGACACATACACCCTAACCCTTCCCACATTCACTCCGTTTGTGTGTTTGTTGACTACTTTAAGACATTAAAACAAGTCCCAAACTGCATGGTGATCAGTTGCAACCGTACAACTTTTTCAGTCCTGATACAGATACCTGAAAAGCAAAAGAGAGAGCGACAGGATGATCTGTAACTGGTGTCAGAGGAGGAATCATTAAATATGATGCAGCTCGGACGCACTTGCAATGATTCATTTTTCATTGACATGGTATAGATTGTCCCTCCTTCTCTGGACCAAGTACCATGTTGCTTTATCTCCTTTTTTGTTAGGAACCTGCAATCCAAACAACATGTGCTTTTATTACGAGCTGAATTTTGTCATTTTTCACTTCCAACTAATCTGCAATAGATTATGAAAAACCATACCTGTGTTCTGCATGCATTAGTTCTGTATCCCTGCCATGAAGTAGAACATTCCACTTTAAGGATATAACACTGAACAGCCAGAACAGCAGCAAGTAATGTCTTCAACATATTTTATTAAATGATGTATTTCTTAAGATATGAATAGAAGAAAGAGATAATTTACAGCATCCCTTTCTATCCCTGGTACTCAAAGAGAGACAATGTTTAATGAACTCCCAATTTGACTCACTTTTAGACTACTTACTATACTACACATTATTCTCCAAGTAACATTTTGAATGCAGGACTTTTACTGTAACAGAGTATTCCTACACTCTGGTACTTCTACTTTTACTCAAGTACAAGATCTGAGTACTTCTACTTTTACTCAAGTACAAGATCTGAGTACTTCTACTTTTACTCAAGAACAAGATCTGAGTACTTCTACTTTTACTCAAGAACAAGATCTGAGTACTTCTACTTTTACTCAAGTACAAGATCTGAGTACTTCTACTTTTACTCAAGTACATGATCTGAGTACTTCTACTTTTACTCAAGTACAAGATCTGAGTACTTCTACTTTAACTCAAGGACATGATCTGAGTACTTCTACTTTTACTCAAGTACAAGATCTGAGTACTTCTACTTTAAAGTACAAGATCTGAGTACTTCTACTTTACTCAAGTACAAGATCTGAGTACTTTACTTTTACTCAAGAACAAGATCTGAGTACTTTACTTTTACTCAAGAACAAGATCTGAGTACTTCTACTTTTACTCAAGTACAAGATCTGAGTACTTCTACTTTTACTCAAGTACAAGATCTGAGTACTTCTACTTTTACTCAAGTACAAGATCTGAGTACTTCTACTTTTACTCAAGTACAAGATCTGAGTACTTCTACTTTTCCTCAAGAACAAGATCTGAGTACTTCTACTTTCACTCAAGTTCAAGATCTGAGTGCTTCTACTTTTACTCAAGAACAAGATCTGAGTACTTCTTTAACTCAGTATAAGATCTGAATACTTTTACTTTAAACTACAAGATCTGAGTACTTCTACTTTAAAGTACAAGATCTGAGTACTTCTCCCTCCTCTGACCAACATTACCTTCCTCTTTCAAAGCTCCTCCACATTTCCTCCCTCCTCCTCCGATCCTCTTCCCTCGTACCTCAGTCCTCTCACGTCTTAAACTCGTCTCAGATCATCCTCTCTCGGCTCTTTTGATCTCTCACAGTCGCCACCTTCTCCTCTCAGGAACAATCCTCATAAAGCTCTCGGACTTCACACCGCCGAGCTCAATCTAGCAAATGATGGCGGGGATACGAGGTGCCTTTCAAACAGACGGTTTGATTTCCACCTCTTTAGTGAGATAGAAAGGAAATAAAGACGTTGAGGCTGACTGGGCGACAGACTGAATACAAATGGATGCTTCCATTTCGGGCCCTGGAGAAATGTGTTGCTCATGTGTTTCAGACAACAGACGATAGATTTCTTTCTGTTTTCCCCGGCAGCGTTTAGTCCTGAGGAGGAAAATATATGATTAATGATCAGATGATATGATATTGATCCATGTGAAGACACTCAGGTTGTTGTAGCAGATGGTTTTGCAATAAGACACAAGGAAACAGAAGATAAATAAGTCTAAGGATGATGATTTATATCGAAGGAACATGTGTTGGATTCAGCATGAACATGTCTGGAGAAACAAACAGAAGGATTGCAATGGATGAAAGCAGGAGAAACATTAATATTGATGTTAGTATTATATTAATATTATAATATTATTAATTTGAATTAATATTGATATTTTATCTTAAGCGATACATACAACAAGTGCATTCATCCTTAAAGAAACTCTAATAGCAAGAATCCTGCAAGAACATTAGCTTTCAAAACGTCAACCATTGTAGGTGTTGCTGCATCGGCTTCAAAAAGGTTCAAATGGATCCCAAAAAAACCTAATAAGTAGACTGGCAGAAACTCGGACATTGGACTCCTTTGTTTACTTCCAGCACATAGTGACATCACTAAGGAACACTCATGCTCCTATTGGCTAGCGTTCCAACACATTGTATGTGATAGGCTAAGGGGCGGGACATCTCTAAACTGGTTGACCAATCACAACAGTTTAACCTTTAATAGTGCATATATTACATGTCACTTGTTAGATGCTTTTATCCAAAGCGACTTACATACTCAATACTGTGGACAATCCCCACAGGAGCACTTTGGGCGAAGTGTCTCAGGGACAACGACACTGACTGCAGTGGGAATCGAACTTGCTACCCCTGATTCAAGATCAGCGCACTACCCACTGAGCCACAGCCTCCCATAGAACACAGTAAGAGGAATTCAAATGAAAAACGGGGCAAATACGGTTCAGAACTAATATAACAAATATTAAAAAAAATGGTTTTAATTAAAAAAGAATAATGATATCAACTAAACATTTAAATAAGAAAAAGAAAAAAAGAAATATTTGCACAGTATCAGAATTTAAGCGGAATAAATTTCCAGATATGCAGCCTTGTGCAGAGTTGTACTGATACTGTTTCAATATGACATGAAATAAAGTATTTATTTATTGAATTAACTATTAATTATGTTGTTCTTTTTAAATAAGGCAACTTTCTTACGTCATTTACACAGTTTTTTAAATGTGTTTGTTAATATTGCTACAGTACAGCTGTTTAATTACAGCAGTGTGTTGTGTGTGTGTGTGTGTGTGTGTGTGTGTGTGTGTGTGTGTGTTACTGTATACTGTGTGTGTGTGTTACTGTATTCTGTGTGTGTGTGTGTGTGTGTACGTGTGTGTGTGTTTGTTACTGTATACAGTAGTGTGTCGTGTTTGTTACTGTATACAGTAGTGTGTCGTGGTGTTTACGATAATCTCTTGTGACCTTGCTGCTGTTTCTCCTTCGATTGCCACACTTCTCTCTTCGACCAATTTAATGTAGTGCGAGTCCAGATTGAAATAAACATCTCCCATCTCCATCGCTCTCCACCTGACAAACACACACACACACATACACACGCACGCACATACGCACGCACGCACGCACGCACATACACACGCACGCACGCACGCACGCACGCACGCACGCACGCACGCACGCACGCACGCACGCACGCACGCACGCACGCACGCACGCACACACACACACACACGGCAGACTAAAATGCTGATGAATAGTATGTTTGTGAGGATGAGGGATGGTGACCTCTGCGTCGCCTCGCTGAATGAAGGATGGACAGCCGAACACAAACCAATGATCTTTTTCCCATCCCGCGCCATGCCTCTGAGTCTGAATAATTCAATTGGTTTTCACCAAAGCTGCATTTGTCATAGCTGGTATGTGCTCTGAGGCTCTTTACCCAGCATGCTTTGCTCTGTACACTTTGATTCACCACGTTCAGAGCAGCTTTCAAAGATCAAACCCACCGGGGCGACGGTATTTCACAGCGCTCGCTCCAGAAAAATGACATTTCGCCAGGTACTAGGTATATTTTGGAACAGCTGCCAACGGAATTATTAAAGTAATTAATTAAATCAGATTATTATTGGTGTTTTTATTTGCATCGTATCTGAAGCTGCAGTGTGTTTCTCCTAATGGAAGTGTTTTGGGCCTTTGCAGTGCGTTTGTTGGCCACCGTAATCACAGATTTCTCACAGATTTTTACTGGATTTTCTCTAACAATGTTTTTTCATCTATAAAAGCCATGCCACATTTCCAAAAGTTAACATGAAAGTTCTCTATCTGCCTTTTTGCAAATGCTTTTCATAATTGTATTGGTTCTTCCCTAGCTCATGCATCATCTATCCACCAAGTTTAAATATAACCAGCATGAGTCATTAGTGTAATAATCTGACTGTACGTGTAATTTCCATAAACATATTTTCTATTTTTAGTGTTAATGACGTCTCCAGCTGCACGGATCACATGGTTTATTTTCCTCTTTGTTTAACAGGAAATGAGAGGGTTGTTTTAAGCCTTGAATATAACCAGCAGACTGATGGATGTTTCCTGTGTGAGGAGGTCGAGGTTCAGACCAGAAACAGTTCACCTGATAATGGAATAAGACTCACATGTGGGTGGAAAGGACTTTAATGGTGAGGGAGGGAGGAAAAGCTGAAATGGATGGAGAGGGGAGAGATCTTAGACTGCAGTAAATCTGACTCCAAACGCACTGAAAAAAACACCCAAATGTTTCCTCTCTTAACTTAAACCAGGACATCACCAGTCAATACATGGCGATGTGGCGGCAACACCAGTGTGTCTGAAATGGTGCGTGTGAATACTGCATAACATTCTATATGTTTTACTTCTGACTTTTTTCCCGGAAATCTGACTTTTTTTGTTGAAATTCTCACTTTCTTTTTTTTTTTCTTGGAATTCTCCCTTTTTTTCTCCCAAATTCAGATTTTTAATTTTCTCAGAATTCAGATACATTTGTACAGATACGAATTATGACTTTTTTTCTCAGAATCTGGATACATTTTTTTCTCTGAATTCTGAAATGTTTTCCCCGAATATTGTTTTTTCTTTTGCGGTATTCAGACTTTTTTCTCCGAATTTCTTTTTCTTCTTCTTGGAATTTTTTCTTCTTCTTGGTCACACCTCAACATTTGTTCACATGTGTCCCTCATCCTCTTCACTTCAGCCGTAAACAAGCTTATAAAAGCTGCTGCTTGCAGGAAATGTAACTGAGTTAGAAGCGAGTCTGAACCAAAACACCAGACGGAGTTGAATGAAAAACGCTCCCTGGGCTGAAGGGAACCGCTCGAAAACTTGACAATTACCTACGTTATTTTATTTGCTCTGGTTTGTTGGATATTTTGTCCCGTTGTCAGCAGGATAACGAAAACATTACTGGTCTGATTGTAATGAAATGTGCAGGTAGGTTGTAGTTCTTCAGATCCACATTTCAAGGCTGTAACACATTATTTTCCCCTTACAGTAAAAGCCATTTCCGAGGTCTACACACTCTGTAACTCTCTGTGTGAGTCTGTCACTGCAAAAGACCATTATATGATTACATGTAGCCAGTGTTTGTATAGAAACATGAGGAGTGCAGCATTAAAGCTTTGAAATGAAAACATGATCTATTACAGGAGCTGTTTCCTCGTCTTCTGCTGGCAGGAAGTGAAGGCCACACTCCCAACATAGCACACCTCGTATGCAGTGACGTGCGGTGAGGTTCATGGCTGGTGAGGCACTGTCTCTTTCAGAGTCAGATTTACAAATATTATATTTTGACCTTAATCAAAATATTCGGATATTTTCAAAAGCTTTTTTAGTCTGATACTTCGATTCATTTTAAACAGACCGTTCAACAAAAGGATACCCAAAATCTAAATATTGGATTGTTCTTTCTTAGTAAGATCCCATTTTCATGACAATTGTGGTCTTACCTTGACTTGAAGATGAAGTCCATGCTATCCTTCTGGACAACAATCTCTATTACTTTTTTGTAAAAGTCCTCCTTACCTTCCTCTAGTTTCAAAAGTCTAGCTTGTTGTTTGCGTCTACCGTCTCTGAGTAGAATAACAGTAGCAACAAGAACCTGTGGGCTCACGTGCGCCCCCTTCAGTGCGGCAGAGGTTATGGCTGCCTCCCCTGGTGCTTTTTTCATTGCCGTTGTATGATGAGACCAGCGAGCCTAAATAAATATCATATATACGTGAAATAAGTTATTTAGAGACTATGGATGGCGAGGACACATGTAATAAAGGGATCTACAAACATTACATTTGTGACCTACAGTGAGATGGTAACAGGCATGCGCTTAGGGCCCGCGCTCCAGCCAGTTTCTGTGGGGTGACGCATTCTGAGGTGAGGCAGACCTCATCTGTGCCTCACCTTACCACACAGTAACTGGCTTGAGCGCGCTCACAAAATAAGTGCCCGCGCAAAATTAGTGCCCGCGCTCCAGCCAGTTACTGTGGGCTTACGTGAGGCAGAGCACGTCCATGCCTCACTTCTCATCGCTCCCCGTAGTTGTAGCGGAGCTCGGCAAATTTGCTGATTTTGACTATAAAAAAGCGATTGGAATCATACATAAATCACACTTACAACACAGATCAGTGGAGACATTTTATTATTATTACTATTTAGTTTTTCTTTAGTTGTTTTTCCGTTACATTGGAGTATGACAGGTGAGGCTCTGCCTCCCCTGCCTCCCCTGACTGCACGTCGCTGCTCGTATGAGATATAAAATATGTTTTACAATCGTCTAACTTTTCTTACATGTCCCCCTCAGCACTTCTCTGCTCAGGGTTTTTTTTTAAAGGAGATATCCGTTTACACAGCGGCTCTTTTTTACGAGTCAAACCAATGAACCTGTCACTTTAAGGTTCTGAGAAGCTCGCCTCAGGACAGAACACACATCTGCTAGCGTTAACACACACACACACACACACCACACACACCACAACACACACACACACACACACACACACACAGGAAGCTGTACATTTTAGTGATGGTACGTTCGCGAACGATCCAATTCTTTTGAACGGCTCTTTGGTACGAACGAAGGGAACCGAGTCGTACTTGGTGAGAGCCGTTCTTTTTATCGTTGGTTCACTGCCTGCCATAAATCCACTCGCCTTTACGGGAACGTGCTTTCCTGAATGCACATTAGCCATAGATGATGGCATAACGCATGCTGCTTGAGTAGTAGTTTGGCTGAGAGATGAAGCAAGTTATACATTTTCTGTGAGTAAAAGTAGATTTCTGGCATTACAGTCAATCATTATCCTGGTGATTATTTCGCAGATAAACCTATTAACCCCGCCCCCTTTAAAAAAAAACAGCTCTTTTGAACGGCTATCGGAAAGGAACGGAGCCATAAGAGCTGTAATTCCCATCACATGTACATTTAATCACACTCCACGCTTTCATAATGTCTGATGACAGAGCGAGGCAATATCCAAATCATCCGGAGCGTTCTGAATCACACGTAGAAACTCTTGTTCCTGTTGAATTCATAGCAGCAGTTGTGACGAGTCCTCGGAGGAAGACCCTTTTTGTTTACTCCTTTATTGCCTGAACACCAATTTTAAGCATTATTCAGTCGAGATTATTGGCTTTTACAACAACCGCTGCAACTGGGTTAAGAACTATGGAATATTTATGTCGCTCAATCACTTTTATAGCATTGGAGATCAAAATGAAGCAATATGAAAGTGTTTTCAGAAGAGTAGAGAGCTGATCTGACGGTGTTAGTATTTTTCTACAGCTCTACGAGGGGTAGTTGTCTTTTATGGGCTCTGTGTTTACCGCTCGGTTAATTGAGGAAACAGCTCAGTTGTGTATTGTGATGATAGTCAGACAGTCAGAGCCTCAGCGTTTTAGTTTCTGATAGCGCTGGGACTTTGAGAAAAACATCTAATTGCAATTTTTCTGAAAAATATTTCAATTTGCTGATCAGGATCCTGACGCAAATGTCCATATGTTTTCTTCTGCTGTTCCCTTTAGTATTTACTTCCTGTTCGTCTTCTTCTGTTGATTTCTCTGACGTCCAGCTCTCTGTTTTTTTAACTTCTTTTTTATTAGCTTTACTGGCGACAGTTTAGCCATCATGAATCCAAAGTTTCCTGCTCTCCACAAATATAAAAATGAATATTCAAAAAGAATGCCATGGCATTTTCTGATGGATGAAAACTAGTGTTTGTTGTTCACAGCTGACGTTAAATCGACCGGACTTCTTTCTGCTGATTGATATGACTGCGCATTGTCCCTTAATCCTCCTTAGCAACGGTCTGTTCTCCTTAGCAACGGTCTGTTCTCCTTAGCAACAGTCTGTTCTCCTTAGCAACGGTCTGCTTAGGGAAATTAACAACCTCTGGAGTATCAGAATTGACCAATCATAAGCAAGTATTCAACTGTGTAAATAGACTTTTTACTTTGTACATTCAAATTTAAATTACATAACTTCTGATATTGGTGATTGAAGTCACCAAATCACAAGTTTTATATCAAAAAGAAAGACTAGTTCAGCTTTAGTTTGAGATACGCTGCACTTTTTAGTCAATAAAATCCAATCGCATTGATACGATATCTTAGGATCATAGGTTTCAGTTCCTGTCTTACACCTCAGATCAGCTTTCTGGTGTGTATTCACAGTATCTGTAGTGTGAATGCTTGTAACTGAGATTATGTTTGACTTATATCACCCGATGAAGCGAGTCTCCCTGCTCATCAGTTTCCACGCAGCAGCTTTATCTTTCATGTGAGAGTTGTTCTGTAACGCTTCATGCTGTTGCAGAGCTGCTGATGTCTGAAGAGGCCATTTATCCCTCATGATGATTGGTGTCCCATTTAAATGAGCATTAAGGCGTGAGTTTTGCTCGGAGAGACTCAGGGTTCGGAGACGGATTATTCCCCCGAGGTTTCTGTAAAATACTCCTCCTGCCTGGACTCGTCAATATGAAGGAACCTGTCAAACTGAATCAATAGAGAAGGATTGATAACGCTCGCCAAGCCATTATATCTTCCTAATTGATCAATTTCCCCATTTTTCATTCCAAATGTCAGCCATAGATTTATTTCACAACATGGTCCATCTTTCATTTGGTGTGTAAACGATTAGAAAATTACAGTTTCTAATTAATACTCGGAAAACTGTCCTCATTTTTAACCGGAGGAGTTGGCTTTTTATTTCTGACTCATCCTACGCAAAAGAAAACTTTAGATTTAATGAAATGCATTTACAGTGTTGGAGCTATTTATTGATTCATATATTGGATGGCTAAACATTTATTTTCTTACAGTTTTTGTTGATAGACAATGTCATTATTTTGTAGTTTTTTATGCGGCTTTGGGTACCGGGTGATTTAAGCCAGGTAATATCGCTGTTTGTTGGAGACAGGTGGATCAATATTATAGCGATAAAACATAAATCTGACCAAACTGAGGGCAAGTTACTGTATCAGAACCGATGGAAAGACATCATGAATCAAGAACAAATAAACTCCTGTCCCAACTTTTGTTGAACCAGATGAAAGTGATTTGAGCCACACACCAGAAGGATTTTTTATATAAAACTTGTTTGCAACCCATTTATTCATTTGAACCGAGTGGAAACTTTGATGTGGGTTCAGCACATGTGGAAACCATCTCGAAACATTCTTGCTAGACTAAAGCATGTTTTCAGAAGTGGTTTAAATAGCCTTATTTCTGGCCACGGTGAATAGAGTTTCAAAGACTGTGTGAGGTTCAGTTACTGCTAATACGAGTCCTCGAAAGGAGTGAAACACAGGTCAGTGGAGGAAGAGAGGAACCGAGAGGCAGAGAGATTAATGGAAGCGGGGAGAAAAGTGAGAAGATATTGTGTGTTTGTTCGTGGATGTGTAGGACGGAGATAAAGTGTTGCTTGCTGTTGGGTACATTAATATCCCCGTGCCAAAATGTAGAAGAAAGAAATACTGTAAATGTGGTACTTAAGTGAAGAAACCAGTCCTCCACGTGGATGAATGGGCGCCTGTCTTTAGATGTACGATGCAGAATAAAAAGTAAATAAGTGAGATGAAGTTCAACACGAGGTAAATAGAAGTTCACAGAAATATCCCGCTGTTCCACAACCGAGATTTCTTCTTCTACAATCCCTCTGCGGTGTTCTTGGAAATGTATTCTGCAGTATTTATGAGCGTCCTCACCCGGGCATGATTTCTCACTTGACACATCGAGGACACATTGTATTAAAAACAACAACAACGACACAATAAACAAAGGAACAGACAATAGACGACTGTGCAAATATTCACTCTATACCTCCTATTGAATTATCTTAGAAATGTCTTGCATGAAACCCTAAGGAAACACCCAGAAGCTGCATGACTGCTATGTTTTGATAAGTTAAGTCTTCATCAGAAATGATTTTTTTTACCAGGCCTAAAATAATTTATTAAATGCAGATTGAAACAACTTTTTTGCACAAAGCCTGAAGCCAGAATCAATACAGAAAACTTGGAAAGTGAAGTCTATTTATCTTGTTTCTGTCCTGAACCCCAGTAATCCAAAAAGGCTTCGGCCAACAGTCTAAATACGGCCCGTCTGGTTGCCAAACCCATGAGTATTTGGGCCAATCACAAGGGCTAAAGTACTCCCAGCTGGGATTGATGGTTAGCCCAGATTAGGCAAAGTCTGCAACCCAAATCATGCCCAAATCTGGTCATGGAGCTGATGGGTTAGCAGGTCAGGTTTACTCATGAGAAGTAAGAAAAGGTGTTTCTTTTTGTCATTTGCTAGCTAGAGATACAATATAAAGACAGCTTGGTCACATAACATCACGTCACCACCGCTAAGCTAAAGGTGGCTAATGTTGGGCTATAAAGGAACTACATCACGGTCACATAACATCACATCACCACCGCTAAGCTAAAGGTGGCTAATGTTGGGCTATAAAGGAACTACAGCACGGTCACATGACTTCACGTCACCACCGCTAAGCTAAAGGCGGCTAATGTTGAGCTATAAAGGAACTACAGCACGGTCACATGACTTCACGTCACCACCGCTAAGCTAAAGGCGGCTAATGTTGAGCTATAAAGGAACTACAGCACGGTCACATGACTTCACGTCACCACCGCTAAGCTAAAGGAGGCTAATGTTGGGCGTGATGACATTTAGTCGTCTCATTTCGACTCTTGTTAGCAACCAAAGTGTTTAAATCCACCAGTGGGGTATTTACTGATGTATTTGATGTCGTATAACTAAATGTTAAAATCTCATGTCAGGGTTTTATGACTCATTCCTGCACGGATTATGTTTGAGCTTAAGTCTTCTTTTCTCGAAAAACGTAAGAACTGGACCCCATTTCACATCAGATACTATATTGCATATTTCTTATCACTGAGGTAGACAACATGCAGTATTAACTGAGATATTTCTGGTTAACCCCCCAGTAATTTCCCCTGTAGATTAATCCCATCCCTCGGTCCACGCTCACCTACAACACCCTGTAATGTGTTGACTCCATGACACCTTAAATCTGACAGTAATGACTAACGCCTTCATCAGCCTCCTGGTTAATGGCTTCAGTCATCAGAGCCTCGGATTAGACCCCAAATGACTTGTACATTTGGTGTATAAATATACGCTGTGAGGAATATTAGCTGCTCTCAACCCCGTCGTTCTGATTTCATAAAAAGGTAATGAATTGTTAATGGCATGATTACTCTGAAAATAGAAAATGGTCGTGGCATTATGGCTCCCAGGGCTTTCCCTCTGCACATGAAATGAAAGGTTATTCATTTTGTGTCAATACTTGCACAGTCCATTTGTCTCGCTGGGATCGAATGAAGGGTCTCATTACACCATATGAGACCCAATTATTCTGTCTCTGTGGTCACTCATCATGGTTAACAAGTCTTTATTCTCAGGCTTTTGTCACACATGGTCTTTACATCTCAGCAATATGTTTTGGATACATTCATAACTTTTATTCTCTCTTTATTTTTAAGGTCTTACGGTTGAACTGTTGCTTGTTCGATGCTGTGAACATAGCGGTACTTTACCTGCAAGCATGGCTACAAGTCTATCTACTTAAATGTGTTACTTCTTTTTGTGCCTTTCCAATCACAAGCATAACAATCAGTTCAGAAGAAGATTATGTTGTTTTAGATTCATCATATTGCCATCAAATCCCATATAAAGACCAAAACCAACAATTTATACCAATATTTGTAGTTTCCCTACCCTGTCTGTGTCTCATTTGTAATGAAGACGTAGATATTTAAAGAAGGCTGACAAATATGTATCTTCATTGCAAACGTGACACAAAAAGGCTCAGCAATAATAAAAACATGGACACAGCAAATCTTACAGGAGTGAATCAGGGACTATTTTAAGCTGTGAATCAATACACATTTGGCGCCCTAGGGAGAACCAGCATGGTGTATGTTAGCTTCACTTGTAATATAGTACAGTGCCAGTGTGTGCTGTGATAAAGACAGAGAAGGATTGTTGTCAAAGCCTGGCTATCCTGTGCTTTATTAGCTTTGGTAGCTCAATGCAATCTCTCACTGGCAAGGGTTCATGTTTCTGAAAAACTGGTATTTCCATCCACTGTACATTACATTTCATTTAGCTGACGCTTTTATCCAAAGTGACTTACAATGACCAATTACAGGGACATTCTCCCTGGAGTAACTAAGGACTAAGTGCCTTACTCAAGGGCACACTAGTGGTGGTGTTCCTGGCGGGATTAGAACTCACAACTTTCCGATCTTCAGCCCACCTCACTATCCATTAGACCACCACTATCCCTAACCTGTGTAACCTGTGATTAACACGATCTTAGACTCTTTATGATTCAACAATGATTATAAAGTTAGCATATAGCTTCTGTTTTATCTGTCTTTGTAGCTGTGTATGTTTATAACTTGCCAGTGTTACAGCTGTCTGAAGTAATCGCCACTAAGCGGGCGTTTTCTGCTGGTGACATTTAACTCGTAATAGTTTTTGATCACTGGTCTTTTTAAGTAGTATGTATATTTTTTGGGTCTCTTGGTGGCAACAGTTGCCTTTGTACACAAACAGACTGAGAAAACTTTTATTTGGATTTGTTCTATTGCTCCCTGATGAATTTAAGTCCAATTTGACTCTCCTTTTAGCTCGGTTTTGGTCTCCTCCCACCACCAAAAGGAAATATCTGACTCTAGCTGCTAAATAGTGCTCACTGGCTAACTTCTTTTCTGGTTTGGTTCTGTACAGGTGTGTACAGTGGATTTCACTCTGGGATATTTTGACTTAACTCAACTGTAATTCTAGTAATATTTTTACCAACAACTGCTTCGGGAGGTATTTGGGAAGCAATGGAAGTCAATGGAACAAAAGATTAAGCTATTGGATAGACGGAAAATACTCATTATTTAATTGTTGTTTGGGATCTGGCTCTTCAAACCCTTCAACTTTAATTCATTTCATGTAATATTTGTGCCAGAACATATCAGTGTGACTCTTTAAACCTTCGTCAGTCGAGTTCCCTGCAGCCTATAAGCCGTCTCAATGCTCCGTGATGGAGAGACTGACAGCGCCGCGCTCACCTGAGCCACCGTATGTCAGCAGCGTCTTAATATTTCAGGGTTTTCCTCAAACAGCCATCCCCAGCAGTTTCTGCAGGTTTCTCACTGCAGGCACTGGGCTTTAATTAGAGGAGGAGGGCCTTATCACAGCAGCGCTGAGCGCCAGGATCCACTCTGAATGTTTTATCAGACTCTGAGCTGCTTGACTAGAGGTGTCAACAGACTGGGAAAAGTCCCGAGGCGCTGTGTCAATCTGCACTGAAAGATGTTTGTATTGGGGGTTTATTTTGGGGAAAGGAGGGGTGTTAGGAAGCCTGTTTTGGGCTGGCAAACATCCAATTGCACCGTTGCATTGTGTACATGTTTGTAAAATGTGGCTGCATGTATCAGGCTTTAGTAAACATGCTGCATTTTCAATTTGGAGCCCCACACTCCTCATAAATCTCACAGAATATAATGGGAACTCATGTGCTTTATCCACTTCTGGATATGGAGACTGAGAGCCGCTGCTTGGATAAAACCCAGAAGCAACTCATGAAAAATAATGTTTTCCAGGTCTCATGAGTTTGTGATTGGATTGAGACAACAGCTATTACATATTTATCCATTTTAATTTATAATGACACACGCTATGAGTCTGTCACTGGCTGGTATTTCATGAGAGAGATTACAAGAAAAGGGAGGGTTGAATTAATTATTTAGGCGAGAATGAAAAGTACAAAGCAGCCATATCGCAGCCTGCAGCGAGCTCAGGAAATTAGGTCAGTTTCATAATATTCTGGTGGGATCGGAGCTCTGCAGCTGCTGCACTCAGGCTGGAAACAGAGAGGCAATCCATGATGGAAATCCACCGCTCAGCTATAAAATCATTTAGATTGATACGATGTGTGCACAGTCACAGTGGTTCATTGTGAGTTATCTGCAGGCATGAACGGTATTTTATAAAGAAACAAAGGAAGCAGGAAAGCTCAGTAAAGCATGTTGTTATAGCTGAAATTGTTTTGATTTATTGTGATCCATTATATATACCTTTTTGTGCATGTAAAGGGTCTGCAAAGGCTAAAATCCCAACCTTTACTTCCAGAACATAGTGACATTTTAAGGGGGGACATCTCTAATCGGTTGACCAATCACAACAGAGCCGACCAGATAAATAAAGGATTTTAATTCTAATGCCATGATATTTTTCTTAACTAAAATAGTTTAGTCGCCTTAAAGTGAAACAAGGGGTCTCTAATGTTTAAAAAAGTGATGCCGATTGGTTCTGACCAAGCGTCCTTATGTGTCGAGTTGGGAATGAAGACTGAAGGGTTATATACTGGATTAGGAGGTAACTTCCTATGCAATTTGTTCAAAGTTGTTGTCTATTTTAATCGACAGCCTTACAGAAACTTGCCCTCATTAAGTAATTACGGTTTTTCAAATATTTCTTGAGATGCTGCATTGAATTACTGAGGATTAATGATGACTCAAAGTCCCATCATCAAGGCCCTAGTAGATGTCTTATTACATTATAACGTTACATGTTATTACATTTATTTATAGCAGGCGCAGAACACGTTATCTGACACTTTAATCCAGAAAAATTCAAAATAGAAGAGCAAAAGAAGTAGGAGAGAAACAGGGATTTAAGCCATTGCAGACCATTTACATGCACAAAAACCTATATAACCCACAAAATCCCATCATCAAGGCCCTAGTAGATGTCTCTTCTAAGTTTCAAGGTCCTTCAACATCACAAAAAAACCAATGGAAGTCTATGGAACAAAAGATTAAGCTAATACGCCATTAGTCGCTTTCACACCAAGTGCTTTGCCGTACTTAGTTCCCAGCACTTAGTTCCCAGCACTTAGTTCCCAGCACTTAGTTCCCCAATGGAACTAAAGAGCCGATCGCGTTCACACCGGAATAAGTTCCCTGAGGGAAGATAACGAAAATGAAGCCGCTGACGTCACTTCTTCTTCTTCTGCTTTGGGTTTACTGGCAGGCCGCAAACAACTTCACGGCGTATACTGCCACCCGAAGTCCCCGGCCGGAAGTCCCCGGAGTTGGGGACTGGCTTCAGTAGAAGCTGCTGGGACTCCCAGCAGCTTCTACTGAAGCCTTCCGAGTAAATCGCCAGAACGCCGACACCTCCTCATCTCCACCGCTCCCATGTTTTATTTTGTGTTGCCATAAGTTAGTGTCTCTCCGTTGGTGCGTGGGGCTAATGCTAATGCTAATAATGCTAATGCCAGCAAATACAATGGCGGCTTCAAAAACCTTTTCAGAGTTTTACGGGGCGTGGTTTGCAATTCGCCCAGCCAATCAGAAATTGGTACTTTTTTCTCCCCAGGATATTACCACCTCTCTAGCAGGCACAAAAAATGGGGGTAAAAGTTCTCTGAGCCAAGCTCTCTTTTTGGTGTGAACGCAAAATTCCAGGCGCTATCGGAACTAAACGGGAAAAGTACGGGTAAAAGTACTCCGGTGTGAAAGCGCCTATTGGATAGACGGAAAATACTCATTATGTAATTGTTACAGTCGAGTACCTGCAGCCTAAACCATCTCAATGGTGTTTTTTTCTGGGATATATTGACTTCAAACAACTGTAATTGTAGTAATTACCAACAACTGCTTCGGGACGTATTTGGGAAGCAATGGAAGTCTATGGAACAAAAGATTAAGCCATTGGATAGACGGAAAATACTCATTATTTAATTGTTGTTTGGGATTTCAAAAACCTATTTAAACCAGCAAAGTCCCATCATCGAAGCCCTAATAAAATTCTCCTCTAAGATTCAAGGTCATTCAACATCACAAAAAAAGTCCTAATCTGTGGTGATTCCCCTCGTTGGTTTCAGGAGGACTGGATGTGTGACTCCTGGGTTTAATGAGCTCTCGGACTGGATCAGGCCCGAGGCTGCAGAGCTCCATCAAAGAGCAGAGGGATTGGAGGATGATTATTCCCACATAAAGAGCGGGATCTTCCTCTGACTTCAGTGTAATATACACCGCAGTAACAACTACCAAACCAAGTCTTTTCATCAGCTGCATATTCTCAATGTCCAACCGTGTTATTAGATGTATTTCAAGCAGGTGCAGAACACGTTATCTGACACTTTAATCCAGAGAAATTCAAAATAGAAGAGCAAAATAATCTTTAATACCAAGGTCGCTAGAAACGACTGAATGTCATTCTTTAGTTTCATATTTCAATACATTTACTTTCCAAAAAAAAAAGTTTTTTGGTTGAAGTAGTTTTATCGGGTATGGTATGGCAGGATATTGACACTTCAGTTGTTTTAGAGCCCACTCTGCTCTGATTGGTTAGCTGTGATTGGTCAACTGCTTAGAGATGTCCCGCCCCTTAGCCTTTCATGTACAATGTGTTGGATCGCTAGCCAATAGGAGCATGAGTGTTCCATTGTGATGTAAATATATGTTTTTGGAAGACAACAAAGTAGAGAATCTCCCCCTGGAGGAAACACAGAGATGTTAGCCTTTGCAGACCATTTACATGCACACAAACCCATGTAAACCCCCCAAAAGCATCATAGGGCCTCTTTAATTTGCAAGGCAAGTCACTGTTTTACAAAAATGTTGGTTTTGCAGGAAAGTCACGTTGCAGGAATGTGAGCTTCATACCTGGAAACTTGTGCATCAGAGAATGTTGTTTTTCAGCTTCCTCTCAGGTACTCAGGCTAATGGAGCTTTGCCAAAGCACAGAGTTAAGTTTAGGCAAAGATACACAAGACTGAGTGTGACACGTGTTATCTGAATCTATGAATACACGATGTGTATTTCTGAATATCAGCTGGCATCCTCACTGTACCCGAGGCTTGATTAACGAAACTCTGATAACTAGTGGCTGCAGAGGTTTACTGTGGTCTCTTGATTAGCATCGTAGCTCTGAAGCTAAGGTAGTAACTCATGTGGTTCTGTATTAAATCATTTCTTAGACTGGTTCATATTTTTGCTTCCCTATAGATGAGAGTAACACAATAGTCACTTCTGGGCGAAATTACAGCCCCGCTAACTTTTGGGGGAAAACATTCGCTGTCATTTGAATGGTGGTAAATGCAGATTCTGAAGTTCTCGGCAATCACATCAAAACATGAAGAAAACCGCGCTTTTTTGTATCTACAAGAAACCCAATTATAATGGTCGGACAGGCAAACTATTAAAACATTTCATCGGACATTGATGATCTGCGTCAATTTCTGGTTTAATTTAAATCAATAGGGAAATGATGTCCGGTGGGTCTGCTGGAGGACGAGTGGCAGGAAGTATTTTACACTTAAACTGAGATTTCTGAGTTTCTTTTACTGTCTTGTTTTCTATAGAGCAGGGGTGCCCATTACGTCGATCGCGATCGACCGGTCGATCGCGAAGGTAGTGTGGGTAGATCGCATGGCATTGAAAAAAAAAAAAGG
This sequence comes from Dissostichus eleginoides, assembly GCA_031216635.1. NCBI lineage: Eukaryota > Metazoa > Chordata > Actinopteri > Perciformes > Nototheniidae > Dissostichus > Dissostichus eleginoides. The sequence continues at coordinate 28,264,104 of CM062280.1, forward strand.
AAAGAAAAAAAAAAATTTAATTTTTTTTTTTTAAATTTTTTTTTTTTTAAAGTTAGCCTATCATCCATCCTTGCTATGACATTTGCCACTTGATTGACGTACAGGTAAGCCAGTCTGAGTTGTATTGTGCCATACGGGTTCATGCAGTTATGAGGGGGCCTCACCTCTTCATCTGAAGCGCAAATGCGGCGCACTATTATGCGCTTATGCGGCGCAATTAGTGTAAGCGTGCCACAGTTTATCCGCCGTTTACTCCACTAGCACCCCCCCCTCCTGCGCTCGCGACACAGATTGGGCAGGGGCGGCCCTGTAGGTAGATCTTTTGGGCTTGGTCATTTTAAAAGTAGCTCCCAAGCTGAAAAAGTGTGGGCACCCCTGCTATAGAGGAAGTAAAGGAAACCGTAACTTTGCTCTGATGCATTGTTTTCCCCTTAAAGTGGGCGGGGCGTTCATTTCGCCAGGAAGTGACGTATGTGTTCCTCTCATCTATAGTCAAGTGTAATCATAACATTTAGTCTTTATAAGGTGCATCTTTTAAATAATAAAAACACGTGAAGGTCATTTCCACGTAGAAACAACAAAGCCCTTCATGGGATTTGTTCTCTACCGTCCTATCATGGTAAAATCAGCTTGTGCCCTATAAACCTGATGATATCAACCATGCCTACAGTATGTTTGATATAAGATAAGTCCTGTTATCTCCTCCCCACACTGACAGAATTGAACAGTATTAAGGTTTAGTTTCACAGCCGCAGGATCCCATGACATGGCAGACTGTGGTTATATTTGTTCGCAGGAAGTTCACATCTTTGTTTTTTGTTTTGGGAGCCCTACAAATCAGTCATGTGCTCGCAGTCGCTCTCTAAAAACATCAACGCCTGGACAATAACCGCCATTGTTTGGACTCTAGAAAGAGACCGTGGTAAGACAAAGAAACCTCCATTAGCAGCAGAGGGGGAAACCATTCACAGATTACTGTAGCTGGTGCTTTTAATGAAGGATTGCACAATAGAGCACCATCAGTCTTTATTTTGAAATGGCAAGCTTAAATGACACTGGGCAGCTGAAGTGTGTGAGTCAGATATTTAAGGATAATATGCACATTATACCGCTTATTACACGGCTACCTACTAAATAAACAACAACTTGATTCACAATTTTGATGTAAAAATGATCATATTGCTCTCGTTGAGATAAAAAATTGTCCGTTCAATCCTTTTTCTGCTGTTCCCTTTAGTGTTTACTTCCTGTCTGTCTTCTTCTGCTGTTCCCTTTAGTGTTTACTTCCTGTCTGTCTTCTTCTGCTGTTCCCTTTAGTGTTTACTTCCTGTCTGTCTTCTTCTGTCTTTTCTTGCTCTCTTTTTCTTTTCTTAACTGGGGACAGTTTCATTAATCCAAGGATTCGCAACAGTCTGTTCTCCTTAGCAACAGTCTGTTCTCCTTAGCAACAGTCTGTTCTCCTTAGCAACAGTCTGTTAGCGAGAACTAACAACCCCTGGAATGTCCAAATTGACCAATCAGAATCGAGTATTGAACTGAGCTCTGTAATAAAGCCATATAACCACCTGCCTCCACCACACATGTACTGTAGCTCCAATATCTTATATCGTTTTCACGAGTTATCTTCATCCTTTTCCCTCTTGGACCAATGTATGCGAGTATTGATTCTCCTGGAGCCTCGACACAGCCCATAATGAGCTCCAGAGCCCGTCTGATCCACATTATGTTAAATGGCGCTGCAGTACTGTACTATTGATGATATCTCAACAAACTCTTCGGCCTTTCAGGAGATCTCTACCTCTGCATTTTATGATCCAGTACAAGCAGTCAGCAGTTTATAAATGAGAGGAGGAGGAGGGAGGAGGAGGAGGAGGAGGAGGAGGAGGAGGAAGTGTGTGTTTCTGTTCTGCAGGAGGCGATGGAAACAGCGTTTTACTAATAAAGAGCTCATGAGTCAAAGTTAGCTCCACCTTTCCAAGCTGCAACATGGAAAAGAGGAATGCATCAATCATTATAGTGAAATAACATAAAAAACAGTATTGTTAAATTGGATATTCTGCATGATGACTACTTTTACGTTTGGTACTTTAAATAAATTAACATTTTTGAACATTACTGAAATGATTGCAGTACTTTTGCTTGAAACCTAGTATTTCTACAAGTAAAACATTGGAGTACTTCCACAACTGAGAATCAACACAATGCATCCAAACAGAAAGTGCAGAGAGTATTTAAAGTGCATGAGGTTACAGTATATTCACATATTAATAGCAGTACAAATGTGAGGGAAGGTACAGACAAGTTTGTGAAAATACGAAATACTTATTTACAGATGAGGTGCAGGGTTTAGGCATATATATATTTTAAAAACAATTCTAATTCTAATATATATATATATATACAAAGCAGTGGTAGGTCCCTGAGTGTGAGGCGCTGTGGGATGAAGCTCCATAACATTCAAGGCGCGTGTCGGTGCTTTTAAGATTCAAGATTCAAGGCTTTTATTGTCATTTGTACATATCTACAGTGTGACAATGAAAATCTTAGGTCACAGGCTCCTCCAACAGTGCACAATAAAACACAATAAAACAGATAATAGTGCAAGTACATACAATTAAATAGAATATAAAAGAAAGTAAACAAACACTGAAATAAAGCGAAAAAATGGCAGTGTTGGAGAGGAGCAAAAGACACGGCAGCCATCATCACCGGCGCCATCTTTGAACTCATCACATCTTTTTCTATGCAAATTCCCAAATGTGTTTGTCTGCATGTACATTAGTCTGTGAGCACAGTAGATAGGTCACAGAAGAGTATTTTGAGGTGTTGTGATCATCCTGCTGCTGCTTTGACATCCTCCTCCTCTAAATGTGTCACCCTTCCCCCTCTCACCTGACACGGCTTCCTCTTCACCCGTCAGCTTGATTTCTTACCTGCACAGAACAAAGTGCGAGGCATGAGAGCTGGGCAGGGGGGAGAAACTGGAGCTTTTCTCTATTCAACATTTCTATTCTCATGCTTCCAGCTCCCCCACTGCTTTCTGAGAAAATGTGCAAAATCAATTGTTTCCAGTCAAGTTGGGTAAACGGGGTGTATCGGGCTAGAACAGAGTTTTGGCAGATGACACAATTTTCGCCTTGGCGCCCGAGCGTGGTTTCTCTGCAGCTGAATGACAATAACACCGGAGGCGTCTGGGCGCTCATTTTCTGCCACGCCTGAATAACGGCGGAGAGGAAGATGGAGCGTTTCTCCTGATGCTTTTTCATCCCGGTGTCCCCCAAATACAATCAGCAAGGGCGCAGAGCAGCGAGGAGACACGTGCCTCTTCCCCAGGGTCTGCATTTGCATGAAGATATTGTTGATCAAAGCAAGGCTTCCCCTCCTTTCTCTCAACCCATCCATCGCACAACAGTTGGAGAGAGGAGCAGGGATTCAGCTGCAGGAATATTAGTGAAAGGCTCAGAGAGAGTCGGAGAATAGGGAGGCTTTCAATGTGTCTCTGACATCTCAATCAGCTAGGACACGAGCTGAGAAAAGACTACATAAGATTTAGATAAAAGATTGTTTTGTATAAGGCAAGGCAAGTTTATTTATATAGCACCTTCTTTCAACACAGGGCAATTCAAAGTGCTTTGCAAACATGAAAGACATTAAGAGCATTAAGAAACAGTGCAGCAGACACATATTATAAAAAAGAGCAGAGACCTTGTCTTGTAGTAGCTTTGAAACTTCATTTTGCTGATTCTTCATTGTTATTGAAAGGTCTGATCATTGTGGCTAATATTCCATTTTGATGGTAAAACTGACAAAAAGTGAAAGAATGAAACTGAAACGGGAGCTTTTCTCAGCTTTACCGAGCTTGATTTAACTCTCATTGTTCTCGTAGTCGTTCCAGCCGCAGCAGGGAGTGTTTGTTTCCAGAGAAAATATCTAAAAACCCTCTGTAACACCCGGCTCGGCACTGAAAAGGCAAGCCGGTAGACCTATTGGAGCATTTAGCAGCTAAAGAGACAGATATTTCTCCCAGGAGTTGATAGAGATAAAAAAACACCAAGGAAGTAAAAACTAAATGGAAAAATATTGCCTGAAAAATATCTTTACACTAATTGTTTTATTCCTGAAATTCAAATGCCGTATATGCTGATGATATATTTGTGTTTATCAGTGTTTCATCCTGCATCTAATTCAGTTCTCTGTTCATGCAGAAAGTTAAACTATGTGCCTCCTCCTGCAGGATCTCAGAGCCTCCTGACACTCTTTCAGTTTCTGAGATCAGCTGAAAAATATCAGAATGTGGATCTCCTGTCTTCCTCTTCCTCTCAGTGCTGCTATAATAATCAAGTTGCCAGCATAGTGAAGTGTATAGTACCCCAAAGTTTTATGTTAGAAATGTACAATACGGGTCCCCAGCACATAGAAACTGCCGGATGCTAACCTGCATATGTTGGACAATTGGCACAATTAGCATACATTGTGTTTGAGACAATGCAGACAAAAGCTTAATAATGGCTTGGCCTGTTCGGACCATTTTGAAGTGGTTTTGGAGTTTATTGAGGCTGTTTCTGACATAGTCAGGATCAAAAATTGTAGTTATTACCCGGAAATGCCCATATTTGTACTTCCGGTGAACTGATTTAGATGAATTTTGTATTGATTGTCAAGTTTTAAGGGGACTTTTTATCCTCAAAATGTCCAAATTGTCCAAATCTGACCAAGCCATATTTGAGCTATTGAAATGCAAATGAAGGCAACGTATGCTCATTGTGCAAATTGCTTAACATTTGCAAGTTAGCATCCAGCAGTTTCTATGAGCTAGAGACCCCTACTGTACATTTCTATCATAAAACTTTGCAGTACTGCACATTCCCAGGACTCAATGAGCTGGTAAACAGACTATAATAAACCCGTCCTCCTCAGATATTTCCCCTCACAGTCCACAGAGTGAGGCAGGTGGAAGAGCCGCAGCTCGCAGGAATCTGTATGCCTCGTGTCAGGATGATATTTTAATGATGGCGGCTGGTCGGGCATGAGTGCAGAAACGTCTGCATTAGAGCTGCAGCGCTTGGCAGGCGGCGAGTCCTCTGAGACACGAGAGAGAAGCTCATCCAGGGGAGGAGAGCTTTGATCAGCTGCTCTTATTTCCATATCGCAATACGCCAACTGCTCTCTCCGCTAAATGAAAGGCGACGTGGATTATGAGTCACTGCAGAGACCAGAGCGAGAGGATGGAGGATCTATTCTGCCGTTCGCTTCATCCCGTGCCAGCGCAGAAGTGTGTGCATGTGGACGCCTCACGTGCACTATCCTGTTCATCCACTGTACAGATTAGTGAAGCGATGGGGCCTTCAGAGCAGTGATTTCACACATGATGGTGCTACAGGATGATCAATCTGTTTAAAAATGTAAAAGAGAGGCCAGGATATGTTAGCGTGTTCCCTGTGGGACACCGACAGCTTTCACAAGAAATGAAGTATTCCGCATCGGAGAAAGTAGTTGTAGTTTGGGAGAGGAACTCAGGGTTTTTGGATTAACATGCACAGAAACCTTTAAACACTACATGATAAGTCCATGGTAAAGAAGTATGTGTTCATAATACTCATTACCCAAAAAAAAAGGTAATTTTGTTTCTTGAACATTCAAAAAAGCATGTGTGTCTGCCCATATCCCAACATTTGGACCATCAATCTTTGGTTTACGTTTTGGCCCGTTGTCATTAAACACAAAATGAACTGTGCATCTTTTTTTAACCCACTGTTGGTTTGTTGGAGGATTGAAGCATCAAGCCTCCTCCTCTGCATTAAAACAGCCTTTTTCATCCCTCTATATGCATCTAAAGCGTATATATGACGCACGTTGGTGTTAGTACTGTATGCAGAGAGCCTCTGATGGTACAGTGTGCTTCTTCATTGCAGAGATCTCTGTATGTTTGATGAATGGAGCTCTTTTCTCTGCGCTGTGTTGTATGTTAATCTCCTTCCCACTGACTTGTTTTTTTTTTTTTTTGCTCTGGCGCTGAGCTGATGCTGTATTATTCCTCCGGGCTGCATTGTGTGCTTCTGGCACTGGAGGAGTGGAGGAGGAGGAGGGGGGCAGGAACAGATAAAAGAAAGAGAGAGGGGAGAGGCGTCAGTGTGCTGACAGCTGTACGACCCCCAGATTCTTTCGCAGTTAAGATGTTTCCAAAAGCGTCATATCTCCATGTTTGATCGCAGTGCTGTTAATCTGCATCACTTAATGTTCCTTTTGTCTCATAATAGAATCGGATGGGATGAAGTTCATCTGGAGAAACACTTTGCGGCTTCAGAAACAATGCAGATATAAAAACACAAATGCTTTATTTGTGTCCCATAGTTTCCGTTGTGTTTGAGCTTCTTCAGCGTTTTGTGTTTGCAGCGTTTGGTTTCTGCAGCTTTTAGTAAACGCTGCGCATGTCTCCTCAAGTTGCTGAATGTTCTCTAAATGCTGCATGTGTTGTCAAGTTGCTGAAGATGTTTCTTCATGTGGAACATTTGTTTTTTTATATCTGCTTCCTTTCTGAAGCTGCAGCGTGTTTCTCCTGATGGAAGAGATTCGGTTGTAGCTCGTTAGCACCTGTCGACCACCGTATCTAACCTTGTGAAGCAGAGTTTCTTTCAAATATCTTAAAAAACATCACATCCACCAGTAATAACATTTTATAAACCTTAATGTTATTGTTTGTCATGATACTTAACATTTATAAATGCATTATAATGTCTTATGACTGTGAGAGTAATGCATTATAGACGTGACCTTCACATGAAGTGTCACTGCGAGTTATCTCACTTTAGGATTACTCTTCATCTCAGTCACAGTGATGACACTATCTGCTGCTTTTAAAGCCTCATCTTGTTCAGTAAAGTCAAATGAAAAAGCCTCCAAATAATCTGCAGAACATGATCACACAGATGTCACGCAATTTAAAGTATCTATCAGGATTTCCAGCGTCAGGAGAACTCATTAGGATATTTCTGTCATTTTCTGATAATTCCCTATCTTTAGAGGGGAGTTTATTGACTCATTTTCACGCTTCATTTATGATGTGAAAACAGCCGGCACAGCTCCCTGCAAATCCCCTCATTCAGTCGGCGAGTGACTCACACTGACTCCTCATGTGGAGATCATCTCGCCATCATTAGAGGACAAACAAACAAACGGCACAGTGAAATGGATTAGCTGTGCAGCGGAAACTGGGCCAAGTGGGGCGGTCGGAGTAAGAGATGCTGTGATGTGCCATAACAGAAACAAATATTTTGAAGAGAGTGAAGAGAGTGCCCAAAACACTTCTATTAGTAGAAACACGCTGCAGCTTCAGAAAGGATGCAGATATAAAAACACAAATGTTCCAAATGAAGAAACATCTTCAGCAACTTGACAACACATGCAGCATTTAGAGAACATTCAGCAACTTGAGGAGACATGCGCAGCGTTTACTAAAAGCTGCAGAAACCAAACGCTGAAGAAGCTCAAACACACCGGAGACCAGGGGACACTAAAGAGTGACGCACACAGCTGGGAGACCAGGGGACACTAAAGAGTGACGCACACAGCTGGAGACCAGGGGACACTAAAGAGTGACACACACAGCTGGGAGACCAGGGGACACTAAAGAGTGACGCACACAGCTGGGAGACCAGGGGACACTAAAGAGTGACGCACACAGCTGGGAGACCAGGGGACACTAAAGAGTGACGCACACAGCTGGGAGACCAGGGGACACTAAAGAGTGACGCACACAACGGAGACCGGGGGACACTAAAAAGTGACGCACACAGCTGGGAGACCAGGGGACACTAAAGAGTGACGCACACAGCTTGGAGACCAGGGGACACTCAAGAGTGCGCACACAGCTGGGAGACCAGGGGACACTAAAAAGTGACGCACACAGCTGGGAGACCAGGGGACACTAAAAAGTGACGCACACAGCTGGGAGACCAGGGGACACTAAAGAGTGACGCACACAGCTGGGAGACCAGGGGACACTAAAAAGTGACGCACACAGCTGGGACGGAGCGCTTGGTGACGTTCAGGATTATAAAGCTGAACAAGTGTCTCTGTTGTTGGAAACTCACCTAAAATGTTTTATGATCTTATTTCAACAATGTGATCACATGACTCCTTCTGATGTTACTGTGGATCCGTGTAAGCTAACTAGCTAACGTAGCTAACCTAGTCATTTCATAACGGAAAGCAGGGGACACTAAAAAGTGTCAGCTGGGAGACTAGGGGACACTAAAGAGTGACGCACACAACGGAGACCGGGGGACACTAAAGAGTGACGCACACAGCTGGGACGGAGCGCTTGATGACATTCAGGATTATAAAACCGTTTGTCCTGTATATAACTTGTATTTGTACCTGAAGTACTCATCACTCGCTCAGTGCTGGAGGTATTTTGCTGAATCATCTGGAGTTTAGCTCAGTTAGTAAAGCCCCTCCAGACTCTAATCCTGAGTGAGGCACTTTAATACCCCGCTGCATGAGGCTTATCACAAAAACACGGCGCTTGTTCCACCGCCACTCTGTGACCAACGTTTTGAGCGACTTTGAAGGCAACATAGTCGGCTCGGCTTCTCCATTTTTTCCCCTGATGCTCCGTAATGAGCATCTTATGTCACAAAAAATTACATTACTTATTTGAGGCATCTAAAGTAGCCGCGGACTGTCAAAAACATATTCATGTCAAGAGGCAGTTTCTGCAGCCATATTCCACAAACAAAGAAAGACTCACATTGCTGAGGTATTTTGCAAAAATATGTCCAAATCCACTTTTGAGCTGTTTACGACAGCTATTTACTTTCATCAGACTGAATATGCCAAACTTCCTGTATGTCATTATATCTGACAAATGTGTCTCCACTGCAGTTTACCATTATGGATGTTTTTAGCCTCGAGCAAACTTTTTCTCTACATTTTAATTGAAATATGCAGCTTCCATTCAGCATTTCCTTTTCAACTCGTCATCATTTGCATACAAGTACCAGCACAAGAACCTGGCTACTGTCATCCAGCCCGACCGAGTGTGAGCAAAACAAAAGAGCGTCAACTCGTCAGGAATCATTCAAAAAAAGAATAATCCATAAGGAAAGGAACACAAACACGGAGTAAACAAGGAAGTTTGTGCAATTATGTGAAGATGCTGCAGGGGATGAACAGGAGAAACAAGGATGGTCTCATGTTTGTGTTCATGTAGGGAAAAGATGAAGAATCACTACTTTTTATCACTCTGCAAATGCACCTTTTACCTCATATTGTCTAATATTCAGGGTTTTTACGGTCATTAAAAACCTGGAGAAGTCATGGAAATTCAAAATGCTAATTCCAGGCCCTGGAAAAGTTATGGAAAACAATATTTTTCCCAAAGTTTTGGAAAAGTCATGGAAATGTAACTAAAGTTGCATAAAATATAATTTATATTTTATCTAATCGCCGAAATAGTAATACTATAACGATAATAAATACTGTATCGTATAGTAATGAGACGTAAAATGGCATTTAACTGACGAGGTGTTTTGCTGGTGAGAGATTTTAGTTGCTTAAGCGTGTAGAAGCTAGTAAGCCTACTATTTGATTTGTTTTAGAAAGGCACGACATATTTCATATGCAGACCTTATTTTCCTGTTCCATGTTAAAATAAACCATTTTCAGTGGTACCGCTGAGAAAGAGTAATGTTTTTGGTCATGGAAAATTAGGTAAAGGTCATGGAGAAGTCATGGAAAAGTCATTGAAAATCATTGGTGAAAAAGTGTATGAACCCTTAATATATAATCAGTTTGAACTGGCTTCATAAAATCCTGCTTGGTTCCTGATGAACAAATGCACGTGTTAATAGGCAGTATTCATGGTGATCATTAGTTTGCATGAGTTTTGATCCAGTGTATTCATCTGATCTGCATTTTATTTTTCATTTTTTTGATAGTTAAGAGTATAGAAATGACAAGAAATGAAGGAGGAGGATGGGACAGGACATTCTTCTTGAATTATGGGTGTCATAAACTAACTAACTTTATTGAATTGTTCGACATTTGGACCAAACAGGGGTTCAGAGTTGCTTAATTGTGATATTTTCTGGTAGCTTTGTTAAAACATGGCCTTAAATTGGACTTCTACGGATCTTTTCAGGACAGAATTACCTCCGTTAACCCAGTAACTCTGTCTGCAGGTTTATCACAGCATGAGCTGGATCTATAATCTGCTTGTAATGCAGCAGCATGCTCCTCCAGTAAAGTGTTACCAAAAACACTTTCTCAGACTTCCCAGAGAAAGTTTAGCTCCTGAGCAGGCAGAGCTAATTGGACGGATGCAGCTTAATCAGGACAACAGCGCTATTGAGGACAAGGCTATTCCATGCAAAGCAGATAACAGGATGCTGAAGGGGAACAGGAAACAAAAGATGGAGCCAGTACTGCTCGTTCTAACAAGGTGATGAGCGGCCTCGGGACAGGGACGCGGCTCTGTTAAGTTTAGCACACAGTCACAGGGTTGAAGAGGTATTCAGATGCTTTATTTAATTAAAAGTACCAACTGAATTCATAATATCACTCAGGAAAAGTGATTATTATTAAAGAAATGTTCAAAAGTAGAAGTAGGCTACTCAAGGTCATTTCTCCCCACTTGTTTTAATTCAGTGAATAATTCTACTTTGGTACCTCCAATAATTATTCCACTAGTTTATGCTTGAAGCGTATCACTTTTTAAAAATGCAAAATCCTTATATGAAAAGTAACTAAGCTGTTAAATAGTTAAAAACATTATTTCGCTTTTAGATGTAGCTCACTAGAAGCAAACACACAGTCACAAGCTAACGTTGGCTTCTATGTGTGACATTTACAAGCTTATTTAAGCTACTGTAGATAAATGACAGTCTAAAGCTAACGTTAGAGAAAACATCATCACTCATCCATGAACTTTAGCTGCGTAGTTGCAAACACATAGTAACAAGCTAACTTTAGTTACTGCATGTTAAGTAACAGTTACAGCTAAAGCAAGCCTCTGTACATAAGTGACAGTCACAAGATACTGTTAGTTATTTTATATAAGTGACAGTTACAAGCTAACATTAGCTTCTGTATATAAGTAACAGTGAAAAGTTGACATGAGATTCTGTATACAAGTGATAGTCACAAGTTAACTTAACCCTTGTGTTGTGTTCAAAAGCTGTTACCATTCATGGTGTTCATATGACCCATGATTCATCTCAGTCCAAAACACAAAAAAAAAATGACTATCATCCAATATTGTTTTAACTACATCATAACTAACTTCTAATGCATTCATAACCGTACAATCCTGTTGTAATTTAATGTTATGGCCCAAAACACATTACACCACATATTGCACACGTGCATGTGTGTGTTCAGGTTCAAGTGTTCGTGTACATATTCTTTGAGAAAGGTTGAGTTCCCGTGGGGGGAGGGGGGCAGAGGGAGGGGAGACCAGGTGCATGTTGCGAACAATTATTGTTACAGTGTATGAAGGGGGTGGGGGAGGGGTGTCTAAAGTCAAAGATGAGTCTTGATTGGGCCAAATTTGACCTCGAGTCACCCAAAACAATTCTGCTGGGTCTCCCCAGACCCCAACACCAAATTATACACCTTGTTCCGATACAAAAAACTAGAGCGAAGTTATTATATCATTTTAACTTGAAACGGGTCACGGGAGACCCAAACACAACATGAGGGTTAAGCTGACCTGACTGTATGTAAGTTATAGTTAGAAGCTAAAGTAAACCTCTGTGTATTAGTAACAGTTAGAAGCTACTGTTAGCTTCTGTATGTAAGTGGCAGTCACAGTTTAACGTTATCATCAATGATCTATCAATTATAGTGGCCATAGATGCATTTTTCTTTCTCTACAGTACTAATTGAGGACTTAAAGTGCCAGTGAAGTGCATTTTTTTGCGCCAAAATGAAATGGCAGTTTCATTTCTTACATATAATTGTACCTGTTCATGGCTAAAATAATTTTTTAGGAAGTGCGAGGGACGAGATAAACATCGCAAATTTTTCATCCCGTGAACGGCCGTCTGAGCCTACCGCTGCTGCAGACGATAGCGGCTGTGACGTCACAAGATGGGCCCAGTTGTGATTGTAAACATGGCGGAGACTTCGGAAAGTGATACTGGTGCGAGAGAAATGAGTGATTTTGACAGCTTTTCGGACAGGATAGATGAGGAAAGTGGCCATGGAAGTCAATTTAGTTGAGGACAATATTTTGTCATAGATCTAGAGTAGATCTACACACAGGATTGGCCATCACCTGATCATACATTCATCTGTTCATAGCATGATGCAACATTCATGTTCACATGCAGTGTTGTGCTAGTTACTGAAAACCAGTAACTAGTTACAATTACTAGTTACTTCACTACTTACACCAAAAAGTAATGCGTTACTGTGAAAAGTAACTTTTTAGTTACTTAAAAAAGGGCACCCATTAATGCCCTTATACTGTAGCCTTCATTTCAGTACTGTTATTGCATCGGAGAATAATACAACCTGTTGATCAACTTGACATGCATTTGCATCACTGAACTCTGCTAAGCAATGTGGTCTATACAAACACAAACACAAAGATATGTTTCAAAGTGCCAATCCAGCCGCTGTTGCTTAGGTGGAGGTGGAGTGGCGTCGGATGAGTCTGGGTCTGTGGTCTTAGCTACTAGCTTCGTCCCAGCATGTTGTTTCTGCAGATGTTTCAACAGATTTTAATTGCTGTTTTGGGCAGTCGATAGGATCTTTGACCCGCCAAGACACAACTTACATTTAACTAAAACGTTCTTTTCTTTGTGCTCGACAAAAGTGAAATAGTGAGAATATCTCCAGGCGGAGAAACTCGACTTGAGCTCTGCCGCCGCCATGATAGTCTTGTTAGTAAACACAAACACAGTGGCCTTTATTTTTCATAAACAATCTACGAATCTACGAAACAATGACACCAGCCACTCACCTTCATCTTTTGGGAACAGAAACATCGCCACTTCGGCAGAATTGACATTACCACAGCCAGCGGCAATGCATCGCTTCCCGTGTGTTTTTCCTCCCTTTTTCTTCACTGTCGCCTCCATTGTCAGGTTTCCTCGATTGGCAATCACTTCCAGTCGACTGCGAAACACTTTCCAATAAAATACTCGCTCAAAAACGTTGGTAAATTCCACTTTGAAACAGAGACAAAATGAACGGTGGTGAATGTAAACACTTCGGCTGAGCCCATCTTCTGACGTCACGCAGTAGATCGCAAGCCACGCCCACGAAGGCGGAGGTCGACTGCAGATTTCCCAGCGGAAAATTCCAACTCGTCAAATTCGTTGCTATTCCAACATCTTTGATATGGGTTCCAATGGACAATTTTGGTCATTACTATACGTATTAGCATAACAGATCATGCACCGGCGCACACTTCACTGGGTCTTTAATTGTTTGTACTGAAATGTAAAGGCCATTGTTGAGCAAAAAACTGGTTTCTACTGCCTTAAGGAATTCTCGTTTCTGCATGAGGTTAATAAATCCATCTGTTTGCATTGTTTTAGTGTCACTGACCCAGCCTATACACCAGCACAGGGTAGATTTACCCCAACAATATGACCCTATATGCTCAACACAGTGTTTGGGTAGATACAATCACCGAGCTTTTTTTATGGTTCGCTCACTGATGACAGAAAACAGCCACACAAAGCCCAACATGGACCCGACAAGTTTCTTGCTGATATGTCTGGGTGAAGCCGAGATAAAGCGCTGACTTTGTGCGTTGTGAGGAGAAAAGGCCTCTTTCCTCCGGAGCCTCGGTGAGAAATGAAACAATATTGTGTCTGGCGGGGCTCCAGGCCCAGCGAGGGGACGGGGTGGCGCAGAGTTTATGAAAACAGCCGGGGATGAAGCTGTGATGGCTGTCTTTAAGTGTTTCTCTGCAAATCTAACAGGGGGCTTATGTCCCTCCGAGCTGGTGTTAACATGCTGCGCCTCAGCTCTTTATTGGCATCTTATCTGTGCTTTCCTGAGCCTGTTTTTATACCAAACCCCACTAATTACACCATTATGTAATGACCCCGAGAAATATAATGCTCAGCATATTAGATGTCGGATGGAAACGCTGTTTGTCCGTTGCGAGAAAAAAGGGAGAACATTTTTCCAGTTATGTTTAGGCTGATGATAAAAATCACGTATTACTTTGGGCTCGTTTTCTTTTGAGCTGGAAGATATACAGTGTGTCATGATTAGAATAACTTCTTACTGCTTCATTCTGTGTGAGGCAGCAGCGATAAGGCTGACAGGCTGTGAGGGGATTTCTAAAAGCTGTAATCCACATTTGGAGCTCAGAGGCAGTTTAACATTGGCCTGAGCTCTTCCATAATGTACTTTATACTGTATTTTTGGCATGTCTGGCAAAGTAGACAGTATTATGTTCGTGTAAATCTAAAAAGCATAGAGTCATGTTAACCTACTTTCCGTTTTGTAGACCCTCAGTGCTCATAAGAAAGTATTTTACAATTTGTGGTTAAACTGTTGCACTCACTTTTTTGGAAATCAGTATATAGTGGTGCAGGAATGAGTCCTTAAACCCAGAAATGAGTCAGCATTTCATCACTTCCTGTCCCCTGGTCGGAAAGTCAATTGTTTTCTGAATGTGTTTCTGGTTGTGAGGCTGAAATAAGGTCTGAAAAGTTCTCTAAAAACTAATATCAACCTGAAAATGAGCACAATAGGACCCCTTTAAATAATCCCATGTGATATTATGACAGCAGAGCCCTCTCTATAACAACTGAGTTAAATCCAAGACTTTATAATACGCTAGAATAAAGGACAAAGATACAAGTAAGTGGACCCTTAAAGGGGACCTATCATGCAACATGCACTTTCTGATGTCTTTTATACATCAACATGTGTCCCCGGTGTGTCAGGGAACAAACGCAGCGTCAGAAAATAAAACCCTCTCTCTTTTCCTCCGTACCCAAATCTCTAAAAACGGGGACAACGGAGCTGATCCAGATTTGCGTCCGATATGACGTAATATCTGAAATGTGGACCCACGGCCCATCAGAAACGTTGCTATCAGAAACAATGCCCGACTGTTTTGGACGTAATATGGTCGGTGTTTACATTAGCATCGCTAACACTCAGAGCTAACCTGTACTGGAGAGCATGTGTGTGAAGAAGCAGGAAATAAAAAGGAACTCACCTTGTGGTATAACCGGCAAGAGAGAAAGCCTTTGAGCTCCATACTGTTTCAGAAAGAATCCTTGATAATCCATGATATGGCGTTTCATCACGGCAGTATTTAGTTTAGACAGTAGCTGCCGGGTCCCGCACGAGCTCAGACCCTCCTTTTTTATTGTATCTATTTTTTTCAAAGCTTTATACCCCAAATCAGCACTTTAGAAACAGGAAGTGAAATAGAGGGATATGAGGCATGGCTAGAATGGGTGATCTGTTTGGTATTTTGAGCAAAACACTTCATAGACATGTTTTTTATATATTTGTATATATCTGAGACCTATGCTATTGCCTAAAAATAGCATGATAGGTGACCTTTAAGCTACTATATTTTTGTCACTACTAAAAGCACATTGTCCCAAAATATTATTATTATTATATTATTATAAAATACATTTCATGGATTATTATGAGTTATTATTATTGTTGTAATATAAAAAAACAGGGATCCTTTCATCATCCATCAACTGGGAAATGTACAAAGGCCAAAATAAACACCCTGATAAAATGCAATAAGTGCAACATTTTTTAAATAAAGTGAATACGTGCAGCATTATAAAAGTGGACAAACATGCTAGGTGAAGTAGCAGCCAGTTAGAAATAAAAATAGATTGTAGAAGAGTTTATTTTGCATGTGAGTGGTGCACAACAGTGTGAAACACATTATGTCCTTGAACCTCTCATGCCTCCAATGTTCTAGTTCCTAATGCTTTTTATAACACAAAGGCCTCCTCTGAAGTGTGTGTGCCTTGCTTTAGCCTCTATACTATAACACACACTTCACCTGCTGCAGTAGATACACACACATCTCATGGTGTAGTGACAGAGGCTGCTCATCACTATGTTTCCTTCAGAAGTTTTCATCACAGTCACACGTCTGTATGTCCTGAGGAGGAAGCGTTGGCCAGGGTTGGTTGTCACAGTTAGCATGATTAGAAACAGCTTTTCCCAGCATGCCTCAGATACAAACAGCCAGAGGAGCGCTCGATGTTTGGACACCTCTCTAAACCTGTCACACATATACAGGTGTCTGTGTTTGGAGATGTGAGTTTACTGCAAAACATATTCATCTGTGTCATTTCAAGGGGCCATGTTGCCACTTTCTACACATCATTTCCACTAGTTTGGACTGTTTCTCAAAGCCATAACTGTTTATCTTCTAAGCATTGGTTAGTTTCTGTGAGCTTGTTTAAGACGAACACTTTGGTGATTAAATGTTCCAGTCAAAGGGTTGTTAGGACCTTTGTGCCGCCAGCATTTAGGGTCGTTTGTGAGCTAAATCTGCCTCAATGAGCAGGTTTGTAAACATGCACAGTTATTTCTGCATCAAGTTTAACCTTGGACATGAGAGGAGCAGTAGGTATACAATAATAGAGGCACTACATACTGATATAGACCTGAAAATGAGCATAATACGGCCCCTTTAATATTGGAATAAGTTGATAGCCGCGTTTCACACAGACACTAAAGGGTGCTTTGTGCATCGGTACAAGATGCTGTAAACAAAACGTAATAGTAGGAGGTACATGTTTAACCCTAACCCTAACCCTACAAAAATAAATTGGAGGAGAAGCTGCACATCGTCATGAAACTCCAATCACCACACTTTAGATTCTGTTCTACTTTTGTCAATGTCATCAGTAGTTGTACTTACCATAGAAGCACTTTGCACTAAACTAGATAACTCTTGTTTCTTCCAAAAATGCATAACACTATGAAACTTTCCTGCGTGTAAATGCATTTTCCAAAGCTCGACTTACAGTTGGTGTACGGTACGAGATAACGAGGATGTTTCCTGACATTTCCCGCTGTGTGTGTGAAGTGTTTTATGTCTTTGTGTGACCATGGGTGCATGTAAATTAATGAAACAACCGTACAGTGTCTTCATAACACCTGATACTCCGAGTGGGTCCCCAGATACCCAGCTGGAAACAGCGAGCATACACACACACACACACACACACACACACACACACACACACACACACACACACACACCACCACACACATTTCTGCCACACTGAAGCGTCTCCCTTCATGTAGGATAATGAATAATGCACATGGAGTCCTGGAAGAAGCCTGCACAGCTCTGTATGTATAATGAAGGTGATGTGTTTGTGCAGTTTGTCTGATTAGGTGAGCTCCGTCATATATCCCGTCCCTTAAGGGCTGCACAGGCTCTTTGATTCCCCTGCACCTGAAAATGATGCAGAAATGATTTTGCGATTGATCCCACGGTGACTGATGTACAATCAATTGTTGTCATGCCGCCCTCCAGCCTGTGATGGATGGACCTGTCGATTCCTGTATCGCCATTCAGGTCTATTGACCTTTTCTCTGAGGCGTGTTAGCACCACTTGGCCCGGTCATTACGCTGTGATCCAGATGCCAGGGGTCGACATCGAGGGAGTCGCCATCTATCACAGGGAGAGAAAGAGAGGAGACTAAGAGAGGGAGACTAAGAGAGGGAGACTAAGAGAGGGAGAGAAAGAGCGGGAGAGAAAGAGCGGGAGACTAAGAGAGGGAGACTAAGAGAGGCAGACTAAGAGAGGGAGAGAAAGAGCGGGAGAGAAAGAGAGGGAGACTAAGAGAGGGAGACTAAAAGAGGGAGACTAAGAGAGGGAGACTAAGAGAGGGAGACTAAGAGAGGGAGACTAAGAGATGGAGACTAAGAGAGGGAGACTAAGGGAGGGAGACTAAGAGAGGGAGACTAAAAGAGGGAGACTAAAGAGGGAGACTAAAAGAGGGAGACTAAGAGGGAGACTAAGAGATGGAGACTAAGAGAGGGAGACTAAAGAGGGAGACTAAAAGAGGGAGACTAAGAGAGGGAGACTAAGAGAGGAGATAAGAGAGGGAGACTAAGAGAGGGAGATAAGAGAGGGAGACTAAGAGAGGGAGACTAAGAGAGGGAGACTAAGAGAGGGAGACTAAAAGAGGGAGACTAAGAGAGGGAGATTAAGAGAGGGAGACTAAGAGAGGGAGACTAAGAGAGGGGACAAAGAGAGGGAGACTAAGAGAGGGAGACTAAGAGAGGGAGACTAAGAGAGGGGGACTAAGAGATTGAGACTAAGAGAGGGAGACTAAGAGAGGGAGACTAAGAGATGGAGACTAAGAGAGGGAGACTAAGAGATGGAGACTAAGAGAGGGGACTAAGAGAGGGAGACTAAGAGAGGGAGACTAAGAGATGGAGACTAAGAGAGGGAGAAGATAGGAGGAAAACTGGTTCAGACGTAAACAGGAAATGTACGGTACAGGTAGATATACAGGATGGATGACACTGAAAACGTGTAAAAACCTCAGAAACAGCTGGAAAAACATCCAAACATCCACCTTACATACCTTTTACAGTTATATAAATATATTTGTTTTGTTTATGTGTCTATCTTTTCATTCTTAAATGGAGCAACTGTCACAAAACTCAAATCCCACGTGACAAATACAGTACAGTATTCTGATTATATTGCACATTAAAAAGCCTAAAAATCCATTAAGTTTAAATATTTTACGTAGAAAAAAGTGTAACTATATCATGTCTTCATATCTGTATCATCATATTTTTAGATTTATATCTCTTACATTGGTTTTTAGCACCTGTTCCTACACAGAAAGTCGATTCAGAGTTTAGTAAAAACTCACGTAATGTTCTGTTATTTCCACTTGGACTAACTTTCTTTCTTTTATTTGTATTCTGCTCACTGTCTGCGCTGCTATCAGGTTTTCTATCCGCTCCAGCAGCAGGAGCTACATTTCTATTTTAAGCTTTATGAATTATTCCTGCATTGCGTTCTCTTTCGATTCTCTATATAACGCAGGAGGAAAGTTCAATTAAAGGAGATTGTGGAGAAGTAGCAAGACTGCAGAAACAGTGTGTGAATAACACCGCGGTAGTTCTGTGTCTGAATAAACATCTCACACAGTATTCCCAGAAGACACCTCTTCCTCCTCCTCTTCCCCCTCCTCCTCCTCCTCCTCCTCCTCCTTCAGTACACCTCAAATCTCTTCAACATGTAAAAAATCACCTTTTTACCTTCCTTCCAAATTAACTAAAGTAAATGGATTGTTAGCAGGACGTTACTAACTTCATTCACTGCCATTCAATTTGTCATTTTGTGGTGAATAATGGATTTTTTCTGGAGCAATAATCCTCCACACTATGTCTAAGTGGCTCCTCTCTGCAGAAAGGCATTCACAAGCAGCAATCAGGAATAATTTCATTTCAACAAGCACAGTGTGTTCTTCCACCGAAGAGGCAGTTCACTTATTTCTTGCCATGACTGAACTACAAGAAGCCTACATAACATGCACAATACACCTTATGTAGCCCAGCTCTTGTGGTTCAAGTTTGCTATCTTTCTACCTAGTTAGCATTAGCCACTCACCTAACAAGCTAACTAACGAGCTATCGCCAAATTGGTGCACAGGTCCACAGTGTTGAAATGTATAAAAACAAGTTAACCCAGAGACCAACATCCAGCTAACCTTTCATTGATAGCTATTTAGCTAGCAATATGTTAGATATCTATCAAACAATCTGGCTAGCAAACGTTATCTGTCTGTTTATCTATCTAGCAAAAGCTCGCTATCTACTTTACAAGCTATCTAACGTACCTACAGAGTTAGCTAGCTTACTTAAAGGTGCCCTATTATACTGTTTTTCAATATATCCCAGGTCTCAGATATATACAGAGCCTGTCTCTGATTGGCTGAAACACCAAACAGATCATTGCAGCATCCCATAATCCCCTCTGTTTCAGCCCTGTTCCCAAAGTGCTGATTCTCTGTCTGTTACTTTAGATGAAAATAAGGAGCCCCTCCCCACGCCCCTCTGAGAGATGATTGGTTAAAAAGAACTCAATGGTGCTCTAGAAGGAGATTCAGGTGATAAGGTGGGGGGGGGGGGGGGGGGTTACCTTGGTTGCTGATTGGCTAATGGTTACACAAGTCAAAAAATCGTGATGACATCATAAAGTGGCCAAAATCTGATCAGCTCATTTTCAGACAGGTTTTTATAGAAATGGATTAGGACAAAAAGAGAGAGGGTCTTTGTTCCTGAAACTTTCAGAGTCTCTTTACACAGAGGGGACACATGTTGATGTAGAAGAGACATGAAGAAGAGGGGACACATGTTGATGTAGAAGAGACATGAAGAAGAGGGGACACATGTTGATGTAGAAGAGACATGAAGAAGAGGGGACACATGTTGATGTAGAAGAGACATGAAGAAGAGGGGACACATGTTGATGTAGAAGAGACATGAAAAGGTGGATTTTGCACAATAGGTGAACTTTAAGCTACCCGTCTAACAAGCTAGCTCATAAAAATCATTTTAAATTAGAATTATTATTCAACACCTTATTGTTAGCCTTGCAGTGCGGACCTGTGTCTACAGTTCTGGCAGTGAGAGCTATTCGAAGATATAGCTCTAACAATAACACAAAGCCTAATAAGAACATGTGAAAGCGCCCTAGAGCAGGTGAAGCATGAGGTGAATACATACTGTACTTTGCTCTGTGAGTGCTTCGCCACAAGTCTATTAATTGATGCTTTTATCTGGGCGACTAAAGGTCTCTATTGATCTGTTGTCCGTCTGTCTGTTTTACGACAGCCCCCTCTAAAGCCCCGGACATACCAAGCCGATTTTGGCCGTCGATGGGCGTCAGGCCGACGATGAGCGTCGACATACCCTACTCAGATGGGTGTGTCCCGCACCGTCGTGTCTTTTCAGCCATGCCGACACCTTTTCGGCCGAAAACCCACCGATTCAACATGTCGAATCGGTGGGCAGTCGGCCATAGGCTGTCGGCAAAAGAAATCACTCTGATTGGCTGTTCAGCTAGCGAATCAATGCATGAGAAGTGAAACGGAAGTGAGGGACCCAAACAAACTATTAAGAAGGCAAATCTGAGATTTCCTTTAACTCCAGCTCTCCACACAGGTTCGGGAAAGCCCCGTGAGCTTCTCGCTGTAGAGGGAAAATGGAACGCACACGCTATTTGTTGTTTGCTTATATCACGCAGTCTGTTCTTCTTCTCTCGGTTATCACGCAGTCTGTCTTCCGGTTGTTGCCTCTTTTGAATGACGAATACACACTACCGCCGCCTGCTGGTAAGGAGAGTTATTGCCACTCACGCATGCGCAGTTCGTATGTGCTTCTTGGCCGTCGGCTGAAGTCTTTGCGGTGTGTTCCAGTGCGACACATGGCCAAGACGCAGGAGACGTGAGGCGACGCAACAGTCGGGGGTCCGTCTGTGTGAGTTCTTTGGTGTCAGCTTGGTGTGTCCGGGCCTTTAGTCGATTGGGCGATTCATTGGTTGACTGATTCTAAGTTGACTAAGATTTATTTAGTCGATTAGTCTTTCATTCCTTTTTTATCATGTTGAAATGTATAATCACATCTCTGCTGAACACAAGATTTAAAGTGCAGCCTTATGGAGAAAACACTTTTTAAAGTCATGCAACACATCCCTCAACAACATGTGATTGAGGCGGTGACATGTGTCCTTAAAGTCAAGGATAAGTTGGCAGTATGAGTTTTATTCTGACTGCTGCCTGTGTGTGAGGAGTGGTCCAGGGTCTGATGTCTCAATAACAGGTGGAAGCAGCAGGAGATTAGAGATACTGCAGCTTTATCTCCCCCAGGATTCCCCGCTGTCAAACACACTCACAGTTTAAAGCAAGTGTTTAATCGAGAGGGACAGAGGAGGCACACACACATTCAGCAAACTGAGCTTCTGCTTTCAGAAAAGGCTGTTCAGTTCTGTCAGGGAGGAAGAAAGGACCAGAAATGGCCATTAATCAAATAAAAAGGGAGGTTAAAATGAAAGACGATCCTCTTTGCTTTTAAGAGCTGTTTACACCTCACGTTACCACTTTAACGGCACCGATGATTTAGAATAATCAAGGGAAATCAACCCTTTAACTTCAATCCTCAAAGCACCCTTAAACTCTTTATATCAGCAATAAAGTGAAGCATGAATGGAAAAAGTGAGTATAAAAACCCCATTCATTTCCCATTGTATATAAGGCAGTGGTTTCTTCTAGGTATTATGGGATATGGGCTCCCAGAAGACAGGTTTTAGTAGAAGATCCTTGAGTTTTAAGGGGTATCAGGAACCAAAACACTGCACAGTCGTTTATCTTTCCAATTTCCAGAGTTAACGCTTGGTTCACCGCAGGGTATGGGATGTACAGTTTAAGGAGAATATCCTTAAAGTTGAGACACAGTCGACTGTTTGTACGAGGAAGCTTCAAGGAGTGAATTTGGGTTAATCTGTCAATGGAAATGATGTTGATGGAAACGATGCCCAAACAGTCTGGAAGCCATCGATGGACCTTGTCAGATATATCCTGGTACAGCCATGTTTCGAAGGTCGCTATTTAGCCAGTGATCTTGTGTTGCCCATGATAAGATGGGGCAGACACCTGTTATACCTGTTTTATACATTTTTCAATACTGGACCCAGCTCCTCTCCTTTGTCTCTCCGGTTTACCCAGCATACTCAGTGTCCTTTTCCAGATTTCAGTGTGGATAGCCCAAGCCCCCAGGAAGTGATCCGCACTCTGAGGGAAATATTCGTAGTGGCCAAACGGCAGTACTACAATTTCCGTATCAGTCCGTGACGTCATTGGGCCCAGAAAGACCCCATTGACTAACATGGGGAAAGAGACGTCTGTAAATCAGCGGATAATTTTTTTTAACACTAAATAAACCCATTTTGTCCTCATGCGCCAATGAGCAGCTCTATAGGAACGAACGAGGCCTCGAGCGCTGTATCCAGTTCTTATTATACATCCATGGGATAGCCGTTGTTCTGGCCCCTATATGCTAGCCGGCTTTAGTGTTATTAGCTTCACCCGTGAATGCAAAAAGCAGCAACTCAACAGTGAATAAAAACAAACGAAATGTCTTTCTACAAGAAAGTTTAGAGAGTGCACAGCTTAATACGCTAATAAGAGAAGTTATTAACAGAAAAATAAAATGTATGCTCAAATAAGAAAGCTAAGCGTTGGAAGTTTAAAAAATCTAGCAGGAGCAACTGCAACAGGCTGCATGCACACTATATAATACAAATCATATGTAATCCCATGTTCCTGTCCTCCTCTCTACTCTCACCTCTCCTCAGTCTTTTCCTTCCTCAGTGTTGTGCAGAGCAGCAGCGAGACGCTCTCTGGTGCTCGTTAATTACAAAGCGTGGTTACAGATCACTTTAATGTCCGCCTGACAGCAGATTAGAGCGTTATGAGCACCATTATACCTTCGCAGTTTATAACTGTGTTAAACAGGAATCAGGGGTGAGGACTGATCACACCTCAGCTCCACCCAACTCGTCTTCTTCAGCACATGATGATGATGATGAGGATGATGTGAGGGAAGTTAGGGTGGAGGTGATAAAGCCGATGTATAAGAGCACTGTCTTTGCTCAGGTAAAACTTTTGAAATCCTCTAAGCTATTGAGCAAAGTTCACGTGTTGCTGGACAGAGTTGACGTTTCTTTTTCCTGCACTGTCAATAAGAAGTGACTTTGCAGCAAGGTCAGGTATCTGTGTGAGTTCATAACCAACAATGCAGTGAAAAGTGCTTCATGGAAACTCATGAAAAGATAGCCTTCTTTTCAATGCTGTTAAGAAGTTACCTAAGAAAACATCTTTATAACAAAACACATGATGTTAGCTCCATGCATGAATGCAGTCTAGGTGCACATTTGATTGTTTCATAAGAAAGTGTGGGAAGAAGATGTGGAGGATGATTTGATGGATTTCATGTTGACTTTCTGACTTCTAGAAGCGCTTTGAAGACATTTTTTTTGTAGTATGAGGACAGGCCTCTTCTCAATGGCATCCAATTTAACATACCGTAATATAATAATATGATGTGTACACTGGAAGTATGTTTTAAAAAAGATCTGCTTGTGGCAATGTTCGTGTTTTTACAGTTTTTGTTCCAGCTTTACTTTCAATAAAGCTTGCCTTTAGTTATTTGGTATCCGAAGAGTCATGCCAACTCTCAGGCTAAAAACTGTGGATTCACTTCGACTAAGGGATGTGTACAACTCGACAAATCATCTTAAGTAGTGAAAGCAGTTACAATAAAAAGTGAGGTTTGGGAGAACCTGAAATCCTGACTCATACAGGTCCAGGTTTTAGGACTCATTCCTGCACCACTTTTTGGTGGACGAGGAAACTAGCCAATGAGAAGTTGATTTGGAAAAAACATGTGTCAGGACTACCTTGAGTTTATCTGAAAGAGAAAGTGAGGGAAAAGCGAGAAACAGTAACAGACATATATGAATGCACAGCGCTCCACCTTGTTGGATTCCCATGGGTTCACAAAACATTCTCTTGCACTATTTTATCTGTTTTGAGGTGAGGTCAGTTCCTCTATGAAACAGTTGGGTACTTTTTACTTGTACATTTCGAAGCCCATACTTCTTTACTTTTACTTGAGTAAAGAAGTTTAGTCAGTACTTCTACTTTCACCAGAGTATTTTTAAACACCAGAATCTGTACTTCTACTTGAGTAAAGGATGTTTGTACTTTTGCCATCTCTGACTAACCCATAGGTTATCTCTGTTACAGTTTTAATGGAGAACCCTCTGACCGACCCCTCGTTGACTCTAATCTGCACCACGATGCCTCTCTGGATCACTGAGGTGTTCCCAAACCGTCTCCGGACACTCTAACACTATTTGGGGTTCGTCCGATGGCCTCTTTCTTGTCCCGTCGCTGTGATGAAGACGGCCAGCCGCGCCCCACAGCCTCGCAGCCCCCGCTGGTCACGATGAGGCGCTACACGCCGGGCGTTTATCCCTTTCTGTTCCCGTCCATCATCAGCTCGCTGCCTCCGTCTCCTCAGAGGCTCCAGATCCAGCAGACGTCCAGCAGCAGCAGCACACCTCGCTGTGAGTAACGCTGATTTAAATTATACTTGAATGTGATGTGTTAGAAAAATCTCACTCGTCACCTGCTTGAGCTCCAATCTCAGGATCCATGTATTTCTGATCCTCCAAGAATGGAAGTAATCATCACATACAGAGCATTTGGTACAACTACAACTGGAGGAATGCCAGTTCTTGTAGGTAATCATACATCCTGTCATTTACAAAATACTGAGTTTTTTCCCAAAATGTTGGCTTTTTTCTGACTTTCTCTTAAAATTCTGACTTTTTTCTCAAAATCTCAAAATTCTGACTTTTTCTCAAAATCTCAAAATTGAGACTTTTTCTTGAAATCTAAAAATTCTAACTTTTTCTTGAAATCAAACAATTCTGACTTTCTCAAAATTCTGACTTTCTTTTAAAATTCAGACTTTTTCTTAAAAACTCAAAATTCTGACTTTTTTCTCAAAATCTCAAAATGTTTCTCAAAATTCAGATTTTTCTAAAAATTTGGACTTTTTCTAAAAATTCTTTCTCTGAATACTTAAAAATGTTAATAATCACTCGTCACCAGCTTGAGCTTCAATCTCAGGATCCATGTATTTCTGATCCTCTCCAGAATGGAAGTAGTCATCACATACAGAGCATCAACTAGTTCCTGAACAGTGTCCTTCACATGCTGATATCCAAGAGAGAGAGTTACACAGTCACAAGATGGAGGAATAGAAAGCAGTATTCAATGCTTAGTTCAGATTAGCTCCACGTCAGAAATGATCATGCTTGTCATATGTCTATCTCCATAGAGGCTGAATCATCATGTTAATCACATAGCTATCATATGCCTAAAACAGTCCTGATGCTCTTCTAGGTAATCATACATCCTGTCATGCACACTGCTACAGTTGGGATACCTTTGTCATCATGTTACTCTCAGATTGGAAGAGGACATTCAGGATCTTCCCAACATGATGTAACGTCATATTCCTGACAGAGTGGTGCAGGAATGACATATTTTTGTAGGACAACTCAAAAGTACGCATCTCCCTGGTTCCCTTCACCAAAAACTAATGGGATTTTGGATTATTGCAGAAAATAATCTGAACGTTTATGATACTTACACACAGCAGGATAATCTCCACATATTAACACCACTTTATGATTTCTGAAGTAAAAAGCTAACGTTCACATGACTTCACGTCACCACCGCTAAGCTAAAGGCGCCTAATGTTTGGCAAGGGAACCGTATGTGGTCAAATGCTGACTAATTTCCAGGTTTTAGGACTCATTCCTGCACCACTCTATAGCGAACTGTGTGTAAACCTGCAGCTCCGTTATTGGTGAAGCTGCTGATGGCTTCTTTGAGACGTGTTCTGTTCAAACAAAAGTTGATGGTGTTTGATTATCCGGATGTTGGTGGAGAAAGGGCTATGGATAATCGCCAATTGGTGGAGAACCAGGTGGTGCCTTCACGCCAAATATGTCAAAATATCTGAATGAAGTATTACAGTGCTGCAGGTTTGCCAAAGGTTGCCTCCCTACTGTTCAGTTTAGAATCAGAGAGCGTGCATTATATATAGTGCTGCAGGTTTTGTGTGCATTTACAATTCATGGCAACACTTCAGAACCAATTAAATGTGGCTTTGATGTTTTTATCTAGTTAACAATCAGGGATGGACACATTGTGTTTGTGGACAATGATGTGCACGATAGTCAGATTTCTATTAAGGACACTGGAGTTCATATAGAAGTGTAGAAGTTTTGAATCGGCAAACGTTGTCATTGGATGTACTTTGAAGTTTGTAGATGTGTAGGTACTTGCTGCTAGCTGGTCATACAGTTGAATGAGTGATCAATATATTTAGCCCTGAACCCTCACGCTGAAGGAAAATATATGAAAAGTGTACAACAATACATGTGTTGTGCAATGGGCACATTCAAGTATTGTACCTATGCTGTACAATAGTGACATTCAATGGAGGTTTTAACAAAGAGATCACATGCTAATGTAGTACTCATCCTGCTTCCCCTTCCTTTGCCTTAAGTTAATCAATAGGGCTTTACAATCTGGAGGGCAGCTACATATTGCACAAGAACAAGATTTGTATGAATTGTTGAATCTGTGTCATTGAAAGGGAGGACGTGTAACTGGGTGCAGGGACCGTGATAACCTCAAGTCGAAGAGTAGTAACTTAGAGATGAAACTCTTCAGAGTGTTTCCAGGTGTTGAGTTGAGTGAGCTGAGAAGTCTGAAGATGTCCAAAGTATCTCACCTGAGTCTCATTGGCTTTGGCTCAAAACTTCAAACAATCAATCAATCAATCAATCAATCAATCAATCAATCAATCAATGTTTACTTATATAGCCCAATATCACAAATGTTACATTAGTCTCAGTGGACTTTACAATTTGTACAGAATATCAGTGTGCCAATATGAGCTCCTCTGTCCTTGGACCCTCACATCGTACAAGGAAAAACTTCCAAAGAAACCCCTCAGTTAACGGGGAGAAATGGAAGAAGCCTCGGGGAGAGCAACAGAGGAGGATCCCTCTCTCAGGACGGACAGATGTGCAATAGATGCCGTGTGTAAATTGAAAAGATAATACATTTACAACATAGGTAGTTCAAATGCTTGGAAATGCATGTGTCTATAATAAGAAGATGAATCCACGAGGATGTCAACAATCCTGTGGGAGACTTCAAGTTTGGAAATGTTAATAATTTGGATGTTTGGCGATAGATAGAAGTCTCTGCTGCAGACATTAGCTGCTACTAGCACAACACACCCTAATATCTTACAGAGAAGTCTGTAATCAAGTTGCATTCTGGGCAATATTGGCATCTTGTTTGTCTCTCGACTGCTTCAATTTTGACCACTTTAGACCATTTTCTAACTCTTTCCCTTGTGAGTCCCCTAGTACTAAATTACTGCAGAAAAACATCAGCATGAAACCCTTTACTCGTCCCACCGTGGGGGAAATGATGTTAGAGGGAAAGGGATAGTGCAGATACAAATCCAAAATACAAAAGGAATAGATGACTAACTAAATATCGATATAAGCACACGTTATAACATCCAATAAGTACACTTTCATACTTTAAACAAATAAATAAGTACCAGCCTTTTTTGAAAATATAAACGTTGTGGCACGTTTGCACCTGCAGGCCACTACAGGTGCGTCTTGAAAAGCGCTTTAAATCTTTAAGCATATTTTTCAGATCAAGATAACTTCCATTGCGAGTTGAAAAAGTGATGGACTCTGTTTGAGTTGATAATCAGAACTTGGTGATTCTATCTTCAGATTTCTGTGTCTCTGGGATTATTTTCTCTCTCTGCTGTAGCTACATTTTCACGCTCTGGTTTGTGTTGCCTAAGCTCTGCTGTTTTCTACTGTCAGCTCCAAATATTTACTCCCCTTCCTCCCTTTTCTCGGGTTTATCCTCCCGGGGAGAGTCTCAGGTGCGCTGCTAAAACTCTGAAGGGTAAATACTGCGAGTCATTTTCAATATTAGTTTTTATTCCTGTTGAGAGAAATCCTCCTGTGAGACCAGCCAAGTATTTCGAAGATCTCTGTATCAAATATTATCTCCTCCATCATATCAAACTCATCACCTGTGCAAAGGTGTTCTTTAGTTAGAGCTCAGCTACAAAATATGCACTACATTTTCTAAATTGTCAAGGACCTTTGACATATAAAACCAGTTTCATTCCAGCCTTCAGATATTTTTTCTTCTTTCTCTTTCACATTTCAACACTGTCCTATCCTCTTTGATTTTTTGTTCTTGAAAACGCAGCTAGAAAAACAAGCAGTCATCCAAAAGGCAAACGTTACTAAAGGGCCAACGAGAAACTGCACGGTGCTGCAGGAATGAGTCCTTAAACCTGGAAATGAGTCAGCAAGTAGAGACACTACATACTGATATACACCTGAACATCAGCAGGAGAGGACTCTTTAAAGTAGAGACACTACATACTGATATACACCTGAACATCAGCAGGAGAGGACTCTTTAAAGTAGAGACACTACATACTGATATACACCTGAACATCAGCAGGAGAGGACTCTTTAAAGTAGAGACACTACATACTGATATATATATGAACATCAGCAGGAGAGGACTCTTTAAAGTAGAGACACTACATACTGATATACACCTGAACATCTGCAGGAGAGGACTCTTTAAAGTAGAGACACTACATACTGATATACACCTGAACATCAGCAGGAGAGGACTCTTTAAAGTAGAGACACTACATACTGATATACACCTGAACATCAGCAGGAGAGGACTCTTTAAAGTAGAGACACTACATACTGATATACACCTGAACATCAGCAGGAGAGGACTCTTTAAAGTAGAGACACTACATACTGATATACACCTGAACATCAGCAGGAGAGGACTCTTTAAAGTAGAGACACTACATACTGATATACACCTGAACATCAGCAGGAGAGGACTCTTTAAAGTAGAGACACTACATACTGATATACACCTGAACATCAGCAGGAGAGGACTCTTTAAAGTAGAGACACTACATACTGATATACACCTGGTAATGAGCAGAATAGGGCCCCTTTAATATTGAATAACCCTCCACCGTACTGTAGGCTGTTTAGTAGACTAATTTCAAGAAGCCTGAAGAGGAAAAACTGTACAAAAAACAACGAGACAGAGAAATCTCACCTTGATTTTACCTTATATCGACTGCAGATCATCTTCCCTTGTGAATTATTTGATTCAGATAACTTAGAAGTTGGGAATCACTGATTAAGATCACAGAGACATTTGATCAAGTCTTCATACTGCAACGAAAACGTATGAAATAGTGTTTTATGTTAAACATACCGTGAGTTCCTGCAGTTGAAAGAAAGATGAAGACACATTTACATGAGGCAGCCTCGCTGACTGGGGCACGACATCAGATATGGAGCAGCATACACACAACCAACAAACACACAACAACAACAACAACAACAAGTATATAACTAGATGCTTACTTCTTCTTGATCATGTGTGTGTTATTCCGAGACAAAGGAATGAATGTGAGGCCGTCTGGTACAGATGTGTGTGAAGTTGGGTTTGAAACAGCAGATGAAGAGCGGTAATGAGACGGCTGTTGAATGGGATTTGTTTGATTTGTTTTTTCTCGTGTGATTCTGCGTCTCCGGGGATTTTCTCGCTGTGGTTCGGGTCAAAAGTCCGGTCCTCCTGCCGCCATCTTTACCTCCATCGGGGGATTCGTAGAGGAACATGAACTCCGCTGAAAGCACCACAAAAAACCTCCGGGGGAAACTGCACCGAGGAGATCAACAGAAAGAAATATAGACAAAGGAAGTTTTATAATCAAACATTACAAAAACCTCTTCAACTCTGTCTGGGATCTTTAAAGGGACATTGCAGATAATAAATACAGCGGTTGTTTGCACGATTTATTTGCATAACCTCACAGCTAACCATTGCACTAAATATGGCTATGAAAGAAGAAAAATAGACAAAGGAAGTTTGATAATCAACTATTTATTTTTGGTACGTTCGCTTTCCCAAAACCTCTTCAACTCTACAAGAGATCCTTTAAAGGGACATTACAAATAATAAATATAGATATTGTTTGCTATACTATTACGATAATGTTTTATTGGCATAACATTACAGCTTTAACACGAACAAAGCTGCTGTTTTTGTTCGTATTTATTTAATACGTTTTATCTTATTATAAATTATATAATATATTATGTACTCTTTTTAAGTAAAGCAAGATTTGAAGGTTTATTTGAAAAAGAAACGGAAATATGGAAACTAATGCCTGCCTGCGAGGTTACAGTTACGCTCACACTATTTAATGAACATGTACCTACTGAAGAAACCAAAAATGAATCAGTGAAAGTGAAAACCATAAATCCACCATCATCATTTTTGTTAAGGTACATCTGAAAAATCTGGAGTTTTGAAAAAAGTCAGAATTTTGAAAATAAGTCAGAGTTTTGAAAATGTAATTTAAATTGATAATTAAAAAATGTCCGAATTTTTAAGAAAAAATGACCGATTTTTTAAGAAAAAATGTCCGGATTTTTAAGAAAAAATGTCCGATTTTTTAAGAAAAAATGTCCGAATTTTAAAAAAAAAATGTCCGAATTTTTAAGAAAAAAATTCAGAACTTTAAAGAAAAATAACTAAGAATTCTAAGGAAAAAGTCAGAATGGATTTTGAAAAAAATAAATATCCAAATTCTGAGAGCATATTTAGATTTCTTAAGAAAGAAAACAATTATTTTGAAAATATAATTGAATTTATTTGAGTTTTTATGTGTTGCATTCATCAATCCATTCCTCCCCAACCCTGCTAATAACACACAGATACAACATGTCTGCTCAGCAACCCGTCTTAAAGATGCTTTTTTGCTGCAGATGCACTCCATCACAGTAACGTTTCTTTACCCCTCCTCTTCCTCCTCACCTTCCTCCTCTCGTTTCACTGTCAGTGTTTCCCTGTTGTTATTTTAGAATCCATCGCCGGGTATTTAGGTCACCGGCGGTTTTCTATCCCTGGCAAAGTATGAATAATGCAGACTTCTCTCATTACACCATGTGCTAACCCTCTGGATTGAAAATCAATGTGCACTCAAGTGGCTGCAACCGAGTGGATGCAACCGGCCAATGAGACGCGAGCTGTGGACCTTACAGGTTTAATACTGTGAGCCATGTCCATCAAGTTTAAAGTTTCAGCAGCTAGCTACAGCAGCTACAGTGTAGATATGTCAATGAACAACTGAAGTCCTCCTCCAACAGTGCAACATTAATATATATAGGACATAGAACAAA